>UFQX01000905.1:94955-214968 GCA_900497675.1 Arapaima gigas | reverse complement strand
ATCTACCTGTACTTCTCAACATACATTGAAGTTGCATGCCTAAGACTTTTGCACAGTACTGTAATAACTGCGGAGCGATTGCTGACATGCGCACACAGTCTGCTAATAGCGGCAGTGAGTTGTGCATTTCATGCACGGTGTAGAAACCTTGTTTGATAGACCTGCTGTGTGCAGTGTTTCCTCATCCTGTAACACTCTTAATTCATTATGCTTCATTAAGCTCTAGATTGAGTTCTTACTTTCCATGTTTTGACATTCTGACAACATTTTGAAGGATTTTTATTTCTCAGTGTTTTTATCCTAATATTGAAAAAAAGGAGCAATTACATGGGTGTGAATAATTTATTAATATTAACAAGGTGGAGGTATAGAGGAACAGGACAAGTGGTGTGTGTGTGTGTGTGCATAGATGCATGATTAGAACTTGGACTGTGTGATGAATCATGTGGAAACATGATGTGGCCCTTCAAACCGCTTGCATAAACAATGCCTCAGTTTCTCCTGGCGACCTCCTTCATTATAACATACCTTGGCAATTTGGCAGATCTGGCTCTCAGGACTCTGACGCTCCGGGGTGTCTACCCAGACAAAATTGTGATGAAGTGACAAGTTGGCCCAAGGAAAGGACACAGAACATTAACCAGCCATGTTCCTGAATAACCTTGATTTGAGCACGCCGACAGTTCTTCAGGTCTGCGGCATGTGCAGATTCCCTTTTCCGGTAGGTTCTACACCACCACTATTAAGATCTGGGGATCTTGAGTAGCTCAGCACTCTTTCCCCGTGCAGACTCCTTGTTGTGCAGTCACCTTCCTACTCGTACAACCAGTAGCCGTCACTATTTACAAGGGCGGCCCTGTGGTGACACATAAAGCGCGGCATCTATTTCGGTACCCAACACACACGACGCTCAACGCATCCATCCATTTCACAGGAAAAACAGAACTCCTATTCAAGTCATTTTTTTAACTCCATTTGCTATTGGAAATGCTGACCAATCCGGCGTCATTTCAACTTCCCTATTATAAACTGGCTTCTTTTAAAGAAATTAGTGAAAGAGATATGCTAACAGACACATTTGTGGCAAACATACTGTATGAGCATGTTTAAACAGGGCAAAAACACAGTTTTCTATTTGGGGACGAAAAAAAAAACGTAAGAGCAGCTATGTCTATCTCCCAGTGGGTACAAGTGCATAATAACTCTGTTCTAAATTGGGAATTGTATTTTCTTCCAGCACCAGATTGTGTTAGTGATATTAATTAACAAGGCTGTCCTATTTCCGTTTTATCTCGTGATGCATTTATGTCTGAAAGGCCGCAAGGAAAGAGGATTACAGGTGAAGCTCATTCCTTGAGGGAGCTTTGCATCTTCAAACATTTTGTGTTTTATTAACATTTAGCCACACAAGTGCTGCTGAAGCTTAGTCTGAGGATGTGTGTGTGTGTGTGTGTGTGTGTGTGTGTGTCCCACTCGCTCTTTCTCTCTCTCACACACGCAGAAACACAGAAATATGAATGTGGCGGAAGCCATTGAATTCCCCACAAAGCGTTTAATAGTACATTTGTATCCATCCGTTTTCGGTAACCGCTTGTTCAGTTAGAGATGTAGCGGTGTGGAGCCAATGCAGGGAAGCGGAGGCTGTGAGGTGGATTCATCACATCATATTCATCTCTCTCTCTCTCACACACACACACACACACACACACACACACACAAATCTTGTTTTGACATTTGCTTGTGCGTTAACAAACACCCTAGGGTTGTGGGGTTGTGTTCACTTCTCCCCAGTGTTGCCAGTCAGTGCAAAATTTTACGTTTTGAATTATTCATAAATATTTATGGAATCTTTGCATCTTTCTGTAGGTATTTAGGAAAGTTCAAGGGATTAGAAAGGTAGTGGACGCTTTCATTTTAAACGCAACTGTTTGCTTAATTGGTTTGAAGAGCTTTCAGCCATTGTTTCCTTATGTGAAATGGGCTTCTAACCACTTTTTATACTCTGTACCACTAATGCCGTCACTTACATAAATTAGGTTTGCAGGAATTGATTCCAAGTCTATATTGTTGTTTTCCCGTAATGAGGGAAGGTGATATTTAGTGTAATTCAGTTTGACCAACAAATTAACAGCGATTAAATATGAACGAGAAATATGTGATATGCCGCAGAAATTTTGCCAATTTTGTACCCAGTGTTTAAATGGATTCATTTGTTAATGAAATAAATAAACAAAGAGACGAACAGTACGCACAGTGATCGTCCTTGGGGAATCCAGTACCGCCTCTGACAGTTTTCTCATTCGCTGTCCTGCATGTGAGCCCATCTCCTACTGTATGTTTTATGCTCAGGGAGTGTGAAGAACGTAACGCAAGGAGCTATCGGGCCGTGACACGTTCAAGTAAAGTGAAACTGACAGTAGCATGTGTTGCTAAGAGTTACTATTTCTAAAGGCCATTTCTAGTTTATAAAGCACTCATTACACCTTTTTTTTCCCCAACCTCAACATCTTTCTTTTCTTTTTTCTTCTGTAATGAAACAGTTGCTTCTGAANACCTTTTTTTTCCCCAACCTCAACATCTTTCTTTTCTTTTTTCTTCTGTAATGAAACAGTTGCTTCTGAAAGTCATCTCGGAATTGAGTTGAAAGCAAATCCACGGTACAAAAAAAAAAAAAAAAAATCCACAACTGCCAAGGTTCTTTTTTTATTCTTCTGACAAAATATTTAACTTTTCAATAAAATTTGAAAAAAAAAAGAGCGCTTGATAAAAAATGAAAAACATTGGTTTTCCGGTAAGGAAAAAGTAGACGGATTGCTAGACAACAATGTTTTGTTTTCGAGTATATTGCGTTTCACCGTTTATTAAGTTGCGACTTTCCCCTCAAAGAATTGAAATAACTTTTACCTTTCCCTTTGGCAACAGCCAAATAAAAATGAAACAAAATGCGCAACCCTTATTATATTCTGCTTTCGTTTCTTTCTTTCAATTATTTCTGGCAAAACTAAATACAGAAGTGTGTGGAGAATTGGGCCAGTAATGGCCTTTGTATGCCTGAATGTCACATGACACCGTGAAACAATTTATTGGTGAAAAATGTGTCACACTGAGCCCTACACAACAGTTGCGATAAGGCAGGTTGTTCAGTCCTCAGCAAGGGAGGGAAAAAAAAAAAACATTATGAATCTTCATTTTGGGACTTTGACAATATCTCAATTTTTCTTCCTCCCCTGTAAATGAAAAATAGTCTACGGATTGAGTTTCGAACGGTAAATGTGTGGCAACAGATGCGCAGTGACGACAAAATGCATCAGAGCTCAGATGAATGAGCAAAAGTATTTCCTCTTTTCCTCATAACAAATTTGAAATAATACAGATTCCCACCTGCCATCAGTTTCATACTGCTAGTGTTGCACAGCATTTTCATATGTTCTTAATTTAAAATATGTATACAGCTATACGTCTACATTATTAAAAGGCTGAAATGAAAAACACCCATATTCACCAAAGATGTTCATAACCTGAATTCCCTTCCTCTAGTGGAGCGGGTCTCTAGAGGAACTCCCCAAACAACAGATCAAATCCACCCGCTGACAATCTCATCATTTCCCTTTTACACTCCATTCGAGTTGTAATGAGTTGAGATTGCCTTCTCTGGGCTTGAAAACTAATCCTCGAGGCTGTGCCGCCCCACGCTCTATCCTGAAATGAAAAATAAAACACCAGGAGACGGTGCGGAAGAGGTCTGACACACGCCTCGTGTTTCCAGAAGCATGGAGGTAAGATAACATTTGTGGCACGGCCCACTAAGAAGAGATTTGTGACATGTACTGACAAGGTATCTATTCCCACCATGTACCCCCCCCCCCTTTCTAGAACACAAATAAATCAATTACCACCAGAAACAGTATTAACAAACACACTTTTAAAACCATTCCATTGAGCTGATCCTCTGTAAATTTCAAACAGGTTATCGAGGCATTTGCGCGCATCCACTGCAGTTGGGACTGAAAATTTTTCTCTGAATTATTATTTTTTTTTTAAAAACCTTTTACTCTTTCATGTTTTCTGAGATAAATTGATTGGTTGTAATCATGTAAGGCAACATGGGGTTGAAATATCATGTACAAGCTCATAGAGCAGTAATTTAAATATAAATTTAATATCATAAGCATTTTCAAGCTTCTCATTAAAACTCAATAAGCTGGCCTGCTCAGCCAGTGTGTAACTAAATGGAATCCAGAATAAATTAACATTGCACTGTGGGGAGAAAGAAAATGGTCATAAACTCAGCTTTTGATCTTCCTTTGCTTTATTACATTGCTTTATTCTCCCTCTAAATTTTCAAATGCACATATACACTAACTATGCTACTCTGTGTGCTGCTGTCAAACTTTTTTTTTTAATAACCAAAGTAACATGTTAATAAGACGAGAGAAGTAGAAGCACTTTGCCTGATTCATTTATACCCTAAGATGGTTATTGTCGTACTCCTTTAGAGTAGATGAGCCTGAACATGCAATGTAGTGTTGACAAATCTCACTTGTTCAGCCTTTCCTCTGTTTCTTTGTATTTTAAATTTATATGTAGCCCATCTTGGTTCCAGTAGCCCACTTACTGTGGAACCCTCTGCATATTTGGATATATATGGGTGGCATCTTTCTTCAGACACAGACCTGGGAGTTTGAAGATACTGGGCTGAGGTCATTCCTGGGATGTGATGAGGTCACTTTTGCAGCTTCAGGGTGACGCGTCATATATACGTACAGCAATCCCTCGGTATCTGAACTTTGTACATCTGAATTTTCCCTATAATGGCTCTTGAAAACGAATACGTATTGGTATCTGTACTCAAGCTCTGACTATGACAAATTTTAATTCATAGCTTATCTGTAATAAAAAACACTGTATGCAAAAAAAAATTGAAATAAATTTTAAAATACCATACACTACCGTACAGTGTACTGCACCGCGTTCTGCCTGTGCTGGTGTCTTTATCAGCTGTGTCTCCACTTCCTCGCCAGTCTTCTGCTCACATTGACCGTGTTTGCGCTGCCACCAGATTTACCATGATTTAAACTGGATAACTCAACTGGATGCCCGTCGGTTCTCAGAGGAAGACGTGAAGGAATAAGGAGGATTTTCCCACAACCTAAAATCCTTCCCTTGCTGGCCAGGAGAACTTTAAAAGAAGTTTTGAAGCCTGCTAACGTAACCATCTCACTAATTACGGAAAGCGACCGTGACGTGAACAGCAGCCGTGAAAATTTCGTGAAGGCAAAGAAAGTTCAATTTTGAGGTTTTTTTTTTCATTTCTTCGCCCTTTCCTCCACTCCTCCAACAGAGGACACAGCCACCCCTCTCCTCCGAGACGCACCAAACCTCACAAGCCTCTCTTCTTCACTTTATTCCATTATACCCAATAAAAGTTGTTTGTTTAAAGCCATTTTTTTAAGTTTCATTTTTTTAAATAAGACTATTTATTTAAAAGGTGGTGGCAGCACCAACATGTGAAATGTCCTGTGCTCAACACACTGCACCACACGGTGAAAACATGCAAACTAATGACAAAATGAGGTGTTTTCTAATTAGGTAACCGGTGTTTACAGCGTTTATCGCGTCCAAGTCCTGAGTCGATAGGTGTTTTCCGACGGAGTAAGAGCTCGTTGTTGTTTTTTCCATTTAAAATAATGGGAAAGAGACGTTCGGTATCCAAAAAGTCCAGCAGCAAACACAAGTGCGGATGCTGCAGGTTGTTTGTTTGTGAGGTTATGAATAGAATCCCTTGTGTTCTGCTTGCCTGGAGGTTGATTACTGTTGTGTGTTTTATCGCTTGGTAGGAGGGCCGGTCCTCTTTGATCAAAGGCGGGCCTTCATGCCACAGGCTGCTTCTGGCATTTCTGGGCTCTTTTCCCAGCCTGTTGCTTTTATGCCTCAAGTCAATCTATGTAAAACAGATCATTTATTGGAGCAGCAGTCTGACATACCTTACTGCTGCAGTGTAGCTTATAGGTCATTGCAGGTACCACAGTGAATCAGCTAAAAACGTCTCCTTTATTGTCATGCTCAATGTAGGATATCACTAACACTTTAACAGTTTTAGAGTACTGTTTTCTTCTTTTTTCATTTTTTTTTTTTGTTTTAATTTTTTGTACTATATGCCACAGTTATCTCATAACGTGCTCCCAGCCCATCGGAAAACACCTGTATAACTATCAACCTAAGACTTCAGGACCCAGGACTTAGGTAACATCAGTTACCAAATTAGAAAACACTTTTTGTTGTCATTCATTTGTTTATCCTGCATGGTGCGGTGTGTTCAGTACAGGACATTTCACGTGTTAGTCACTGCGTTATGCATGGGAGATCAGAGGACACATGGTGGGGGTTGTAGAGTTCAGTGTTATGAGATGTTAAATAAAGGGAATAAAGTTATGTGTCAAAGTAACCCACCGTGTTCGCTTGTTTCACACAACAACCGTCCTTTAAAAAGATGAAATGCGTAACAAATGTGGTGATGCGGCGCAAATGTACAAAATGAAGCAGACAGAAACAGCTGCTAACACCCATGCATGCGCACATCTGGCTTTGGATAAATTTGTAACAAAACTCAACAGAGAACATTAAAACACATTCGGTATTGTTTTATTACAATACACTGCATGGTATTTATTTGTAGATCTATTTTGATTTTTATTTGTATTTTGATTTTTTTATTAACTGGATAAAAATTTGTTTTGGCGAAAGTTTCCATTTGGATACTTATACATTTATCGTAGTTTTGAAAAGCCGGTGAAGTAAAAATGTGAATTTAGAGAGTTTGGATACCGTGAGATTGCTGTTTTCAAATATTATGCAGGGTAACAATCGTAAATTTAAGGATAAAATATCATTAAAAACCTTTTTCCCCTTTACTATTCCTAACATCATGAAACATTTGGTACTGCATGTTTTGTGACCATCATTGACCTTTTGATAGTATAAATCTGAATATGCCTGCTAATCAGAAATTACTAATCTGATGTTCGCACATAAATTCCACGTTTTGTCAAACAGCTGAATGTTTTATTAAATTTTAGTTGTGGCATCCGCTTTGAGTTTGTCCTAAGTGTCAGGGTTATTTTTAACCTGATCAAAGAATAAAAGGAAGTTACATACATCACAGGGGCAATAGGAGAGTCCTTTCAGATGCTTCACAGATTTGTAGACCAATTGTTTGGCCACACCCATCCCACGTCCATCTCTCCTTTTGTCCACTGGGTGTCAAACGGTCAGCAAGCACTCAGCAAGCTCATATAGAGTGGATCCCAGGGATAGTAGAACGAGCATCTGCTCAAATGCATGACTAATCTTCTTGAGATGCTGGTTGAAGTCAAACTCATGTTATAAACCTGTAATCATAAATATTTATAAACAAAGAAAAGTCTAATCTGAAATGTGTCTTGGCAGCATGGTGGATAGCACCTGCACTCTACGATTGGACAGAGGTTCGATCCCCATTCATTCTGTTTTGAGTTTGCAGGATCTTCCTGTGTTTGCATGGGTTTCCAACAGTTTCTTCAATTTCCCCGTCCAAAGACATGTGTTTCAGTTGAATATGACATTGCCCTTTGTGTGTATATGCGAGTGTTTGAGTGTGTCACATTCCACTGTTGTAGAAATAGGTGAATAGCTGTAGAGAATTTAGCGTACTTTATCTATCATTGTAAGTCATCTTGGATGAAGGTGCCATCTAAATGCTACTCATTGTACATTGGTTTGGAGGAAAACCTCTGCTAAATCAAAAAATGTTCTTTAAATGTGCCTCGAAATATGTAGGTTTACATAACAAAGACGCGTGCCTCTCATTTGTGGTAATTTCCCATCAAATTGGACTAGATTTTACAGGCTGTGTGATACTTAACTATTTCTTCTCTGGTTTGCACACGAAAACCAGCGATCCTCACAGTCGCGGAGACCATGAGCCGAATGATAATCTACGTGGCCAAAAACGAATGCATGCTAATTTCCAGCTTCTAAACACAGCACTGCATTTTGCTTGAAGGCTTAAAGCGCAGTTGTAAATGAAATCTTTCTTTCTCCTGCTCCTTAATTTACCATCTGTCCCCAGCTTTCCGACTCAGCTGCCACCAGCAATATGATCCTGGTTGTTATCTTGTGTGAAAAAGGGGGGAAAAAAAAATCAGTTCCAAACAGAATTTCAATAAAGAGTTTATGGTTGGCCTGGCGAGGTGCATAAATGCAGAAGAAAATGGTGCCGCAAAGCAAACGAGCTGTTCAAGCATGTATATAGAAGCTCTATCACCTGTCGGCATCCCAGCGACTACTCCCGGTGCAGAAAAACACTGTTTGGACCTTACATAACTGCACCCAATTCCAACCCATGCTCCAGGGGTGTCTGCGACGTGTTACATAAACCAATATGACAAAGTCATTTGCATCCATTTTTAAGTGACAAGAGGGCTTGCATGCATGAAGGATGCTTCCGTAGGGGAGACTGGCAAAAGAACTTGTTGGACACAAGGTGGAAGAAAAAAGCAACAGCCTTTGTTTGTAACTCATTAAATACACGTTAACTTGTTTGGGCTCCTTCATCTGACTCCTTGGAACCAGGTACCTTGCTTGCCACTAATAAGTCCTTTCGGGGCCTCGCTACCGGATTATGACCCGTCCATGTCTGAAATAGTGAACGACAAATACCCACTTCCTTGTTTTTCACAACATATGTAGAACAGGTCTTTTTCAGTACGGACTTCTGTTAGTGCTTAAAGCATGCAGTAGGAATTTAAAAAATAATTTCTTTCTCGTCTTGACTTACAATGAGGCAACTTTCACCACTTTGTCATTATGTGCAAAACAGCATGACCTAAAGCCTACCTGTACCACTTTATTCTCCTTCTCTACATTTTTTTTTGATTCTTGAGTCTACTTTGAGGCATTTTTTTGGATGTGGGGGAGACCATCTATCTCTATGTCTATAAAGCTTAATCTCTGCTAGGCTGTCTGCATGTCTGTTTGTTCTTTATGCACAGCTTTGCTTTTCAAGCCAGAGTCTTGAAATTTGGCACAGTGGTACATCTCACCCCAAGTGAGTTATTTGTGTAGCCAGGTTTATTAAATGCCAAAAAAGACCACTTTGTAACTTAAAAATTTCTATTTGGGGTTGCTCTGAAATATGGGATGGGAATGAATATGTAGTTGCGTCACACACAGGATCTGAGCATGACTCTGGTGCACATTCTCTCACACTCGTTCCTACACACACGGCACTATATATGTTAGTGACATGTACTCAATGCAACAATTTTAAATGTTATTTGATGAGATGTGCTTTTTTATTACTGCCATTATGTCAATGGGGCCCGCCTGCGTGGCACAGAAATGTACCTACCGTATTAAATGGAATCAGTTTACGGTCCTGCTGCCGAAAATACCCACAACGGGCTCCCAGATGGAAAAGAGAGGAGCCAGTAGCAGTCATTTGTGAACAGCTATGTGCCAAACACAACATACAGTACTGTGCAAAAGTCTTAGGCACCTGTGGGAAAAATGCTATAAAGCGAGGATGGGTCCAAAAATAAAGCCATGAATACTTATGAATCAATAAACCTTCTAAAAAGTGCAGCAGACAAAAAACCTCCATCAGATCAATATTTGGTGGGACCACCCTTTGCCTTTAAAACAGCATCCAAACTTGCATGCAGTTTAAAGTAGAGGTCGGTAGGTTCTTCCAAACATTTTGAGGAACTGGCCACAGTTCTTCTGCAGACTTTGACTGTCTCTGCATGTCCTCCCACACTGACTTGATCATGTTGAGATCAGGGCTCTGTGGGGACCATAGCATCTGTTGCAGGATTCCTTCTTTTTGCTCAAGATAGTTGTGTATGACTGAGATTGGGTGTTTGAGGTCATTCTCAGGCTGCAGAATGAATTTGGGACCAACCAGAAACCTCCCTGATCGTAGATAAGAATCTACCTGTACTTCTCAACACACATTGAAGTTGCATGCCTAAGACTTTTGCACAGTACTGTATACATCAGAACAGAATAACAATGGGGGGGTGATGGGGGCATATGATGGAGGAAGGACCCGAACCAAAGACAGGAAAGAGTGACTGGTAGGACACTTCAGTGATGGAAAAACATCATCATCATTCTCTTTATCGTCGTCATCGTCGTCCTCATCGTCATCATCACCACTGTCACAACGCAGAGGTAACATGAAGCCTGTCAAGGTACATAAATGCACATATAAAAACAACAATTTGCGAAATGTCTATGAAGTGAAAGGTGACACGGTGGCTCAGCAAGTAGCATTATTGCCTCACAGGTTGGTTAGAATTGAGTTTAAGTCTGGCTCAGTCTGCGTGGCATTTCCTTGTTCTATGCATGGGCTTCATTCTGGTGCTTTGGTTTCCTCCCATAGTCCAAAGATGTGGTTTTGTTTACTCGGTCATTGATAATTGTTCGTAATGGGTGTGCGGCCACCCTGCGAATGACTGGTTTCCTATCCGGGGACTGTTTCATAGCCTAGAGAACATTGCTGTGCACACAGTATACATGTAATGGTAGCAATATTTGGTTTTTTGTATTTTTTTTTTATTTTTTCCTTTTTACTGGACTACATGTGTCAGGCAAATGCGATAGAGTGACACAGCACTAACAATACTCATGCACTAAATGCCACCACTTTGGGGGTAATTCAGTTTGAAATTTTGATAAAAATGTAATTTTAGGTGGGAGTCCAAATCCCTGGACACGCCCTGCCATCAATCACACACATATGCATATAAGCTCACCTTTTTACTTCTGCCCTGCAGATGCTTCTTTTGTTAACTCACTGCCACTCCACCTACATCTCTGTCTTGTTCATGGAGTCCCAGCAGGTAGCTCAACAACCTCACTAGACAGCCAGTGCGAGCCCTAAGGCCAACTCCAAGCCCCAGTGGACAGTACACCAAGTCCATCCAAAAGCATAATCAGTCTAGTTCTTCTAACACCTGAATTGGTGACACATAACGTAAAACTTTTTACCTTTCAAAATGTTTCAAATTCTGACATGGGCAATCCTGGGTACCCCATTCCAGTACCTGGAATGAAAAATGTAAATGAAGAAAAACATGGTTAGATTGTCTTACACTGGGAATGACTGCTCATTTTGGAGGTGAGAACAGTTTTAACAACCTAACCAAAGCGGTGAATCTGGTAACTCAGAGACTCCTGCATATACACTTTTCACGTGTACCTTTGTTTTCCATACGGACTCACTAGGTTAGTAGTGACTGCTGCCTATGTATTTTGGTTTGGTTAGTTAGTGTAATTTTAGTTAGGGAATCTGTAGATTCTGGAAATGTTTGTTTTTTCTTTTCTTTTCTGCCTGTATTTGGTTTTGATTCACTCTGTCTTTTAGCACCACTTATGTTCCTTTGCCCATCTTTCTTTGTGTGTTGATTATTTCTGTAAATCCCGCATATATTTTCAATATCACAAAATTCACTTGTATATAATAAATTACCTTTTTACCAAATCCTCAGGTGTTTACCTTTATTTCTGTCCCCAACCAATTCTCCAGTGTTCAAAACTTTCCCCAAACTAGATGCTTGTTTAATGTTACACTCCTGGACCCCAGTGGGGGACCCCTGGGTTGTAACACAGATACAGAACTTTATTCTGCCTGGTGCTTAGCCAGCACTTGTTTTCACTTTTACCTAGTTATCTTTTCACGCAGATAGTTTGCAGTCCTGCTAGCAATGGCTACGTTGGCAGCTATGGTGGGCATGTAAAACTGGAGTCTACACTGTAAATTAGTGGATTTACATTGAAATGTTAAAAATTCAATATATTAATTAGCTTTGAAAAATGACTGATGAATCATTTTTTTGAAAATGGACATGTAAAAAGAATCAAAGACATTGTTACAGGTTTTGTTAAAACACCCCGAAAATTAAGTTGCCAGGCAATCCCCATGGAAAGTTTGGTGACCCCTTGTGGTGGGCACAACCCCTAGCTTGGGGAGCAGTGTCTTAAGTCAGCTGTGGAAGGAAAAATGGGCAAAGGAAGGTCACAGCTGGTCAGGGTTTTCTGCTTGTGCCTCATATTTAACTACGGATTCATACGAATTATAACACAGGTGAGCGATAAATTTCTATCTATCTATCTATCTATCTATCTATCTATCTATCTATTTAATTATTATTATTTTTTTTATTGATAAGCTTTGGATAAAAATTTGTTATAACAAAAGTTTCCATTCAGATACTGATATACAGGTGTTAATTTTTAAGAGCTACTGTAGTGCAAACATGGACACAAAGAGTTTGGGTATCAAGAGATTGCTTTAAACTTCCCATCTTGGATTTTAGAATTAGGGCGGCGAGGTCATCATTGATTGTAATGGGTGGAAAGAAGGATCAGCGGCAGTCAAGTATCTGTAAACGGGCAAAAAGCGAGCGGAAACAGAAAGAAACACGTTGGGATGCAATGATCAGACAGAAAGAAAAGGAAGGCTTTCCAGGAGCGTTATATTGTCTTTGGTTTTGTATTAGCAATGGAAATGATTCAAATTGACTGCATCATTTGGTGAGAAGCTAGCGAAGGAAAGTGCAATGCCGTCCAAACCAAGGAGACACCAAAATACCAAACACCCTGAAACGTACATCAGTGAAACCAACTTAGAAAAAGACATGTTTCTGTCTGCAGCTCTGACCACAACCACACGGGATGATATTTTCTATGCAGTCAATATGTATTTTGCAAAGTAAAGCCTTCCCTGTGGGAATTGAGTTGCATGCTGTAATAATGGGGCTGCATCGATGATGGGAAAAGCTAGGCCTTTAATCGCCTCCTGAAGGAGAATCCACCCCATTGCATAATGTTTCACTCCATGATACACAAACAATTCCTAGCAAGCAAGCACATGTCTGTTGAGCTGAAGAAGGTTCTAAAGAGTGTGGTGAAAACAGAGAATCGCTCATCCAACCAACAGAAGCATCTTTGCAGAGTTTTGTGTAGTCGAGGAGCACCAAACTCTCCTCTTGCACATTGAGGTGTGCTGTCAAGAGCCGGCATGTTTTAAAAGTAAGATGAAGGGGTTCCTGAATGTTTGCAACGACAAAAGTGAACAGATGACACAGGTTTCGCAATATATTTGACTAATCCGTTCAGACTGTACGAGAAGACAAACAAGCATATGCAGGGGGCAGATCCTTGTGTTGTGGAATGCCAGGTGGTTATGGATGCATTTGTATGTAAACTGGGCACACTGAGAACTACAGCAATCTCCAGCACATGAACACGGATACAAACACGTCGAGAAGATCAGGCAGTGGTCCCACTTCAGCACATCATGCAACGACCCCACCATTTGTCACGACATATTTGCCCGAGACAGCATTTAGTGCCCTGGTAACAAATCAAAACAAAGGCATGCAACGGAGCGGAAGTGCACAGTGACCTTCGTCTGGCAGTCACTAAAATCACTCTTAACATTCCACTCCTGACTGAAGAAGTGCAGGCCCAGAGCTCCCATTAAAATTAAATGGCACATAAGCAAATAATCCCTGTGTAATTGGGCAGGTTATGGAAATGACAGCTCAAAATAACTAATTTCACTTCAGTTTTCATTTTATTTTCATACACTATATATTAATGTATGAATATAAAACGATGCGTTGCCAAATCTCCGGCCAGATTTCCACTTGTTTTATACAAATGATAAAATTTGAAATGTATAAATGCATGTATTTGTTTCAATTTTGCCCTTGTGGTGTGGGGAGGGGGCCATGAATTTGATCACGTATAAAATAGGGGTCGTTTGGAAGCAAGGCTGGGAACCAGTGATTTAAGGTACTGTAGGATTTGGCAGGGAGATAGTTTGCTTTAGGTTGGCTGGACCGCTCAAAATCTCGACAGAAAATGTGTGGAATGTAGCAGTTCGCAGCAGACAAGGAATTGATGGAAGCTGTTACCACTTTGAGAAAGAGCCCAGCAGTAAGACAAAGCACTGCCATAAATGTCTGCAGTTAAAATTAATTCAGGTAGATTAATATTGGGCACATACATTGATGTACATTCACTGCAACCTTGCGGTGCCTTTTGATCTGAAGAGGCTTCCCCACCACGCGATGCTGGAACCGCATGTGAAGAGAAGATCAAAGAAACACAGCACTCATGACTGTCTAGCATTGAAGCGCATTGTCTACCTGGTTTTTGGGTTCCATATCCTGGTGGTTGTTATCTGTATTTAAAAGTAAGACTTTTACTTTTAAAGGGTACAGTTGCAGGGCCCCTGATGAGATCAGTATAGTATGTATTCCTTTCATGTAAATTTCTGAAGCACATCCACGCTTGTCGACTGTACCTCTGTTATGTCCACATTGTATCCGTCTAAGTATTTTAAAATCGTAACAATCTAAGCCAGTTATGAAACTGCCGCTAAACAGCAATGTGAAGATTAACTTTAAAAATATATATTATGCTTGCCAAATAAATAAATAAGGAATACATAATAAGCGGGCACATATGCCAAAGCATTTAAGTTCAATTATTTTGAGTGGGTTATGTTCCCATAATGCTTCTTTATGTGTTGAAACTTGACATCCTTGAAAAAAAATGCATAAAAAGAAAAATATGTTTGATATTACTCATATTTAACAGCAGGAGGGAGATTTTTTTCTTCATTGGCATAGCTTATTGCAGGATTCAGGAAGGACTTCAGAAGTTCTTATAACATGCTTTTTTTATACATTTTCTAGCATCACTTGAAGAACCCAAGCGAGTTGAGGAAGTTTGTTCTGCAGTAGTTTAGCAACCAGTTGATGGAAGCCATTGAGACTTTTACTTGAGATGTTTCACAGAAACTGCATCTTGTCTCACAAAATAATATTGGACACTTGCACATACGTTGTCCATTTGCATGACAGAAAGGACTGTGCACCCACTTTCATGTTTGCACTGCAATTCTAGCCACGGGCTGCGAGGAAGCTGAAGTCAAAGGTGTTGCTCTGTGGCAGTAAGGTCTCACCAACCTCAGCACGGGGATCTGCAGGATATAATTCAAACTCAGTTTAAGGTATCTAGTCTCCATCTGATTCAGGCTTGGACTTGTAACCCTCAGAACCGTCTGGCTAAACTCTCCCAGGAGGCTCTGCTCTTACACCACTGAATGAGACATCAGCACCGCTTCAATAAACGGCACGTGGTATATGAGTAAAATAGTATGATGCCAAAGATAATCATTAGAAAGAACAAAGTCATGTGGCCTTCAGCGAGGTTCTACGCATCTTTGAGAAACTGAGCAATAGAATGAAGTTTCAAAACTGGTGGAGGACAGCAGCTATAAGCCATGACAGTTTTTGGGAATGATATAAATACATAAGAAGTTTTAGTCATAGAGACAAAGCTTAGGTAATAAGTTGTAATAAATTGGAGCTTTCGTGAAGAAAAAGTAAAATCCACTCGAAATTGACATCATAAGATAATGGGTAAAAAATTAATTTCTTATAGAATTCTTTCTTGAGTTAGAACTATGCTGAAAAAAAAAGCAGCGGTGCACACCGTGTCAATGAATGGGCCTTTGTTTTTTTCCTAATGGAACAGTAACTTGCTTTTCTTCATGCAATTTATATGCTTACTTTGTGCGCTAAAAAGTAAGAAATACTGCAATGGCTCATAAACTGGGCATGAAGTTTAGGGACGTTTCTTTATTCTGAGAAAGCGTTTTGTTAGCTCATCGCTGCTGACCGCTGCCCCCACTGCTGCGGGTAGATTAATGGCCGAGAGGTGAGGGACTGTCTGACATTCAAGGAGGCAATTTCCAGGAGGTAATCTTTCATTTCAAATGTACTCATTCAAGACATAAAAGTGTGGGTTGTAATGGAGTAAGCCAATTTGAGGCCTATCTGCATTGCAACTGGGTTCACGTCGCATAACTGTAGGGTGCTGTTGCTGTCCAAAAGAGCCAAAAGAAGCTGCACTTCTCACACAGACACATGAGCTTTGCGTCTGCTCACCTGTGCAGTGAAAATAGAAATATGTAGTCTGTGTAGATTTAGAGGAATCAGAGGACAAGCTGAGGTGTGAGAAGTAAAGCAAATGATGAATACATACTTTTACTTATAAGACAGATAGACATGTATTCTCTGTTCACAGTCATAATCATGAGATGTTTGACCTGAGTAACTGGACTAGACCTGACACAGAAGACAAGCTGGTTATGACATTCATTGCAGTCCAGATTGTCTTGGACAATCTTAATAGACACACGGTGAACTTGCTTGTTTAAGCACAACATGTGCAATAAATGCTTGCAAGATAGCATTTTTCTAGTAGTTTAAGGAAGAATGTTTTATGTTTTCATTGTCACGCTATCCATGGAATCTGTGAAACCAGTCACATTCACTTCTCTTAGTTGTGAGTTCCTCTTGTGGAATCAGGTTCCTCCTTGGCTGCATATTCAGAGTCTAATCTCATAAAGCTGATGAGTCAGAAGACCTACAAATGGTTTAAAGGGGTTCGGAAGGTCCAAACCTGGGTGTCCCTGCTGTGCGATGGTGCGCTGTGCCGCGACAGAGAGGACCTGCCGGCACAAACGGCTCTGTTCAGCCGTCCTCGTGTAATTGCATTCTTCCACTGTTTACCCAGCTGGCACCAAGAGGAATTTCTCACAGGTCTCCAGAGTGGCAAAGAGTGAGACAATGAAAGCCTATGTTCACAGGGGTGGTTGAGAGGGGGAAAAAAAAAACTGACAGGGAGCAGACCATGGGTGTTACAGTTCCCTCAGGGTGTGCCATCTGTCCATGGTTGTGAATAGGCCTGTGACCTGCCAGCCAGAGAGCGCCGGGTGACACGCTGGCCCCTGGCTGCACGATCTCCCTGTCCTAAATGAGGCTTTTCATTAATTCTCACCCACTGTCATTTGCTCATTCATCAATTCTCATTTGTGAGCTGACAAGTGCTCATCATGAATTAGTGTAATATTAATTTGTACTTTGCAGTCGATGCAGTGATTTATTTTATTATTATGTAATAACACCATATAGATATCGTCTACATATGGAATGGCACCATGTATTGAAGATAACATTATTAAACTGTCACCAATTCATTGATGCTAATGGTGGTGAATGAAAATCCCACAAGCAAATTTTATTTTTGTGGCAGGACAACCCAGTGCAGCAAATCCCTGGTATCCAAACTCTCTATATTTAAATTTTCTCTATAACAGTTCTTGAGAATTAATACCTATATATCGGTATTGGAATGGAAACTTTTGCTATACTACATTTTTATCTGAAGTACAGTGTACTGTGCTTAAATTACACTGTATTTACTGTAATAAATGCTGCTGTGTCCTGTTACAAATTTATCTGAAGCCAGATGTGTGCATACACAGGTATTATCAACTGTGTCCACGTGTTTCACTTTGTCTGAACACATTTACCCTGCATCACCATAATCATTGCACATTTTTTTTTTGAATAAACCTATTTATTTAAACGCCTGATTGTTGTGTGAAACAGGGGCAGATGACGGTTTACTTTAACACACATATTTATTCCCTTTATTCAACATCTCATGACACTGAAGTCAGGCTGCGAACCCCACCATGTGCCTTCTCATTTCCTGTATGTAATGCAGTGACTAACATGTGAAATGACCTGTACTGAACACACTGCAGCATGCAGTATAAACATGGCAATTAAAGACAACATTAAATGTTTCATTCATTAGGTAACTGCTGTTTACAGTGTTTATCTTGCTGAAGTTATGGGTTAAGTTACATAGGTATTTTCCGATGGACTAGGAACATATTATTTTTTATTTATAATTCAGACACGTTTTCAGGGACAAATTAGATTTAAATACTGAGATGTTACTGCACATTGAAAAAAGAAAGTGAGGGTGACAGAATGACATAATTGTAGTTGTATTATGAAAAACTGATATATAAGAACACAACCCAGTGAAACATAACATTACATGTAGAAGACGCAAGTGGTAATATTACCAACACAGCACGGTACGCAATATTTCCATTGTACATCTTTAAAGAGGTCAATGGAAAAGGGAGTCTATGACTCCATGGATCCATGCATTGTTTTACCGTTGTAAACTGAAAACTTGATTTAATGCAAAAAAGAAATGTGAAGATAAGAACCCAGGATATAGATGGCTTGAGATGGCCTTCACTACACAGACTGCGTCAAGTTACTGCCACAAAATCTGCTTTTAATCTCGCAGATGACATTTGGTGTGCTTGGAATGGAAGGGGCAGGTGTGGGGGAGGTGGTCTATACATGAAAAGAAAAGGCCAGGGGTGTGGCGTGACAGTTTTTTTCACCTCCCACACGTCTCCATCTCGCTGTGAGGAAAAAAAGACGGCTGAACTTTGAAGAGATGGCCAGCATGCTATTGTGGAGCAGGTTGAAAGTGTGGAACATTATCACCATCACAGTGCTCACTGTCACCCTTTCAAACTGCACACAGAGAGACTGATGGCTGCAAAGTGTTTTGTTATTCAATGCCTTTTGTTTTTTAGATTTAGCCTTATTACAAAAATAGTTGTGCTGATGCATTAGCAATATACTGAATGCTTTGCTGAAACATCAACCAAAATCATTTGTAAACCAAAAATTGGAAAACACTTTAGAAAAGAAATTGTAGAATTTTACAAGAATATTGCATGATCCTTGGTTTGCATAAAATATACTGTGGTTCATTTCAGTTTATCACTTTATTTGTTAACCCAGCAAGAAGTTTTCCCACTGTGATTCCAAGCATTTTTTATCTTTTTTAATGGGTCATAGGTCCCTGGTAGCTTTACGGTCATTACACATTTTGGTCAGAGCTTCGGGTCAAAAGCAGACATTTTTTTATTTTCTTATTCGAGTGGCTCTAGGGGCCAGACTTGGTCAAAAGGCTCAAAAGTTAGGATTTTACATTTGTACTCGTATGTCTGTTCATTTGTGTTCAGGGGTCCATTCAAGTGACTTCAGAATTGTTTAATACAACAGCAAAAGAAAATAACTCTCCCATGTTTAACATACTGCACCACATGGAAAAAATTACCACCACATAATAGAACAGCGGGTAGCACTGAAGTTAAGGGCCTAATAAACATCGTGCCAAGAGGGACACTGCTGTTGTACCCTTGGGAGACGTACTTAACCCTGATCACTTCTGTAAACAACTAGCGGTGTGCATGTAATGCCTGAAATCCAGAATTTTCAGAGAAAACTGTTGAATTGGCTGAAAGTAGATTCCTTCATTAGCTGTGACTAGCTGTGACATGTAGCATACATTGCACTCCCTTGCTTTCTCTCTCTCTCCCTCTCTCTCACACACACAGCTAGACATCACATAGACATATAAAGTAATAATGGCATCCTATGCTTGATGCCTTGTGGGCCTTCTTTTTCTGGCAAACACATAGAGAGCATGCTGCTGAAAAGGAGAAAGAGCCAGGACCTCCTATTCAGATCAAGTTGAAGTAGAACCAAAAAGAGCTCCTGGAGGAGCTGTAGCCGCAGAGACAGAACACCCCCAGGTGCTATTCATCCCACGTATGGAAGATATCACCAAGTGGGACAGGGTTTCACTATTGTTTGCAAACCTTATCACCAGGTACGGGTCCCTCCTGAAGGGCCTGGATGTTGCGGGCAATGGTACCCAGAGGTATCCCTGGATGTTCTCAGTGGACACTGACATGCTGAATGGAAAGAAGTTGTGTGACATGCCTGGGGTGGGTTTCTGAGATGCTACCAGATGGCTTATTCTGAAGCAGAAGGAGCCTACTAGATGCAGGGGATGGCTCCTTTCCAAGAAAAGAAAAATGTCCGTTGGCTTTAGTATTCTCCACCCTAAATAACAGCAGTAACAGGACAGTCCTACATATGTGCAACAGTAGCAAACATTATTACAGCTGCAAAATTGCTTTGTGAAAAAATGGGTAAAGGTCACAGGATGAACAGAATGCCAAAGTTTTGAATAATGAAGCTTTATATTTATGAACTAAGGTTTCATCTTAGTTGCACCCCCTCTCTGGCTGCTGGTTGAGTTTTGTAATTTTTTTAACAAATGTAATACATTCACATTAAGAACCCATAGTTTCAATGTTTGTTCATAAAGACACCCCAGACCTTAAACACAGATTGTTAATCTGGTTTAGAGAAACACTGTCTTTTTTAAGTTGGTTCACCATACAGTTTTTATGTTTCTTCAAGGATACAAATTATACGAAAACATCAAGGGTTCTTCACAATCATACTAATATCCCTTATACTTTCCTGAAGAGGCTCATCCATTAAGCGTTTTTTGTCCTTTTTCCAAGTGACATCTGTGACTGTCTCTGAGGAGTATCCCCCCTTCAGCTACTGCACCCAATACTTCAGCCAAGAAAAAAAACACAGGTTCCGATGATATTAGTTTGAGCAGTGTGACCAGTTGTAGGACAGGGACAGCCACAGAGGCAGGTCAAAACACACCAGGGAGGATTTATGACAGAAGCCACTCCAAAACAACCCACCCATATTCCACATATCCCAACTCTCCAGGCTTCAGACCAGCTGCTTTAAATAATGTGGTCCATTTCCCTTAATTACCAGCAGCTGGTTCTCATAAAACCTATGAGGCAGTGCAGGGTTGGGTGACGGGGAGTTGTCTATCAGTTCAACCCCACCTCTGCCGTGGAAGCACCACCCATCAGCTCATAGCAGATAGACTAAGGGTCAAACCTATGGCCTTCTCAATACCAGCAATCTTACGGTAAAAAAACAATTAGAAGATTGCTAGTTTAAACCCCTACTCCTTCCTACTGCAGTAGTATCACTGATCAAGATACTTAACCTGAATTGCCATAGCAAAAACATTCTGCATTATGAATACGTCAGGTACTGTTTTTTTGGGTGGGGGGGGGGCAAAACTGTCAACTAAGCAAGTGCCAGTTACTGACTCTCTTTTGGCACCTATGGGATAATGTTATACTCTCCAGTTGACTTGGAGTTTAATATCTGTAGCTTCCCCAAGACTGAATTGCTGTTATTAATTCATGGCTTAGCTGATAAATTCAGTTCAAGGTAGTGAAGCAGTAACAAGGATTGGGGTCTGAAGTAACAACTTTCAACTGACAAGGCCATCTTCTTAACTACTGTGCTACCAGCTGTCCCATGAATAGAGAAATGGTGCAAATGTTTCCAGTGAGACCCCTGTAAAGAAAGGCTAGCGAGCTCATCGATTCCAGTTCAAGGCCAGAACAAAATGAACACACAGCCATGTGCACCCGTTGTCATATTTCTTAGATCTATTGAATTATTTAGCTTTATTTTCATGCCAGAAGCAATATTATCATAGGCCAATATTGATGGCACCCTTATGAAAAGTAGGAACTGTACTTGCCCGGATCAGGGGTCAGCTTTTGAAAGTTCTTCTGTGGACATACTCCCATCGTTCATTGGCTGCACGGTCAATACTTCCTGCCTGGTGCTATGAATGCCTCGGGGTCCAGAGTCTGGCAGAAAGGGCCATGCGAGTGTGATAATCGGCCTTTCGTCAGGATGCATCCTGATTTATTCTGCTGGCGAGAGTAACCGATCCATACTTTGTCAGCACAGACAAATGCTTTATTGACAATACATTTCCCTTTGCAAAGGCTTCCGGAGCCAAACAGGCTGCAACACACTGTGTAAAACAATTCTTATTGTCCACATGGACTGTACGGTAAATTATTTGGGTCCCTCTAACAAACATGTCACCATCAGCACTTCAATAACTCAGTTTGAACTATCTTTAATATATTTCTTTTTTTTTTTTTCTAAATAGTTCCTTCAACTTAAACATTGCCTTCTTTTTACTATTGCAAAGGTGCACACAGTCCTCTTAATAGTTCCAGCCACAATGCAAATAAAGTCAAAGTAACATGGACGCAGAGGGATAAGCACTGCAAACGTAAACAGTCTAGACATGTAGTTTGTTATTTACAGATCCTTAATTGTCTTTATAACCCCCTATTGTGGATTTAGAAACTTACAATTTAAATCATTAAGAAATCTCTCCGATTTGCTCCAGCCTCAGGGATTAGGAAGGATTGAGGAGAAGGTAGGGCTCTCTCTGAGAACTTCACAGTGTCAGGAGAGATTATGTTGTGTAATGATTAGTGAGACTGGCAGCGTATTTAGTCAAGGCCTGTACACGTTATTATTGCAATGCACGGGTACTTAGTAATTTTCATTTAGTGTAAGTACACATCTGAAAGACTTAAAATGGCTCCGGATTACACATTTTCCGTTTAGCTAGCAGAAAATGTCAGCAGACAATGGCTGTTCAAAGGGGTTGGATTATACACATATACGTGCCTACTAAACTTGATTTCACGCTTTAATTCCACTATGTGTTGTCGGGTGTCCATAGCAGACAGGCGAGGAGAGAATGGAATCCCTCACATTTTCCAGACAGTCATCCTAACAGTCATCCAGGCCGTCATCCTAACAAAATTAGCTTCTGATCACGTTACTGAGGCTGTCAGAATGGCTTATGGTGTTTTGCTTAGTACCCTACTTACAGTGCTTACAGGCTGAGTTATTACGTTCTGGTTCTTATTGCATAGTGGTGATAATATGCTATCATATATATTTTATGTTCCCTAGATGAAAGAAATTATGATTATTCACTCTCTGTACCCCAGCTGAACATACGTATTGGAAATAATTTATAACAAGACAATCCCTTTATGTGATTTGTCTCCTTAAGATGATGAGGAAGGATTACTGAAGAATTAACAAGTATCTAAGTAGAACAGGTGGTTTGCGTCTTCTCTTGCAAAACAAACTCACATTTTCCTGTATCCTACGGCATGTAGAAACATGAATTCCATGATTTCCAGTAGAAACAATTTGCCTTTGCACCTCAAAAATGGGATTATGAACCTTCTGGGCGAACGTGAATAAAACATCTTCCAAGGTATGTACTGCTGTCTTTGCGTAGTCATATGAAATGAACTATGTCTGCGCTTATCGGGTTGTCGTGTTCACTGGAACTCCTTTTTTTCTCAAAATTATTTCATTTGATGGATAATTTGGTCATTTTTAAATAAAGAGTTCATTTTAGTAGTTCCATTTTCATACTTGACTCATTCGATGTCAAAATGTAGCATTTAAATGTATTGCAGTGTATTAAAAGTAGGATGTGCATCCTCCAGTACAGTTGACACACACTAACATTGCAACATTATATTTATTATGCATTGGACGATCAACGGGTATCTTTCTTGTTTCTTAAATATGCCACTTCGCACTTGAAAGCAGACAATATAATTTCCTTGCTGTACACTTTTTTAACCTTTATGTTTATAACATTTGCAGATTGATTAAAAACATCAACCTGTGTACAGGCTAGTTTTTTTTGTTTAAGGAATACAGCCACAAAATATTTCGTATCTTAAGTAAGCTGCCAACAAATGTGCTCACGGAATGGATATCTTGTTATGTATGATGTACTGTCTAAATAAACACGAGTGTGTAGTTGCTAATTTCCTTTTTTCTTTTTTGTGGGTGAAATCAGTTGCGTAGCATAAAGAGTATAGCTCAAGTCAATGTCTCACGTGACAGAGCAGGTCTTGGTGGGATGGGTATATATTTCAGGACCTTTGGTGGCAACTGAGGTTGCAAGCCCAGAATGCAAACTCTAACCACGATGGCCTGCCTTTATGCAAAGGAGAAGTTAGTAAAAAATCACCCTCGGTGTAAAATCAGGTCACTCTTAAGACTGTAACTCTGCCTCTGAGAATGGACGGCTTATTGGGTTGCGCTGTCAAAAGCGTGGCTATTTTCAGCCCTTTGTCTGGATTAAGGATTCTAGATGACTTAAATCAAACCCCCCAGCCCAGTTCCCTGGGCAAGCGATCAGCTGCCTCCTGAAATTAACCGTTGCGTTATGAATTTCAAAATGGTGAGATTTAAATAGCATGATGTGTGCTGCACCTTCCAAGGGCTAAAGTAATCGTTCGGAGATTAGTGAGCCGGGAGGCCTGTCTTCATCGGTTAGCTGAAGCTTTCAGTAGAACTGAACCCGGGGTGATATCACACCGCACTGAGACATGAGACATTAAGCAGTTAAAAAGAGAGAAGACTGACAACAGGCTCTGATGCGCAAGCAATGATTTACTGACAATAGATCAAAGGACAGGATACGGTGTTTACTACTTTTTTACATGTTACTTTATGGTGACTGTAGAAAAAAATGGCAACATTCACATTAACAGCACAAAGGGTTTTTTTAATTTATTTTTTAATAAATAATGTAAATCTCAGCATAATCAAATGTAGTGCCTGGATGTTTGCTGTCCCTTCTTCCTTAAATATTTGAGGTTAGCAGGGGGTTAGCATTTATTAGGAAAAAGATCATCGAAGGGTCAAAAGTGAAAATGCCCATTCTTCTCAACTTTTGGGTGTGGCTTTTAGTTTCTGAGATCACCAGGTTCAAGAAGTCTGACACCATAACCCCTTCTTTTGCTTTTAATCACGCGGTCAACTCACAAGAGGTCACATAAACCACACAGGATAAAATAAGCAGAGAGCAACACCCAGCTATTAATCGTTGCCGTCTGGTCAGACGTTGCTGGTGTTCGATCATCGCTGTAGACGTTTTAAGTTTTGAAGCTGCTCTGGCAGCTGCAAAGCGAATGCAGTGCTCATCCCATCCGGTCGCAGGATAATTACTCAGCATTTAAAATATTAATGGATGGAGAAGGAGAATGAAGCGGGGAAGGGGGGCACTGCCACTGGCCTGAGGCTTGTGTACATTCAGGGTTTTTGTGATCGCTGAACTCGATAATTGTTTCCAGTCTGCAGAGGCATCGCGCCTCCGTCGAGCAGAATTCAACACGCAGTCCCGCCTGGTTCTCGCTCGCCCACAGTCAGAGCCACGGAAAGCAAACATCCATAAGTTTTGCCCCGGCGTGATTTATTCATAAATGATGCAATTCTTTGAAGTTGGGAGGGCTTGGAAACATAACAGTGGGATGTGGGAGACACAACAAACAGTGCCTTAAAGTAATTTGATTTCTGAGTATGTTCCCCCCCCTTTCTTTTTTTCATCTTCCTTTTTTGTTTTTGCTTTTTTCTTGCCAAGCCATGAAAAGTAGGGGGAAATAAGAGAAAGAATTCATGAATAGCAGAATGTAGACACAAAATTGTAAGGCACACCCACCTTTTCCAAACCTCTAGCAGTACGAACAGGCTTCACAAGCACAACACCATCACATGCTGGCTTTGGAACTGAAAGCGACTTCCCTTCGTTCCCTATGAAGAATTAATAACAGTACCCACTGGTTCCTAGATCCCAAGGTTTCAGGAGAAGAGGTGCGAGGCATTTTGGAGACCTGAGTATAGTATCATTCCACCTGAACTGCAGAAGTGCTGGAGGAAGTCTCATGCCAATATATATCACCTACGACTAGGCTCACGCCTGACAAAGAGTGGGCAATTTCTTCAGAGAGCAGACCCCTTCCCCACCCTAAGGCTGTTGCTTTTTTATTAGTGTATGAGTTCTATAAATAAATTATTTGGAGAGCAAGACTGAGGCCATAAAAGTCGCTTTCATTCTGTCCTATTGCTGTTTGCACAGTGGACTCTCAGACTGAGACCATTGTCCTCACACTAACTCCACCCAATAGACTTGACTTCAGGGGCTGGAGTGACTTCAGGTGCTGGTCTCACCTGATGTGTCTAAACTCAAAATTCTTTGGGTAAAATAAAATACCGAAAGCAGAATCCGTGTTGCCATTTGGTAGTTGAGTTTCTGGGCTGTTTGCATTACAGCCCTCTAGTATCTACAATGTTCCAGTTAATCGCCTTGCATATGGTTCCAAAAGGCCCTTTCCTGGCAGTAAATGCCACCTGAAGCTTTATGAGAGCTTTTAATCATTGTCAAGTGTGTTTTTTGTGGCCAATGCCTTGGACTGATGTCCAATATTAATAGTCTGCTTACCAGGCAGACCCTCAGATGTGCTTGCTTGTATTTGTCATAAGCTTTTAAGGCAGAATGAAGCAACAAAGAAGGAAGAAAAAGACAACTATTCCATGCTTTTCTTGCAAGTTAAGGTGGGCATTTAAATAGCCATCAGCTTGGTGCAAGCCGTCCTGTATGCTATTACATTGTGAGAGATATAGCCTTTTATATGGCCTCCTGTTCAAAGATTGATGCCAAATAAGAGCAACTAGCTTTGGGATACCAAATCTTGCCTTTAAGCTGCCGTAGTCGGAGCTATAGCAATGTAGGAAAAAGTGGGGCAGTCAGATCTACCATTCTTTTGGGAAATTTCTGAGAGTATGATATCTTGTAGTATATGTGCAAGTGAATGTGTGTTGAGATAGATGGTGGGTACCAAATGCTCCAGCTACAAGTGCCAAGAAGCCCGGAGCTTTTTTCTTTACTAGACGGCAGTTGGTCAGTATCTGTTGGCTTCAAGCATTTAGCAGTCAAACTGGCCAAGCCATCTGCCAGCTACGTCTCAGCCGGAAGGTGTGGATTTGGTCCTGAGCCATACTTCGATGGAGATAAGTCTGTATAGCTGTGCAGTGGATCCTGAGGTTAGCAGGATTGGACTGGACATGAGAATTGGAGGGTATTTATTTTGATCATGCAAAAATTAAGTTTCAAGGGAACACAGGCAACAAGTCCATCTGTCAGCTTTTTGTCTTCTGAAATTTGGGGCAGTGCTTTCGAGTATGTTCCCAGCAAGAGAGCACTTCACCCCCCCAGAAGAATTCCGGTGCTTCCTTCTGGGAACCTGCTGGGAAAAGATGGACTCCTTCCATACCGTGCCGTCTGCCAGATAGTTTTGTAACCCGACAGAGCACTGAATGTGTGATAAATGTTAGCCAGCAAGGCCGAGGCCAGGAGACCCGAACCAGATATTTGATAGTGGTACACCACCTGGGTCTGCCTTCCTGCCAGGGCCAAAGTCCAGTAACATGTCTGTAGTGTTCAGCTGAAGAAATAGAAGCAGCAACAGACTCCATTGCATAAACGAATGCCAATTACTCTCAAATATATCAACTTAACATAAGTGCATTGATCTATAATGTAAACTGACAGATTGTCATGCATTGGCTGAAATTTCAGTACAGATTACAGTTTATTTTATACATTTATGTGGTAAAACTGACATTCTCATCTACAGGTGTGTAAAATTTTGTTCGGTCGCTGTGTGTGCACGTGTATATCTTTGTACTTATGTATCCACTGGACAAGAGCGTAGTGAGTTCCTTCACCTTGATAATGATGGCAGCGGCCCTTCGTGAGAGCACTGTTTTTTCCAGTGAGATGTGTAGCGAAATTTGTCACTTCTAAACCAAGAATGGGATCAGCATGACATGCCCCACCCCCAAGAGAAACACAGATTGAGTCGCCTGGGTAGAGACGTCAGATTTTCAGACTAACACGAGGCGGTGACTCAGGAGCAGGCCTTAGTCCATTGTGTCATTTCACACAGATACTGTCTGGGTTGCTCTGACATGGTGGCCCCTGTGGGGAAACTGTGTTCTCTGCTTATTTTCAGCCTAATTGCCAGAGGATCCAGACCAACACAGGCAGCAAACTAGTGGATTAGCAGGAAGCTGCAGTTGATTTGCATATAAGTTTATCACACATGAAACATTTATGTGGCACTGTGCAGTCTGAAACATAATGTTGTGGTTTGGGACAGTGTCTGCTGTATCGCCTCTGAGCAAGTGGTTTAGCCTGTACAGTAATTTTTCAGTATCCAAATCTAGTTTGTCCCTGAAACCGCATCGCATACTGAATTTTTCGGATACCGAGTGCCTGTTTCCAATTATTTTAAATAGGGGAATGATACATAAATAATGCGCTCCCTGCTAATAGGTGAACACCCATATAACTATGAACCTAGGACTTCAGCATGATAAACTCTGCAGACACCAGTTACCTCATGAGAAAACACTTAAAGCATGTTTGTACCGTGTGGTGCAGTGTGTTCGGTACACAACATTTCACGTTAGTCACTGTGTTACACACTGGAGATGAGAGGGTTCATACACGGGGTTTCCAGCTTGAGTTCAGTGTTATGAGATGTTGAATAAAGGGAATAAAGACAAGTGTCCAAGTAACCCACTGCCTCCACCTCTGTTTTACACAACCGGCATTTATATATACATAGGTTTATTTTTAAAAAAGAAATGTGCAATAAATGTGGTGACGCAGCACAAATGTATTCAGACAAAGCGAAACAGGCGGTAACAGCTGATGATTGATTGATTTTTATTTGCGTTTAGGTTTTTTTTTTTTATTAAGAATAAACTTATAAAGGATAAAGTCATTATAGCAAAAGTTTCCAATTGGATACTGATACATATGTATTGATTTTCAAGAGCCATTACAGTGAAAACTCGCATACAGAGAGTTCTAATACACAGGGACTGCTATATTGCTACGTCAAAATACTAAGCTGTATACAATTAAAAAGCTACTAATTCCTTTAGACATAAGAATATGTAATACAATGATAAAACAGTGCATTTGTGTGGCCAAAGTTTTCAATAATTTCAGCCACCTCTTGTACTCTTTGGGGTTCTGTAAGTGCAGAGCAGTGACTCTGATGGTAGTCAGTTCTTATAGGAAGCTTACTTTATTCATGCAGTCTCAACTACCTGTTTTACAGTCCCCAGGGTTAGGTATTTTTAAATGTTATTTCAAGTTATGAAATGCAGATTAATCTTTTAATAACATCTTCACTTGAGAGGGGAAAAAAAATAAATACAAGGTGTTCCATGCCACATGTTAAACCCACGAATGGACAAAACAGGTAAAATTGCTACATGCAAATGTCACGTACTGCGTTTGCAGTGTACAGCCATCAAGCTACAACTGTGAAACGTACTTTAAAGGATTTTAAAATAACCTTTTAGAAATACAGGTGGGGGTGGCATAGTGGATAGTGCCAGTGACTCACAATGCCTGGACAATGCAGTTGGATATGGATTCAATTCCCTTTTGGTCTATGCGGAGTTTGCATGTTCTCCCTGTGTTTTCATGAGTTTCCTCCATGCACTCTGTTTTCCTTCCACAGTCCAAAGACATGTGTTTCAGCCAAAGTAGTGGCCGAAATCGCCTGTCTTGTGCATGTCTATGTTTGTTACGTTTTTCGACTGACCAGATGGGCGACATGTTTTCGTGCAATGGTTCCGTTCGTTGTGGTTTCAGAGAATATTTTCGGAGAAATCCGAAAAACTTACTCTTTAAACCAAAACTTCGGTCCTCCACGGAGGAGCACGGCATATGGCGGGGGTGAAGAGACTGTTATTAGACAAAAAAATCAACACATTTCAGGAAAAAAAGGATCACATTCTGCCACCAGTTTGGCAGTTTATTAATAAGTATTACATTTTGCTTATGCTTACTGCGAACGTTGCTGTTTTGCCTTAAATTTGTGCACCAACTTTAATGTTTTTTTTTTTTTTTTGTGATACGGGTTTCAGTGCTAAAGCAATGTTGACCGAGACACTAATTATACAAGACCAATCCTCCAGCTGGTCCCTCGGGTTCTGACCACCTGTTAACCTTTAATCTCATTAGCACTTTTAACGTCACCGGCTAAGCACACGGTCGACCGAAAGGACAATTCCATATACAATTAGTCATCTCAGACCAGCTTAATGACAACGCTTTTTTAACCACGTGGGAGAAAAGAAAATATAGAATATACAGTTTGGGTCATCCGTATATTTAAGTTAGGCTTGGGATCAAAAGTACAAACTCCTGGAGTTGAGCACCAGGGTGTTGAACAGCACTAGGGAGCTATGGTATAAAGCTGAACGGTGGATCGTGTGTAGTTGGGGGCAGACAATAAAACATTTTCAGGAGAGTTAAGCTGGAGCAGTGATTTCCTGAAGCATTGAGCTGCAATAATTTAGTCTTGATAGGACCAGCTCCTGTACTAACAGGTGAGTGTTAGTGGTAAGAAAGGGCGTGATCTTGTATTGATATAAATCTTTTACAGGGCTGATGTATTTCAACTACTTTTTTTCATACCTTCTGGAATTTCCTGAGATCCTGGCATGTAGCTGTTGTAGAAATGTTAGGGCGAAGATCAGAGTAAATGTAAAAATCTACAAGTAAATACCGTAACGCATCACACAGTGCACTGTAATAAAGAAATACTGGTTGTATACTGTACGTATAGGTGTTATGTTTCCATCGGTTTTGCTTCGTCTGAAAATGTTTGCACTACATCACTGTATTCATTGAGAAGTTCATTTTTAAAAAAGTGTGATTTTTTAAAAAAATTATTTATCTAAATGCCTGTTTTTGTGTGAAACAGAGGCGGAGGTGGTGGGTTACTCTAACACATGTCTTTATTCCCTTTATGCTACATCTCATAACACTGAACTCCACCAGTGCCCTTTCAACTCCCGTGTGTAACACAGTGACTAACATGTAAAATATCCTGTACTGAACACACTGCACCACAGGGTATAAAAATGGAAATTAATGACAACATTAAATGTTTTCTAATGAGGTGACTGGTGTTTACAGTGTTTATCACGCTGAAGTCCTGGGTTGATGGTTATGTAGGTTTTTTTACCGATGGACTGGGAGTGAATTATTTTTTTATTTTTCCTCATTTAAAAAAATAGGAACTAGACACTCGGTCTCCAAAAAATTTGGTATCTGATGTGTTTTCAAGGAGAAATTAGATTTGGATACTGAATACCTGCTGTATTTGTCCCTCAAGGCCCACTGTGATGTTTTTTTTTCGCTTAATTTCAGCTATGAATTGCACTGAAGCAGTTATTTGTATAGTACATTATCTTACCTTTCTGGACATTGAGTTTAGTTTTTTGTATTTTATTTTTTAGCTCGTTCCATCCAGTTAGACCCCTCTGTTCATGTAAAAAAACAAATTCACTTTCATGAACACTGTTAAAGCACCGCTGATGCTGCTGCTTTGTTGCGGAGCATTTATTTTCCGGCCATATAGGGTTGTATACACCTGACAGCTAAGAAAATCAAGCAAGGCAAATGCGTCACCTTGAAATGGGAGCACATGAATGTAAACTGGTGTACCGGATTGTTCCACAGCATCAGTGTGGGAAGGGTTCTAGTTTTCTGAAGGGTGAGAGTGGAAAAGCCTCCACGTGACTTGTGACCAACACTTTTTCTGTGACGGTAGCTCACGGTTCTGCTCGCACTGACAACGGGTGTGCTAAGATGGAGAAGATGGAGGTCCATCCAAGAAACCAGGATATGCCCTTATTATGTTTCTTCCCAAGTCAGAATGGCTGAAAGCTATGCAGAAAAAAAAAGTATTTGTCCCTTCCCATTTGTCACGCTGAATGGTTTCAGATGTTTAGACGAAAAAGTAGCATTAGATAAAGGGCACCTGCATAAACATATAACAGTTTTTTTTTTTAATTATTATTGCACGGAGCAAATTCTTGCTGTTCTCTTGGGCAAATAAGGCATACCTGGATTTTATAAGCAGCATTTCTGTTGTTAGGATCTGGTTAAGAGTTATTAAAGAAAAAAAATGAAAAAGAAAATGTTATAGCGGGCTTCAAATGTGTTCTTATTCGGTGACCTGCAGTGATTAGTTTTGCCACTTTGCTCACTTTGGACATCATCACATAATGAAACCTGTATGGGTTGCCCTCATTATCAGATGAAACCGGGGGGTTGGACTGTCGTTGACGGAGCGTTGATTTAGTAAGGGCCTACTGATCGGAGCTCATTAAATCTGAAAACCCGGCCCCCCACCTTCCCACCCCCACACAGCATTAGCGTGAAGATCCCTCAAAGGTAAAGTACATAATTATGGAGCGATAATGACTGTTATTCCTATCCCAGAGAAGCAGTTATCAGGGTTACAGTACAATTCAGCAGGGGGGTAATGTGTGTTCTGCTGGTCTAGGCTTTCACTCTGTTGAGTAAATTAAAAAAAAGTCTATTTGGGAGAAAAACAAATAAACGAAAGGCCAGACTAAGTACGACGTCAGATCGTTTTACCAGTTGTATTTAGATCATTTGAGCTGACTTCTGAGCGTACCGATGTCCATCCGGCAGCTGATGCAAGAGTCCGTTTTTTTTCCTCTTTGCGGCAGCTTTTTAACACCTTTATAACACACAGAAGTGTGGCGTGTGTCTTGTGTGACATATTAATTGCTTGTTTGTTTACACTTTGAGTCAGGGGTACCAGCATATATGTACAACTAAAAGGTGACATCATGCAATTATTGAGGAAAAGAAAATCAACAGAACACAAGAAGTAATCTTGTGAGCACTTTAAAAGCTGCTCCGCAGGTAAACAATTATAATCATTTTAATAATAGAAATAACAGTTCTGTCTCTGTGTGACACATGGTTGTGATACTAATTGCTCAGTTTGTTTTTCTTCTTTTAATACAGGTGCACCTGCTTTTTGATTTGAGTTTTTTGTCAGATATCTACATGTACAGCAACATTCTACACCGGTACAACAAAAGTTTTCACTTCCTACATCTTCAAACTTTGCGGTTTGCACGGCTAGCAACTATACTATGAATTTACTTCCTGTATTATATTTTACCTCAGCAGGTTTACTTTTATACTGCAAGAGCATCATAGAAGTGATCAATTATCTTTATTAGTGGAACTGACATGGAGGAGCCAAGATTTTCGAAAACAACGAGTCATATGTGCCGTTCAGTACTGTGCAGTGCACTGTAATGAAATAATATGTATTGTAATAAACTCTATTGTTTTCTGTTACAAATTTTTTCAAAGTCAGATGTGCGTGTGCAAAGGTGTTATCAGCTGTTTCTCTCTGATTCTCTTTGTCTGAACACGTTTTCACTGTGTCATCACATTTGTTGCGCATTTCATTTTTAAAAATATGCCTATTTATTTAAATCCCGACTGCTGTGTGAAAAAAGGAGGCGACACAGCAAGTTACTTTGACACACATCTTTAATCCATTTATTCAATATCTTGTAATACTGTAGTTGAGCTGTGAACCCCACCATGCGCCCTCTCATCTCCCATGTGTAACGCAGTGACTAACATGTGAACTGTCCTGTACTGAACACGCTGCACCATGCGGTATAAACATGAGCTGATATATAGGTGTTTTCCAATGGGCTGGGAGCACATCATTTATTTATTTTCCCCCATTTAAATAACAGGATATAGGCACTCAGTGGCAAAAAAAATGTGGTATCTGACACCTTTTCATGGAGGAATTAGATATGGATACTGAGGGATTACTGCAGTCAGAAACAAGGTCTCTTCCTGATGTTGACAAAACTGACAAATGAATATGTCACAGACATTTTAAACTTACACGCTGTGCTGTTTCTTACTGCTCTTCCTTTTTTTATTCCACCATCATTTTCTCAGCACATCTTCCTATGGTAGTTTAATAGCCGCAGTTGCAGGAGTCACAGGAAACATCACTTTTTTTAATGCATACATAAAAAGAAGGCATGTGCAAAACTGCAACAATCTAACTGATGAACTTCAGATGCCATCAGCTGTTGCGGAGTTTTATATTTCAAAGTTAAGAGCTTTTATAACAGCAGAAGTCATAAGTCACAGCGGCTGTTTTATGTACTACCCAACCTTTACTAATTTATGGCTATTTTTACTCCCGCTTCTGCTACTGGTATAACAAGCACTACCACAAATATTGCATTACTATAGCTGGGCTTCGTCCAACCAGCTGGCAGTTGTTTCAACTCTTCCCTTTCTAGTTTTCATTTCTAATGAGAACAGGGTTCTTTCTTGACCTACTTCAATAATTATGCCACTATTTTTCATTAACTACTATTCCAGATTGGATTACATCCCGCCTCACTCTTGGTTTTTAACAGGTCTCTATTGCCTTCTCTGTCACCAACAGCATTTTGTGCAGGGCTATCAGAATTTTCCGCAGCCTTCCGACTGAAAATCCCAGTACACGGTCAACGATACTGGGGGGGGTGGACGTTTCTTTTGTGTTTTTCCACATCTGCTTTTTCTTTTTAATTAAATAGTTTCAGCAGGATGATTTATACCAAGAATGATTTATGAGGAGGGTTGGTGGTTTATGATCCAGAATTTTTGCCATTTTTAAATTTCCACTGGTCCGCGTGCCATTGTTCCCGAAAAGATTGTTTAGGTTATTTACCGCGTATGCTTCAATAAGCTGTGTAAGTGAGTAATGCTACAAACTATGAGAGGAAAAAAACCCTTTAGATTAATCTGGTAAGCCAAGTTTTACTGTGAATTGTGTGGTAGAGCAGCGAGGGGAATGTTTTCTCGAATATATGCGCACGATCCGTCACATAACTCGGTCCCCTATAATTGAACCCACTACAGCTACTTGTGATGTGATGCTCTTTTCTTGTTACAACGCAGTGATAACTTCAGCGCAGCTACATTTATATCTGTCATGCTGCCATTTTGTTTCATTACACAGTCCTGACAAACACATAAAGTGAACCACACAAGTCACACAGTGGTGCAGTACAGCTGCTTTCTTGCATTCCGCTCTGTTCCTGGATTAGCACTTCAGCCAACTAAGGCAACACAATAGAATATGTATTCATTTATCACTGTAAATAATAGTAATACTAATAATCATCATAATAATAACAATACTTTAAACTTTTAATGTACCAGTTTAGTGTATGTATGGCCTGTGATGCAGTGCTCTCAGTACCATGTAGGCTAATATCTTCCTGCATGCTCTCCTGCCACTCAAGTCTCTTTTGGCTGTGTTAACTGCAGTCCTAAGTCTATCGTGTTTCTTTTTTTGCCTTAAAATGTCAGGCGAATGGAAGCTGGATTGTCTGAGCGCGGAACAGCAAAGAGAGATATGTGTGTATCAGCAATAATCCTTTAACACCGCAGCAAGAAATCTCACAGTTGTTTAGTGAGCATTTTAGTCACTTTGTTAGCCAGAGTTCGGTAGGCGACATTCTGTTTGACAAGCAAAAGTGGATGGATTCTGCTGTAGCACGTTGTATAATATAATATTGTATATATATAACTGTGTGTGTGTGTGTGTGTGTGTGTGTGTCCATATTAATCCATCAAAAGTGTACTCTCAGCTATAGTCCTAAAAGAGATCAGCCACAGATCCACCAAAAGCTGAATCAGAACAGTACCAGAAAAGCATCTGGGAGAAGGAATCATCACACAACATCAGTGCACTGTGGCTAATAGACCTGAAAACAGTGTGCCACAGTCTCCCAGAGCAGGAACCTGTCACCATCACAACAGCAGATGTCCAATGGTGGATGACAAACATGAATAACTGGGCAGCACCAGGGCCTGACTTGATCCATACCTACTGGTTAATGAATCGTGCACCCCTACATACCTCCTTAGCGGCAAAAAATGAGCTAAATGCTAACACCAGTCTCCCCTGTTGACTGGCTAGCCCAAGGAGGGACAGTAGTGGTCATGAAAGTCCCCAAAGGCACCATCCAGTTACCACCCAATAACCTGTCTATCTACAACATGGAAGCTCCTGTCAGGCATCATAACAAGCAAGTTGAGGGCATATGTAAGTAATCACAAGTTCTGCCCACAAAAGGATTGGAAATAAACACCAGAGCCCCAAAGTGCCAGTTTGCTGGTAGACAGAGCTTTCCACCAAGAATCCAAGACCAGTCAGACCGCTGTGGGTGCTGCCTGGTTTAATTCAAAAAGCATATGATTCAAAGCTATTAAAATGGTTACAGGAAAGCGTAGCACTGTACAAGGTCAGTCAAATGCTAATAACCTTCGTCAAGAACTTAGTGGTCCACTGGAAGACATTATAACAAACCAACTCAAAGGCACTCACCCAGGTGAACACAATGTGTGATGTATACCAAGGAGATGCACTGCTGCTGCTGTTTTGCGAAGCCTGAACATCTTCAGTCAGATCATCACTAAAAGTGGTTACAGATACAAGAGTTCAAGAGTGGAGCTACCATCAGCTACCTCCTGTACATGGATCACATCAAGCTGTACCCCAAGTCTGAAAGAGACACTCACTCCCTGAGCCACCTGACCTGGATCTGCAATGAGGATATTTGGAAGTTATTCAGACTAGAGAAGCACAGCAGGATACTGCAAGACCACATAACAGATGTTCAGGGCAACTGCAACTACCTGGGGATCCTCCAATCACAGGGGAACCATGAGGCAGAAACTAGGAAGACAGCAATATCTAAATACCTCCACGGAGTAACACGGGTCCTAAAGACGCAGCTGAATGGGAATAACAACATCTGAGCCATATGAAGACTGTGCAGCATCAAATATTTGTTAGTAGCTCTACACAGCTCCTCTAACAACTAAGTTTCTATGTGCCTTGCAGGCACACGCTTTTCAAATGTAACTGACATAGACAGAGATCCTGAGAACATCTTGGATACTTAATACCAGAATGATTCATAAAACAAATTTTAAAAAACGTCTCTGTCCACCCTACCTTGTACTGTGGGTCACACCCTGGGCTTGAGAGGTTGATGCTTATTGATGTAATATTAGAAGAGAAGCTAGAAATAATATTTTTTTTATTTCAAATATTTCAGAATACACTGGTGTTGCCATTGTCATGCATTAAATACTTTTTCCGTTGTTAAACTTAATTACATTTCTGTGACCCAATTTTTCCCCCCATGTATAGTTTAATCTGTATTATTAATCACAAAATTTGTGGAAGCTGCCATATGACTGATTATAATTTCATACCTATGTTTTACAGAAACAGAATCCTATCTGATCTGAGTGTTTAGGTTCTAAAATTAGTTTGAGACAAAAACGGACGTTGCTGCCTTGTTTGTGACGGCTTTTTCCTCTCGTGCGTATCTGCAGTGCAGACCGACTCTGTCCTGCAATTGTTCACCCAGATCCACTGGGAAAGTGATTTGCACTTGTCAAGTGAATGGGTGTCCCTGACAAATCTTTTACTTCAATTAACAAGGCACTTTGCATACAAGTTATTTACATAATTTGCATAATTACTCTGCACCACTCCGTCTACTAATGTAATAGATGATATCCTTGTAATACAAAAATATAGATTGTAAACAGTCATTCATCGTGTCATCGCCTTGTACATACCTGACTTTTTTTTTTTTTTTCTACGCGGGACGTTGTCATCTGAAATTATCAGCAAATATTTGCATAGTCGTTATAATATTTGAACTGTTGTTAATGACTGTTTAATGTCCACAACCTGCAAAATGTTTCCCCACCTGACTGATGTTTGTGGCACTAAACTAAATCTCTTAAATTAATATTGTCTGATAAACATATGATGAGAAAAAGCTCCCAGGCAGCAGTAAGTTATGTTCATCTAGATGATAATGACGGAAATCTGTGAACAAAATAACTCATTGTATGAATTACAGAAAGGTTCTGCGGTTGCTAGCGTGCATATTTTCGGGTGCACCGTATTTTGCATGATTTGCTCAACTATTTGGGATATTTCTTTTCCTTACATATATTTGAAGCTAAAAGTCATCTGCATTATACAGCAATATACCGCTTAATGCTGCCCCATTTATCACTATTAAACTATAGCTCTTTTGCCAAATCATTATTGCATAGTTACATGCATTTGGCACTTAGCTTTGCACGTCTTTCTCCAGGGCTCGCTGCACACGTCACGCCCCCTGGTCCTGTCTGCTGATACCTGTCCCACCTCCTCTGTCTATTGGTTCGTCTCACGTGTCTATCATCTACTCCCCCTTATATATACCTGTGCCGGTTCCACATGTCAGTGCGAAGTATTGCCATGTCCTATTTGTGCGTGCTGAGCGTTTCTCCGGTTAGCTTCTCTGGTTTTTGTTTCCTGGATTTCGTTTGTGCTTTACTCTTGTTTGTCTCGTCGCTTGTTTTGGACTGATTCCTGGTTTGGACCCACGCTTGTCTTGTGACTACGACTTTGGAACAACCTCTAATATTAAACGGAGTTCTTCACTATACGGCTGCACGCCTCTGCGCCCTTACTACAACATTACAACACAACTTAGCAACTGTAACTTTTCCCGCTCACCTGCAAACCAGGTGGGACTTTTTTTCATTTGACATGTGCATCACATTTTTTTTTTATAATCTCAAACTTATCTGGCAATTGAACGTCGTGAGTGTGTCTGCCACCTAAATAATGAGACAAAATCTTACAGCTACCTTCTTAACCATTGTTTCAGTGACTATGTGTGTTTGTAGAAACCTGCCGATGACTGGAGTCCAGGGCTTACCTCGCTTACCCTCCTGTCCTGTGCTGCCAGAATAGGCTCTGGGCAACCATGACCCTCATTCGGATAAAGCATTTAATAATAGCGAGCGAGTGCATTTCTACTTAGACCATTTTTAATGGTTGTGACCACAGCGTACATTTGTTTAACCTTACAAATCTACCCAGGGACCATGTGGGTTCTGCAACGAGATGGATCCCCTCATTTATCACGGAGAACGTTCTTGTGCGGTGTGCGTTTTGTTTGGTTCTTTTTTTGCACACCGAGCTCTTGTTTTTTTTCTTAATTTCACGATTACATCCTGCATTTTGTGATATAGTCTGCAATGTAAGATCCAAAGTCCTTTTTTTCCCCAATGTTTTTCTAAACATCCAGAAGCGACTGGGAGACACATGCTAACTTTAGCACCCAGCATTTAGCATCCATTTACTGCATCGCTTTTTGTAATCCACTGTATGCCTTTATTTCACATACACAGAGAAATTACTCTGAATATGTACAGAACAAAAAAAAAGGTAAATACAAAAGTCTCTGCTCACACCCAGAAAACATGTACGGCACCTATAAAAAGTATTTAACCCTTTTTTGTGCTTTTTTAGACCAGTGAATCAGCATGGATTTGATTTCGGTGAATTATTCTTTCATATCAAATGAAAACACTTTCCTACAAACATTTTTAATTATTGCCAGTATAAAACACAAAATAATGAAGTACATAAGTATTCACCCATTCAAATATTCTTTTGACTGGTGTTTTAACTGCTTCTTTGAGGCCGCTCCTCTTCTGCTTTACCCACCAGCTACATAATGGTTTCTCCTTCATGTGACTGGTTGACAGGTTTTTCCTTGTTCTCCTGTGGGTTCGCCATCTCATGGTCATAGTAACACATGTCCTAGCAGGGGCCATGCTTTCTACCTCCTTTCAGTTCTCCCATAATTGACTTTCATCACGGTGGGCGTCCCTCCGTCGGCTCTCAGCTATGCCAGCGGATGTAGAATTTCCTGCACGTTGGTCCAACCGTGTCAGTTCAGCTCTAAAATTCAGGTTTCAGAGCACCATGCTGTCTCTGCTACCAACACCCGGTTCCCACTACCCAGAACAGGGGATGCTCTAACTATGGCACTGACAACCACATTGCAGGCTTTCATTTCTGTCACCTTACGACTCAGACAGACACGGGTTAAAACAGCAGTCGTGTGAGTGAGCTTTTTACCACAACTAACGTATTGTGTTGAAACAGCGAGGAGCCATTTTTGTGTTAGAAAAATGAGCAAACTACAAGAATGAAAGAATTAAACTGTTTCTCGTCATCGCGAGGGGGGATTTTTTTTTTTTACGTTTCTGCCCACGCCTCACAGCCAAAGTGAGAGAGCGATTGCAACCCTGCTCTAATACCATTAGAAATATAACATGCAGCAGGTCCATTGGAACATGGCCATTTGGGGCTGGATGATGAATGATTCTAGAGCACGGTGTTCCGCAGGGGGTGTTGACTTTCCACCTTCTACCGACATATTTCCTCCACTCATCCCCCAACCAGGTGACTGCCCTCCCTCCTCTTAATTGATTGCCTCGCACCTCGGTGTGACTCTGCATCCACCCCGCTCCAAAATGCGTGAGGTCCTCCTGGACTCCATCTTTCTAATCTGGCTGTAATCGTGCCCAACTCCCCCGGTACTTTTTGTGCTGTTCACCACTCTGAGCACTCAGCGAATGTGTGACGTCTGGTAAGAGCAAAAGCAGACTGATAGCGAGGTGGAGCTCCATCCGGAATACCTGCAAGGAGAGAGAGATAAAGGAGAGGCGGTGGAAAGGGAGAGGGGTGGGAGCCAGCAGGGCAGGCATTCGTGCTGCACCGGCCAATCAGAGCTCCCCTCCCGGTCTGCAGCAACCAAGCGGGATGTGGATGGGGGCAGGAAAGGAGAGGGTAGCCAGGATCGCGCGGTACTCTGGCAGATCAGGGTCTCGGCTGCGCACCGGGACACCGGTGTGGCAGCGGGGCATCGACAGGGGACCCATGCGCAACGGGACAGACGGACGAGGTGAGGGGCCCGTCTATTGCTGTGTTCCCTGTCATGTATCTGGTTCCGTTCATTCCAGAACACGTGTGCGACACCATGCGGCGAAGCTGACACATCCGGAGGCTGCTTCGTGCTTATTCGTACTTCACAACAGTCATGTTTGCGAGTTGATGGACACTACCCCCTTCCACATGCTCCGTGTCTCACCCAGCACGTCGCAGTGCTGGACCCATGTGTGAGAGGGTATTCCAGGCTGGAGCACTGCCATCTGGAAAGAGCCAGACAAGACACGCTGGCGTTTGTCATTAGAGTGCCTCTCTGGGCACCCGGTTTTCCCCTTGTCTCGCTTTTAAACGCCCGGCACTGTGGCTTAGTCAGCGAAGTAGAGTGATGGGATTCAGTCGGTCAGAGTATGCATGTGCTCATTTTCTCCTCTCATACTTATTTTGAGGAGGTCCTTCTGAGGATTGTGAAGGGGGTGTGTATTTGTGTGGCTTTTAGTCTGTATTTGGCACATTCTTCTTCGCTTTGAAGTTTTGTATTAGATGTTGCCTGATGCCTTTCAGGATGATCTATGTGGGCATTAGAAAGAGAGAGACCACATATGCCTAGATTGCCAGTTGCTACTCTTTTTTTTAACTAAGAAGAAATGTAGGGCTCCACTTTGGCTATGGTCTTAGGTAAGTGAATATAATTTGATTTTAGCTTCCAAATAATCTTTGAGACTGTTGTTTCAGCCAGTTTGAATTAGATTTGTTTTTCTTTTCTTCCTCATCCAAATCTTTCCTGCAGTGAAATAATTCAAATTCAAATGGAAAGGCAAAATGGGAAGGAGGAGCTAATGTGTCAGAAGGTCATGAAGCAGGATCCTCACCTCACTCCTTTCCCCCATCAACCCATGTCATCCACATCACCCGGTGTCACCCTCCCTTGGGCCGTCACAGTGCTGTCAGAGGCAGGTGCCAGACACAGTCTGCTGGACCTGTGAAGATTTCTGCATCACAGGATGGCCAAATAGCTACCATTGTCATATGGGATGGGTGCTTGTACGTGTGCATGTGGTTATATAAACCATGAAAGGTGCTAATTAAAGACCCTTTAAGAGGACTTACTTATTCCATTAATATTCAAAGAAATACTTTTGGGGAGATAATTCATATATTATCTGCACTTTTTTAAGTTAACTTCTACAGTGGAATAAACAATTTATGTCGTGAACGACTGTGTTCAGCACATTTCCCAGGGGCCTTTGTTGACTGCAAGGTCTGCTGTCGGTATCGACGTAAATTATAAGGAGCTGTATCTTATTCTTAAAATATCCATAGCTAATAATTTCCTTTTTAACGCTTTTCTGAGGCTTGCTGAACTTTATCATGCATACCTTATCATTCCCATGTCGAGTCAGAAGCAAAGTGGCCTCTCGTGTGTCCTACCTTGCTTAATTTCCCGGCCAGCTATCAGCTATTCGGCCACCTGTGTTCAGTAGTGCAACATGCATCCATCAGGGATGAACTTGCTGCTTCAGTTGTTCTGCTGCATGGGCTCCTATATTTGTGATGGGCTACCTCAATAGCCAAGCTTGTCAGGTCTAGTCTGCAGTGACGACAAGCTGAAGTCGAGCCCAGCCCATAGTGCTGGTTCAATCTGCCGCTAGAGTCCTTCAGGTTAGGCGACACTTTAATAAGAAGCAAATTCCCTATTTGTTAGAACCTTCTGCTGCTGCTTTCGCTGTCTGCCCAATTGATCAAAACACCATCTAAACCCTGAAGTGCAGATTTACTCTTATATAAGGTCAACCCATCATGGATTTCTGGTTCCGACCCACTCACTACTGGCAAATTAATATTTATTAAAAAAGCTTATCAGCAATATATATTAATTTATAGGCACAAGTGGGTATTTTCACTGATGGTGCTCGGTTTAATTATACTGCTCAAATGTCCAACTGCTGCGTTCCTTCTCGAACTTGAGCCACTAATATTCTGGTCACAGATCAAAGTCCACGACCACTACGCTACATAATTAATCCACATTGCATTTAAAATACGTTGTTAATTACATATCAAAACATTCTGCCCTGGTTACTGCCTCATTCAAAGCCATCGGTCCAGCTCACTTTCTTTGGTGTCTGGTATTACTGGACTGATGCCGTCTGCAAAAGAGTCAACAAGAACAGTAATGCTGTAGCTATGGCTGCAGTTACTGTGAGTGCATTTTTTCCCCAAGAAAATCCAGGTCTGTCCAGAGGTTTTACCACGGCCGATAATTTTTATATTGATGGTGAACAGCTGCTTCCACCAGGCCACCGCCAGACACATTAGCAGCTGGGCAGCTGGTGTGAACTAGTGGCTGACGTATGCCAGCAAGGCATCTGAACTCCACAAATAGCACACGTGGCTTCAGTGAACCCTCAGCTGTGTGCAACCACGCTGACATGCAAACTGCTGTGTGTAGGATGCTTTGAGAAACAGAACCTGCAGCACAAATGCATAAAAACTTTGGTATTAATGACGGTGACAACAGAGGGGGACGTGAGTTTGAAATTCCTACCATAGGCATCAGCTCATTTTACTAAACTAGTAAAGTTTAAATACTTTCAACTGTTAAGTAGGAAGGTAGACAATGTGACCCTAATTGAACTGTAGCATTTTAAATATGTCAGCATGTTATATGGCATTTTCTTTTATGTGGCATTTCTGTTACACAGAACAACGCCCACATTTTTCCATACTCTTAATAAGATCTTAATAAGATCTGTTTAGATATGTTGTGGGCTCACCTGAGTCCTTGAAGCCTGTTCACAGCTTTGCTGTCTTCTGTAGTTGTTTGCTAGATGTCACCTACTGGATGTGATGACTGCAGACTCGCCAGTCAGCTGTAGTTTACACTAGACAGATGCGCCATTTTTATTTCAGAAGCTTTGTGGTTTTTTAGGTCCAAAGCACCTTCACAGGATACGACACCTGGGGGGGCTGGGCCTTAGGGAGGGAAGAAGGAACTCACCAAAGAGTTTAAATGAAAGATGAGCTGGCAACGGTAAACATTTCATTATTGATGGTAAATGAAGCGATTCTCAGCCCCTGTTGGTGGAGGGGCATAAACTGAGATGCTTATGTTAATGTGGTCTCTGCCTTGCCATCACATGGTGCCAAGATTGTTGCTTTGCATGGGTCTCAAAAAGCCCCCTCAGTGAAGTTTGTTCACACCTTGCTGGGTGTGCACTTCTACTGCACATAGTAAAACCCAATTAGAGTGAGGATGTGGGGATTTTTTCACAAAAAGATGAGAAGTTGTCCCATCCACTCAGTTTATGTTGCTCACTGGAAGAGGTAGACATTCACGGAAAAACTCTGACCTGAAAAGATCCTGCTAAAATCCAAGGGGAGCAGGGCCCTATGGAAATACGCCAACATGAGATGTGCAGGGAAGTATAGGGCAGACACACAGGAAGGACACCTTCCCTGGAAAATCCACCAAACAGCTTGGGTGGGATTTCAGTAAATCTCTAATGTAGTCTCAGTAAAGTACTGCATCAATATCTAGACTGGTATTAGGATGCTTTTGCAATGCAGTATGCTGCTGCATAATTATGAAGTGATACCATCTATCTATCTATCTATCTATCTATCTATCTATCTATCTATCTAACCTCTGACTCTGTCTTCTCTTCTGAGACAAATTTTGAAAAAGTTGCAGTTGTGAGATATGTGTTGCTTCCCAAATGTGTGGTAGGACACGTATTTTAAAGCTGAATTAAATCTTGATCCTTCAAAGGAGGTCCACAGAAAGAAAAGATAATTTGTCTGCCTACATTTTTTTTGCCTGACGTCAGATCCATTCCACAGCACTTAAGCATCACTGCATCCATGCAGACATCTTTAGCTCATTTCAGCAGTGGATGTTATGAGAGCACGTCACTTAACTTTGACTAAAGGATCTTGTCACCCGTCTGCCAAAGCCGGTTCTTCCTCCAATGCAACATTAGTTCATCAGAAGAAAATGGCAGTCATTTATTGACATTTCTTTGTTCCTCTGTAATCTTATTCCAATGATTTCATTTCACAAGGGTGATCTGGATTAATACCCTTGCTGATACTGGCTTCCCTGAGGATGTTTTGATTTGAGAACAGATAAATTAAACTATATTTATAATTGCTTATTTGCACAGCAGATGCTTCCATTGAATTTAAATTGCACAGCTCTTTTTTTAAAAGACTGAAATAACAAAAAAACATACATACTGAAGCAAAACGGGGCATCTGTCTGTAGTGTCTGGGATCTCCTCCCAAGCTGTAATTTGAACCTGTAATGATCTGGTAAACTGGATAACAAATGTCAAGCGTAGACTAGATAACTTGGTGAGCTGCCTTACGTACACGAGCTGAGTATTGTAGAGGTGAATCAAATGGATATGTAATGTGAAGCATCCTGAAACAGCCTTAGAAGAACCTTGATGAAATGAAAATGTTGTCATTTGGATGACATCACTGATAAACAAATCTGTCACCTTGCAGTCTGATCCAACTCGAATCGAAATATCAGGTTATTTCTTTTAAAAAGTTCTATGCTAAGAGTTCAGAAAAGGGTCAGCTATTCTGTGGTAAATTAAAATTATGTTTCTAGCTTTCTTTTTCTTTCCCTTTTTTGAACCGAACCTATGACAAGTTTTTAATTTGCACCGACATGCTTTGGTTAATTTGAAAGTCGCTTACCTTTCTGCCTTTGTGCTTCTTCACAGCGAGTAACTGCTGTTAGGTAGACCTTACTGGAATAAGAAGCAATGAAAGCATTCTTCTGTATATGGCTAAGGATTCAGCCATGGTGTGGGCTTGATAAGGCCATAAATTCATTTAGTTATTTATAGAATTGTATATTTAATTTCTTAAGCTGGGTATCACCAAGCAGGAATTCCACTTCCCTAGGGTGCTCTGTATGGTAGGACAAAAGAAAAAAAACTGATTTCTTTATTTCCTCTGTTTATTTATTGCACATATGTACCGTATTGCTGTTTCATGGAATCTAAAAAAGAGGATTTACGTCTGTGCCTGTCAAAAGCTAAAAACCCATCGCTGTGTCTTGCATATGGGCAGTTTTTGCAGTTCCTCACAGAGTTAAAGTGCTTCATGCTATCCGATAAGAATATATTATCACTAACAGTTTCATGACAGAGAGGTGTAGCGCCTGCGAAGGATGTGATCATATGTTTTCTGGTGGCCAAGTGCAACTTCCACAGCCTCTGCAGAGAGAGCTGCCAACTATTTTACCACTAGTGGTGCTGACAAAAGAACTTTAAACTTCAATGCTTAAAAATGGGTTTGTTTGCAGGTGGAGTGGTGGGATTTTGCTGAGATTTCCCAGAACTGCACCAATAATAAAGGCAGAAAGGAAAAAAAAAAATCACCTTTCTGTCATTAGCAGCAATTTTACGGCCCATAATCCTAGTTTAATGCTTCCAAATTAAAGGGAAAGTGCTTGGGCGGGTGTTGAGGGGATTCACAATGATATCCCTGAAGATGAAGAGGAAGGGGTTAGAATGTGTTAATGACTCATTGGTGAGTGAGAGGATCTTGTCTCACACCGGAACATGACATTTGAAGTTTACAGACCTACAGGGTGAGGCCGCCTGGAGGGATTGTTTGTTGCTTCGTGGTTCACTGTATGTTCATGCAGTCGACTGCTCCCACCTATAAAAAGGACTACAGGCGTGTGCACTGCGGAAAACAGAGTGACAGTGATATGCGACTGTCACGCCAAGCTTCTAGTGATTCCCATAATTGTCAGCTCATGCAGCCAATGCGCAGGCAGTAGGACCAAAGCAGAAGAGATGGGAAAGGCACAGAATGTCTAACGTAGTGTGTCAGCTAAGCTGCTCTCTGTGCTTAATGTGCTTAAAAAAGTGGTGGCTGCCAACCTGAGCACAGTCCAAACAGTTTGGCAGCCCAATGCGCTCAATATCGCCTTTGCAATGAGCCTATATTGACAACCTGCTGTTTCAGTGCTTTTAAGAAATTGTCCGTATGTGTTCTTCCATCGGCCAATTGGGGCAAAAACAGCTCAGCGGCACAACTAATGTGCAGGCATTATGTTGGATGGTTTAAGGGATAGGAACACTTATCAGTTTATACTTAAAAAAGGTGGGTGTTTAGTTGTGTTTAAGTGAAAGAGGATCTCATCTTAAGGTCTAGGAGAAGCAAAAAAAGGTACAGTTGCCCATTTTTATACACTGTAATTGTCACCTTTCAGATGTCATTGATTCCAATGTGCTGTAGTCACCTTGACTCAAGATTTTGTTATATCACTTTTTATACGGTTTAATTTTGTGTTGCCTGTTTATATGGCAATTAAAGTTAAATCTAAATATATTTTGGGGCAAACTGTGAACCCTGCAGAACGTTCTATATTTCTGCATAAATTTCACCTAAAACTACATCAGGTTTTCACACAGGTCCTACAAGTAAAGAGAACCAAATCAAACAAATGAGTCAAAAAAATTAGACCTGGTCATTTATTTATTGAGGAAAATGATCCAATAACACATCTGTGAGGGGCAAAAGTATGTGAACCTTTAGGATTAGCAGATAATTTGAAGGTGAAATTAGAGTCAGATGTTTTCAATCAATGGGATGACAATCAGGTGTGAGCGGTTGACCTGTTTTATTTAAAGAACAAGACTCTATTAAAGTCTGATCTTCACAACACATGTTTGTGGAAGTGTATCATGGTACGAACAAAGGAAATTTCTGAGGACCTCAGAAGAAGAGTTAATGATGCACCAATCCACAGTCAGACAGATTGTGTACAAATGGAGGAAATTCAAGACCATTATTACCCTCCCCAGGAGTGGTCGACCAACAAAGATCACGCCAAGAGCAAGGCGTATAATAGTCCGCGAGTTCACAAAGGAACCCAGGGTAACCTCTAAGCAACTAAAGGCCTTTCTCACATTAGCTAATGTTAACGTTTATGAGTCCACCATCAGGAGGACACTGAACAACAATTGTGTACATGGCAGGATTGCGAGGAGAAAGCTGCTGCTCTCCAGAAAGAACGTTGCTGCCCATCTGCAGTTTGCTAAAGATCACCTGGACAAGCCAGAAGGCTATTGGAACAATGTTTTGTGGACGGATGAGACCAAAATGGAGCTTTTTGGTCTAAATGAGAAGTGTTATGTTTTGAGAAAGGAAAACACTGCATTCCAGCATAAAAACCTCATACCATCTGTGAAACACGGTGGTGGTAGTATCATGCTTTGGGCCTGTTTTGCTGCATCTGGGCCAGGATGGCTTGCCATCATTGATGGAACAATGAATTCTGAATTATACCAGCAAATTCTAAAGGAAAATGTCAGGACATCTGTCTGTGAGCTGAATCTCAAGAGAACGTGGGTCATGCAGCAAGTCAACGACCCTAAGCGCACAAGTCTTTCTACCAAAGAATGGTTAAAGAAGAACAAAGTTAAGGTTTTGGAATGGCCAAGTCAAAGTCCTGACCTTAATCCAATAGAAATGTTGTGGAAGGACCTGAAGCGAGCAGTTCGTGGGAGGAAACCACCAACATAACAGAGTTGACGCTGTTTTGTAAGGAGGAATGGTCTAAATTTCCTCAAAGTCAATGTGCAGGACTGATCAACAATTCCTGGTTTAGTTGCAGTTGTTGCTGCACAACAGGGTCACACCAGATACTGAAAGCAAAAGTTCACATACTTTTGCCACTCAGATATGTGTTATTGGATAATTTTCCTCAATTAATAAATGTCCATGTCTAATTTTTTTTTGACTCATTTGTTTGATTTGGTTCTCTTTATCTACTTTTAGGACTGTATGTTCAGATGTAGTTTTAGGTCAAATTTATGCAGAAATGTAGAAAGTTCTGAAGGGTTCACAAACTTTTGAGCACCACTGTACATCCCATGACTAAAAACACATATATCAACACTATTGGTAATGTAAACAAAAATCGATACAGCAATCCATTAATTTCCAAACTCACTGTATCCGAATTTTTGCTATAACGGCTCTTTAAAACGAATAGTATTTAAAAGTATCCAAATGAAAGCTTTTGCTGAAACAATTTTTTTCCTGAAGCTTAGTCATAATAGAAAAAGTGAAAAAAATAGAATTGCAAAGGAAAATTAAATAAATGTAAAAAAAAAATCTACAAATTAATACCATACAGTACTGTACAGTGAACTAGCCCTAAAAATACTGTACATATTGTATATATTCTACTAAACTATTTTTTATACTATACGAATTTATCCAAACACTGACGCCTGTGCTGGTGTCTAATCACCTGTTTCTGCCTGTTTTGGTTGATCAGATTTGTCAACACATTTGCGTTACCTACACAGTTTTTTCAAAATAAACCAATTTGTTTAAATGTCAGTTGTTGTCCGAAACAAAGAGACGGAGGCGACTGGTCTCTTTGACGCACATCTTCATTCCCTTTATTCACTCACAAGAGTGAACTGGGGCTGCAAACCCCTCACATGTGCCCATTCATTTCCCATGTGTAACTCAGTGACTAACACGTGAAATGACCTGTACTGTACATGCTGGACCACGCAGTATAAACATGCAAATTAATGACAAAATTAAGTGTTTTATAATTGGGTAACTGGTGCTTACAGTGTTCATCATGCTGAGGTCCTGGGTTGATGGTTATATAGGTGTTTTCTATGGACTGGGAGTGCATGATTTACTTTTTACCCATTTAAAATAATGGGAAATAGGTGCTCCGTATCCGAAAAATGTTGGTATTTGTTGCATTTTCAGGAACAAATTAGATTTGAATACTGAGGAATTACAAGAACAAAAAGTAGTTAAACATTTAAGGGTGACATGTAAGACCTAATACCCCCCCCCCCACACACACACACACATGCACACACACACACACACACACACACACACACAAGTAAAATAGACAAACATAATTTAAAAAGATTCACACCCATTGAATACTCTTCTCTTACTCAATAAGTCTGTGTTCTAGAAGAAAACCCTTGTATGCTTTAACTGAGCAACTGTGGCACTCGATTTCTCCTGAAGAATCCTTCTCGAGGAAGCGAAGGACATGGTGTGTATCTTAGTTGGCCACAACTGCAGTCTAAGCTGCCGCTCCCCTTGGTGCCAACTGTTTTAGTTGGTTTAAGAAGCTTAGCCTAAACAAGTCCGTGCCCCCTTGTATCACAGCAGCCCTCAGACTAGAGACCAGGATGTCACTTGGGTAAAAAAGCACCAGATTTCATTTTCATTTTCATTGCAGATGATTTTCTTGAGATAACCAACTTACAGTTTGGATGTTCTGCCCAAATGAATGTGAGAAGTTATAGCCTGTTGGCTGTACTGACAGCCTGAACAGTAATGCAGTGCTACCAACTGCTTGGAAAACAGTCTACAGATAAGTATTAATGAATATGTACACTACTTGCAAAATGTATGAAGATATACACGTGATATACACTTAAATGAGAATTTAGGTGAAAAGATGTGTGACGCTCCTTCCATAACCAATATAAATGCCTGACCTGTCATCAAATATCACCCTAACCCTCACTCCAACGAAACTTTTTTTTTCTTTTTTTGAAGCATGTAATATGGAACCTCTTTGTAACTGTTATGCAGTAATGTTCTGTTTGCCCACAGGTATAGGCAGGAGTTCATCAGATAAGCTAATATCCTGCTCCAATGATATGAACATGTTTTTCAGTATTCTCCAGAAAATCCCCGAGCATGTCCTTCCAATCCTCATTACTTTTTAACAAGTCATATATACATAGCAGGAGACTCAAAGCTAAAGCGGTAACATGATGCCTTTTTGTAGCCTGATGCTAAAATAATGTGCAACACACTCATTTATTCATGACCTGTTAGGCTGCGTGAAGATCGCGAAGCGGCACTGGAGCATGTGACAGCTTAGCGGACTTTGTTATCCCCCCAGTTTGGCAGGTAAATAGACAGCAGTGAAAAAGCCTGAGGCTTAGAGGTTGGATCACTGGTGACCAGGGGCTGATGGACAGGTGGCGTACAGGTGTGTGTGTTGAGGGGCATTGAGGTTTTGACCAAAAACAGTCATGGGATCCAGTACCGCATGGAGACTTAAGCGCTCAAGGGCTGGTCTGCTGTAGCTTGGCTTTGAGGTCTAAAGCACTGAGTGAGGCGACAAACTCTTCAGAAGCCACGTTCTGTGTCAAAACAAGCCCTGGGTTTATTTGTATTTTCAGCTTTTCTTTCTTTGTGGAGTGACTCAGCATATGCTGCTTTCTGAATTAATAACTTGTTAACAGTGGTTAAAGACAACCTCAAAACAGTATGTGTCACCAGCCTTTGCAAGGGAGACAGCTGGTCTCGGTGCAGACGCAACACAGTTTCATCACCACACACACACACACACACACACACACTCACAGAGTTCAGTCTAATGTCCTTATTTTTAACTCGGAGAACAACTTTTGTCCCAATTCTAACTTTGTCAGCATTTCAGATGACATACGGACTTCTTTAATTTCATGAAATTTAAATTATGTGTCTGTTCAAATCTTTTTTCTTTGACTGAAGACAGATTGCAGGGATAAAAACTAACAAAAAGCTGTCAGTATTGTATATCATTTCCTAATCTGCTCTGCAAAATGTGTGGGCGAGGCAATATCTGTTCAATTGCTGGATGGAGGGCCTTATCTTTTAGAAGGATGTCAAGTGAAATTACCTTGGGAACAGAATGGGGAATGATATGTAAATATGCTCTTAGGAACAGAGCAAAGTTTCATAATTAACTCCATTTGGATATCATGTACTTACTTTTAATCTCCCTCATGAAAAGCTGAACTAGCATCCATTCAGTGCTGAAATGCCGCTGTAAAATGCATTGAGACTGAGTTATTTATGTCAATGTGTTACTTAGCTGATGCTTTTATCTTAGGCGAAGTGCTACAGCAGGACTTTTGAAGTCTGTACCATTAACTGCTTTGCTACTTGCAGACCTCCATCATCCTGACTTTTCCAGATCTTCCCAGATATTCTTAATCTAACCATCCATTTTTTTGGCTTCCCATTTCCCTCTCTCTCTATCAAAAGTCGCTTTGAACATTCTTGATGATATATACATGAGTAGCAGAAAGACTGAAGACGGTGCTCCTTTCAAGCACATGCTTATAAAATGGAGGTGGCACCCCCATCCTTCCCTCTTGTTGGGAGGAGATTGTGAGGTCTCTAGGGTTGCCAGTATCTGTTTGTTGCTTGTCTCAGGAGCTTCAGTCTATGTGCTTGTCTCACATAGACTGAAGCTCCTGAGATGACAGAAAGCATCATGGGCCTGAGAAAAGCTGACCACAGGTGACAGGACACAATCTCTTGTCGTCGTTGTCTTTCTCAGTCTCAGTGTCCTCTTCTGAGCAACACGGATCATCCAGGATTGCCAAAACTCTTTTTTATTCCATTGTGCAAGAAAATATAATAACCATAATTTAACAAAACAGATTTCCCTGCCCATTTTCCCATCTTTCTCTCTTTGTTTCTCCATTATCTTTCCTTTATTGGTCTTGCATCATTCCTCTTGTGGATGGTGAGAAGAGGCAGAACTTTGCTTGTGCGAATAAAACAGCTTTATGGTCAACATGATGGAGCGATAACGCCAATTTCTGAAATCTACGACTGGGCGTTTTCACACTTTGAACTTTCTCCAATTACATCAAATCCGTGCGTGTGCGCGTTTGGTTTTCTCGTCCTTGTGCAATTCGAGAGTGAAGGTCAGAAAGTTACTGCATCATTTCTGAAAATAACTCCTTTTCCAAATTCGGTTCCTCCTTACAAATATTAAGAAAGTCTTTAAGGAAAGTTCCAGATTTTGTAACTGTTTTCTCTTTTTTAACATTACTAATAAATCGTGAACAGTTCCCTGGGTTTCTGTTTATTTATCAATGTGCTTATTTCTCTGTTTATTTGTATTTATTACAACTTTCAAACAAAGCGGAAATAGAGGTCTAAACATTGCAACCCCACTGTGCCAGTTGTTGCATCCTAGCGTAGTACACATCCTTCCTGACGTAACCCCTCCTTAAAGTGCAGAACATAGTTTGATGTGGCTCTTTATGCCACCCACTTGGAGCTGCCAACTTTATTGGCTTTCGGTTTTTGTCTTTTGTGTCCTTATTGAAAAATATCCCTTGAAGTTCCATCTGAGACGCTCATTCACTATTCAACGTCCCCTGACCATCGTAACCGCGTTTAATACCGTCCTGGTTATTGTTTGAGGCGCCGCAACGCAGATGATCCCCAGTCCCAATGCAGACCAGTCTAATTATTAAGCCCCACATGGAGTGTTTGGCTGGACAGACAGTGAAGCCCCTGCCATCATGCTGTGCCTTGATCGAACATGTTTTTTGTTTGACTGACATTGCGTGCTGAGTCACCCTTCAGAGTCCTTCTACAAATCCCTAAGTCTCAAAATGCTCTTTCCGCCCTCGGTTCAGTGAATCGGATTGGGATAAAAGCACTCGCCGGTGCCGGTCTCCCGACAACTTTATTTCTTTTAATGTGTCCTTCCTTATCAGACGTTTGCCTTCCTCTAATCACCTCGTGCTGCTTTTATACACTTGATCAAAATCTGTGTGAAAATATCCATAACCTTTGTAGTACCAGAAACCCATTTCCCCCCACCTTTTGTGGTGATGAATGTATATGAAAATGTGGTATTACCAGATCCAGTTTGATATAATAAATTGTTTTTTTTTTCTTGTTCCCTTTAGGAGACAAAGGACAATTATGCCCTGTAGCAACTGCTGAAAGAGTCAAACCAAATTTTGACTTATTTTTTAGTTTTTGTTTACACCTCTTGGACCACAATGTAAATGAAGCTTGTCGTTTCACCTGGATGGGCTGCTAAACCATGGACCTTAAAGGAACTCTACGAATAGACCACCTCCTGATTTGGATTTAGTGAGCCCCACCTTGCCATTTACGCCATGAGGATTATCCCCACCTCTTGCCTCTGCCCCTTCCTGGTGTGCCTCTGCTTCCTACCCCGGGGTTACGGCAATGGACACCGTGGACCAGCTGGAACACCCCCCAGGAACCAGAGCAGGCCTCCCGAGGGCGAGACGGAGGTACACCACCGACCCAAGCGTGGCTGGATCTGGAACCAGTTCTTTGTTTTAGAAGAGCACATTGGACCAGACGCTCAGTACGTAGGGAAGGTAAGGCACTCTCTGCTTCTTATTTTGTTCCCTTTGCCTTCCACATCTGGACACGCTATTCTTATTGTGTATTTCCTGCTCAAATTGTTCCTTCAGAACGAATGGAGCCAACAACACTTTATGTTACATTATTCATTTGACCACTGGACCCTTTTATCTAAAGCTACCCGCAGCTTGAAATTTAAAAACGTGTTAAGTCGGACTGCTATTATTCTGTGGAAAAAATGTTCCCATTTTCTGGAAGGTGCAGCATTTCCTTTGTTGGGGTCGAAACCAATAGCTTTAAGAGTTAAAGCGTTACAATATAGAACCCGCATTTGCATGTGCACGTGCATCAGCCGGACGGGTAAACAATGGGACGAGAACATACCAAGGTGTGATTTATCTCACGTGCACGTGCCTTATGTCAGCATGGTTGACACACTAGCTGTAAAAGCCATTCAGTGACGCTTCCAGCACAGAAAAAAAGAAAGAAGAAAAAACACGCCACCCAAGGTTTCCTCTTCATAGTTACCAATTGTATATAATTAGTTAATTGTTCTCTGCTAATTGTTGTTATAGCAAATCTAATTGCAATATGAAACCCAAAAAGTTCTTTTATAACAAAATAACCGACCTTGTGACAGCGCTTAATGATTCATTCGTCCTGCACATAAAATAGTGATATGTAGTAAATTATCGCTGTAATATAATGAGAGTATGCATTAAAAAAAAGGTTTCCAGAGGAAAGGACATCAATTTCAATAGCTGCTCGAGAGGAAGGGTGTTAAACAAATCAGGTTACGGAACGCAAACTGCTGACGGCTTTCCTGGCCGTCTGCACAGATCCCTCAGTTGTTTCTATGAACCAACAATTTCTATCACTGACAAGGATTCCTTGCGGTTTCTTGTCGATGGACAAGCATAGAGGTCTGCACTGACGCATTATGGAGAAAAAAGATTCCAAAAAAAAAGATTCCATCTTCCACGCAAGATTCCAACTTGCAAAGATTTTTAAGGGGAAGTGAAAGTTTATTAAGATGACTGACAAGGCGCAGATTTATGGGGCTCAACACTGCGGGGGGAGGTCAACAAGTCCGATTATCATTAGCAGTGTGTCAAAAATTATATTTACTTTTTAATGATGATGTAACTGTCATTTTATAATCAAAGCACTGTGTACCTAAGTACTAAGAAATACAGGTTAAGGTCCTTCTTGACTTTGTGCAATAACATGCCCTTTGCTCCGACCTTTGAACCATGGGTAATATGATTTGGGAACTGAGAAGTGAGGCTAAATGTACAGAATGTGGGTTATATTCAGAAGGTTGCTGGTTCAGCTCCCTAGAGGGGAACTGTAGCTGTGCCCTTGGAACTACTATTAAACAAATAGAAATGAAAAAAAAATGTCCCAGGTGTATGAAAACTTAATATGTCTGTTCGTAAGGTCTGTGGGTCCATGCCACAGTTCCATGCGCACAGGGACATCTCCGCTGCTCACGCTCTACCTTCTAGGCCAAGATCGACAGAGACTGTGCTCAGGTGGTTTAAATAGTGTCGATCGGAGGTACAGAATTGCTGGGTTTTGCCGACGCCCAGAAACGAGCAATTTCAAGATTGAAGAGGCAAAGGCAAGAACCTTGCTCTGAAGTGGTAATAGACTACATGAAATATTTATAACATTTAGTACAGAGCAGTGCTGGACAAGGCGCGGCACATCGAGAAGAGCTTGTTACGGGAGGGCTGGTGAAACATATAAAAGCAGCAGTGAGGATGCAATCGTAAGTTTCTGTTATAATCTCAGTCCCACCCTTTCATTTCCGTTGACGTACCCTTCCGCGTCTTTATGTAAGCGCTCCGAGAACCGATGCCAAGTTAAAGTGCTTCAGTGATTTATGCTCATGTCAGGCGAAGCCTTTGGGCTCTGCAGCGGCACACAATAGCAGCACAACCACATTCCTGTGTTTGGGAAGCCCGTCGGCCGCCAAGCGTGAGCTACAGTGGGGGCAACCGCATGCTGATTGTAGCTTTTTGTGTTTGAAGGACGCGGGGAGGATGTTTTGCTGATGTCCGCCCGCCAGTCCCAGCTTGTATTTTCACGACATGTAGTGTAACCCCATCTTTTGATGTGGACTTTAACCTACATTTAACCATTTGACTAGAGAGCGGTCCCACTGACAGCAGAGGAAATAGAGAAACTGTAACCGCGAGGCTTGGACAAATTGAATTGTGTGTGAGCATCGGCAGTCGCAGCGTACGGGTCAAGCTGGCACGGTAGTGAATGCAATTAGGGTAAAATAGTGGCTATTTTGAAACATTAAAAAAATGAAATTTCTCAGGTTATTTGGTCCGCCGACAGAATCATCCTGGTAAATGACATTTCAGAGAAGAGCAGGAAAAACGTGAGAAGTGTTTCCATCGTGACTCACTCAAGTTCTGTTCTATAGTCCTGTTGGTGGGCTTGAGCATCAGAGATGGCAAATGTGACCTGGAGCAGTGGACTGATGGGAAAATACCGGATGGAGGGAAGTGCACGGAGAATGGCGTTGAAATGAAAAATTGTAAAGGCAACATTATTATGTTGCATGTACGTTTTTCAGGTCCTAAGCAACCCCCTTAGAACTGAGAATCTCAGCAGTTCAGGGCTCATATGTAGAAGAGGCCCAACCAGTTTGAAAAGCTGTAATGTTTTATTAACATTTTTTTAAAAAATGATTTGTAAGTTTGTAACAGCACAGTCTTACAGAGTGAGATAAACTCAATGGGAGATGAAGCATGGTTTGAGAAGCTTGAGATGTATCCCCAATGGAGGGATCCCGTTCCGGTGTCGGGGGAGCTGTGTCTTCATTTTGTCTGATCTGCAAACCACTGTGACAACTGAGCTTCGATGAAATGTGACACCCCCCCCCGTTCTCTCTCTCTTTCCCTCCCTCTGTCTCACTTTCACTTCTCTACAAATTCGGTGTTAAGCAAAGGGATGTTATCACGGCCATATTTCTCATATGAACCATTTTGAAAGCAATGCACAATCGTAAAATCAAGACAGCAAGCAGCAGTTCCAATATTACCAAACTGAGGTAGGTTTAAACCGCAGGGAGGGATTCAACTGTCCCAAACTGTGCCTTCTCATTGTAAGATACTTGAACATTCGCAATGCAAAAAAAATCCAGTTAGAGAAACTGAATGTAGACTTATGAAAAAACAGCACAGTTCAGTGATATGATCATAATAACACCCTTATTGGTACTTATTTATTGCTAGATATTACATTTTTCTTTAAAACAAGAGGTCAAGTACGAAATCTTAAACAAATCTTAAATTTGTGCAAATCCTACAGATATACGCAACATTTTTTGGACTTTTATTATTTCGCACCACTTAAATCTCACCTATATTTAAGCCCAAGACAACTTAAAAAATATGGAACGTGTGACTGATGATTATTTAAAAACTGCACAACCGGTTTTTACTTAGTTTACTAGTAAGTAGGTAATTTGCCTCGGTAACAAATTAAAAATAAACAGCTCACTCACTCACATTTGTTCACTTTTCACAAACTACTTGTGAGGGTCACGGTGGTCTAGAGCCTCCTGGAATTATAAGGGGGATACACCCTGAATAGGGATGCATTCCATTGTCACACACATTATAAGAGCTGCACACAGCTGTGTTTTAAATATTAAGCACTGTAATACTGATAACATTTTTTAACATCTATTTGAAAGTTCATAGAAGATGTATTCAGAAAAAAATAATGCTGCACCCAAGGCTGCAGATAGTAACACCTCACTTTCCATCAAAATCTTTGCCTTTTCAAGTATTTCCATGGTGGGGAAACGGGATGAAGCACAGACACCAATGCATGTGCAAAGAGGATCTGTTTTTGCTAACAATGTTGTTAAAAGGGACGGAAGATGAGGGCAGGGTTGTGCACGATATCCGTATTCCTGCGTGGGCTGTTTCTAAACCTTCTCTCTGGTCTCTACTTCTGTCTCCGGGTCTTGCATCTACTGCATCGGTAGGTTTAAGCTCAAAGTGTTTGTAAGTCCAAACCCTGTCCAAACAGTAACAGCTTAATAATTACAGTCGAATCCCTCAGTATATTCACTGCTTATCCAATATAGCCACGGTTATACATTTGTTGGCGTGCTGTTAAATTAGCTGACTGTTGCTTATTTGTTTGTGGTGTTTCCATGAAGAGCTCAACACCGGAAACATTGAGCATGAAGGAACTCAGACAAGAAGCCAGTTTATTTTTTAAAACGAAGGCGCATTAGTGGACTACTTTAAAATTGCAGAAACATATGTATTATCTCCAACCCCCTGTTCAGTGTGTTTGCTGCTTTATGCACACAAGATTGAGTTGGAGGAAGTAATGAATAAATTACATAAACATGTTTGTCAGCATCTGAGCATTTTCAGTCTCAAATGAAAAACGTGCCATGCTAGACGCACACAAAAATATTTATTTGCTGGGCAGTTTCTGTTAAAAGTGTTGGATACAGCTATAGTAATGACAGTATGTGGAAATGCAAAAAAGAGCTATGAAAATTAATTAAAAATAAATAAATAGCAAACTGGGATATGTTTGTAGGTTCTAAAATTTGTAAGTTGGATGTTTGTTACAGGACATACAAGTATATGCAGATGCATATTCATAACATATTTAAACACTTTTTCCTCCAGAGTACATTTTCTTGGAAGGGAATGAACTAGGTTGTCAGTCAAAACAGGATGAAACTCAACTCTAGCTCAGATCGGTCAACATCATTCTCTCCCTGTTCTCACTGTCAGCAAACTTCAGCAGAATGAGCCGCCGAAGAGGGTGACGATTTTATTGGTTAAATTCCACTGGAACAGTGACTTAGTTTTAAGAGGAAGAAAATGGTAAAAAATATTAGATTTGAGGGGAGAAACTTAAAACATCAAATGTGGAAAATTCACAGTAACAAAAATAGTGTGACAAATGTAGCTGAATAAAAACAGTTTTTCTTTGCAAATGTACTTGAGTTAAAGTAGGAAATATCAGTGTCAAAAAAGAGTCTGAAATGTACAAAAATGTACTTAAGTATAGTATGTACACGTCTTATGACGTGGGTCTTACGATCTTTTGGAGTTAAATAACCAAGCTGTGGTCCAGTTAAGTTTGTAAGACCAACTGTCTACATATCCACATTAATTCGGAATATACAGGATCAGCTGTATCCTGTATAGACACCTAAGTAATTTTTTGGAAAAATTGCACATTTCAGACTGTTTTTAAACATATTTTTTGACAGTACAATGCCAGACTGAGCAAGTGAGGAGCTTGTCATTAATTTGATGCAACTCACATGCACTGGAGAAAATAATGGTTTTGGACAAACCGGCTTTACCTTGAGAATCTAGTGTCTGCATTTGTATCTCTCCATCCATTTTTAAATGCACTTTTGTTTGCTGTTAGCCGTGTTACTATGGAGAAAGTGTCTGCTAAATGAACGCTGGCCATGTCGGCAGCCCAGAGAGCTTTACGGGCTTGAAGGCAACAGCAGGGCTGTCACAGACGCTGAAACATGAATACGGACATCTTCTCCATTCCGACACACAGTTCACTGCTGACTTTCTGGGAGACTTGACGCATCTGCACACGCAAGTTGCATCTGACATCACAAGGATTTCCCAGGAGATGCATGTACAAGAGTTCACCACGAAGTCCATCGCTTTCTTAGTGCCTGAGATTTTCTTTTTTCTTGTGATTAAAAGACACCATTTTGTTTTGTGATTCTATAAATTCTACACCTTTTAATCTGCCTCTTCTGTTATCTGTCTAGTATATTTTAAGATGTTTAGTGCCTTGTTCTTGTCTTGCATGTCTTTGACAAGGGTTAACGCTGCTCAAGTATTTTTCTCTGCACTTCAGTCCTCCATCAGCCTTGAGTTCATGTTTTTTGTGCACATGAAAGGGTCTTTTTGGAGTTGAGCTGTTAATAAAAAATCCCAAAAAACAACCAGGACCAGAACAAGACCAGGGTGCTCGTGCTCATCTGTGACACCGCGATCCCTTCTTTTACTTGACACATCACATAAAATTCAAATTGATACCCATTATACAAGCAATATGTAAGTACACAGAGGTACAAGATGACAGCACTTCACTGATGATTCAAACTGGTATGGGATGATGCTCCAGCCTTGTTAAGTTTTTTCACCTGCTCCACTCTTTTGAAAAACTGCTTATTATTCACGATTGCGATATGAAACTCAGGTGTAGTTTTACTGAACAATTTGAATTGGCATGCCAGCTTTTTTAAAATGAATAATAAATGTTTCTAAAAAACAGGTATATGTGTAAAGTAGCATACTGTGTGTGTGTGTGTACATATACGTGTGTATATATGTGTGCGTGTGTATATGTGAGCACTTACAGTTGATTATGATGAATTTTCTTGTTTGTTTGTTTTAAATTGTTCACATACCCTTTATCATAAATGTGGTTGTATGTGCAACTATGTGGCACTCTGCTGCACAGGGTGGTGTTACGTGCAATACAAGGTGTTTTATAGTATTTTAAGGGTTTGGGATTTTCAGATGGGATGGGAAGGCATCTTTATTTTTCGTATTTGTATACTGTATATATTGTGTGTCTATTAATATCATAAGTGAGAGAGCGAGAGAGAGATAGAGTGAGATAGAGGCTACATGTAATGTATGACAGAAAAGAAGCAATATGAGAAGAATGTGAGACTATAGAAACCATTTCTTTAAGAAATACTATTGGTGGGGAGGAAAGGGTGCTTGACAGCCTGCCTGTCAGTCACCAGCCTAGAAGATAAAGTGATCAAGCTTATGCATATATGAAGACATTAGATTTTGTTAACCTAGACAAGCATCAAATATATGTTACTCTGTGAGCTTCACCGGCTCTGGATATTTGCTGTAAATGGATTTCAGAAATGCAGCCACAAGCGCACACATATTTATTCTATATATGCTTGTCCGCATTATCAGATATCATTCTATATATGTGTGTGTGTGTGTGTGTGTCTATTTATTCAACAAGAATTATGTCACAATCCAAGTGCACACCTATCGATGGACCATTTTTAGCAGCCATAACAAATCCCATCCATTGCATGGTCTCCCAGCCTGTCCTGACCAAGTGGTTAAGGATAACGGATGAATAAGTGCTCGTCTTAACTTCACTGTGATAAGACCCTACAAATTTTATTTTTGTTTATTTAAAGATATTTTTTCAGTTTTGCTTGGCATTTTGATTTGTAGTGTGTCTTTATTAAACCATGGATGTATTGCCAATTCTGTCAGTGTTCATTTGGCTGTTTTTTATCATTTATATGGTAAAACCAGTTGCTTGTGGTCAATATAACCTTATTCACACCTTCCCAGCAATGCATGTAAAAGAGAACTACCAAAAATGTTGCAAACACATTCTGACAGATGGAGTTTTAAAATTATACGTTTTTTTGGTAGCATTGTTGTCTGCATTCGGTTCATTTGCAGCAGAAAGTGTCTGCCTTTTGTAAATGGTGCTAAAATATTTTATTCATGATGCTAAAAATGGATTTAACCTCAGCAGAATAAGGCACTTGCCTAAGATTGAACAGTGCAAGATAGAAAAAGAAAGTTCAAAATGAAAAAAGATAAATAAATAAGCAAATAAATAAATCTGAAGAACATGTGGCTCTTTTTTGTGTGAATTCCAGATGCCCATTTTGCGCTGATAGGTAATTTAGTCTCTGAAGTTTGATTTTATTTTTTGCGGGTTCCTTCTTCTTTATTAAAAGCTCGAGAGCTATTCAGAAATCTTGCCCTCTGAAAACTAAGTAAAAAACCAAGCAGATGAAACAAAACTGCAGCATTAGAAGGCGATAAGTTGAAGAGACCTTTATTGTTCGGGACAATGAAAACAGCCTCACTGGTCTGCTGTAAATTCTCCCGAATGCCTGGCAGGGAACCACATTTTGCATGCACACCTTGTTTTCCACAGAACATTAAATAGTTCTGACTAGTGATATAGACATTAAGTAGACTCTCGTGGCTGTTGCTTGTGGAAGGAGGGGGGTGTCACTTTATGGAGAGCTGCTTACAGCAACATTTTGTTACATGTTCCATCCTGTGAGCTGCTGCCATGTAGTTTTCAATCAAGTTCAGTCTATTTCTCCATCAAACTGTAGCTCCTCTCATGAAAACAGAAATCTCATAAAAACAGCAGAAATTGGAATTGTCCCATCCATACATCCATCCATCCATCCATCCATCCATCCATTTTCGCTAAACAAATCTTCAGCGTTTGGGTCACGGTTGTCCAGAGCCTATCCCAGATCCATAGGGTGGGCGGCAGGGTGGACAGTACACCATTTCGTTGTAGGGCAATATCACAAACTCATTCACCCACACATACAAACAAAAAGGGCAGCTTTTAGTCACAAAATGGAAATGTGTAGAAAATTTGCACTTTTACCCTTTTATCCTTTGGCACCATGCAACTACAGTGCGTTGCAATGGTTTGTAAACAGCAAACAAATATTTGCTGGACAGTTTATTAACTCATCAAGTGTCCTTGAGTTGTGCTTTCATTTGCAGTCGTGCTAGTCTTGCAGATGGGTTGTCATATTCAAACAGAATTGAGACCGAAATTACAAAAGCAACAGTAAAAGCGCATACTACTCTGCGTTCCTTCCCAACTGCGGGAGCCTTTTAATCACAAGTAATAGCGATTTTTCGGAGAGACTCGGGTTAAAGACCTTGCTTTGCCCAAAAAAGATCAAGGATTCTTAAAATGTCATCATATCATTTCTTGTCAACAAGCAGCCAATAGGAAACATGGGAAGCAGTCCCTGTACTTCACTTTGGCTGTTCCTTGATGTCATTTCCATCTCTTTATCTGACATATTACTCTCCTGCATTTTATTCAAGTGTCTAAAAGCATAAACCTGCAGTAGGCTGTAATGTGATTAAATGGTGGAGCCGTGTCCTAGACTTTTATAATCTAATTGCAGTACACTGGGAAGCCGAGTGCCCTGCTGTGACATACTTAGCAGAAGTGAAGGTAAATAAAGGCCACTCAGAGGCTCACCTGAGTATGTGGGCACAGCTGTCTGGCTTTTGTCGTAAAGCTGTGCTGTAATTGCCTAGCTGTCATCAGAGCTTCTCGGTGGCTGTTGTGTTTTGAAGAGACAGCTTCTTATTCTGCAAGTATATAAAATATAGGGCTTTCCCGGCGTTTGAATAACCGTATGTGCCTCCAGCTTGCCAAGAGCCTGCTGCAGTAGGCCACAGGAGAATGTGCCTCTTCTGTATGTCCCGGTCAAAAATTTGAGCACATTTCCTGTAAGCTGAGGTATGCTTTGGGTCACCATCTTGTTGAAGAATGAAGGACCATCTGGCTGTAAAGCTTTTGTAACTGCTTGACTATGAAGTATGGGGGGTGGGGGGGGGGGCACAGTGAGTAGAGCTGTTGCTTCAGCACCTGGACTGATTGGGTTTGAATTTGATTCAGTCTGTAGGAAGCTTGCATGTTCTCCCTGTGTCTGTGTGGGTTTCTTCTGGTTGCTCTGGTTTCCTCCCACTGTTCAAAGACTTGCGTTTCAGGATAACTAGTCTGTCTAAACTGCTCATAGAGGGTAAATGTTTGGTCACCCTGAGATTAGTTGGCAACTGTATCCAGGGGCAGTTTTCATAGACTGCTCCCCATTGCTTCCAGGAGAAACTCCAGAGCACCACCGCCCTACTCAGGGTAGGCAGTTAATGAAAACGGTTGGATAAAGTAGATATGCTGCTTGAAATTGCCATGGATTTTTCAAAGATCACCAACTCTGTCTCCAGCATAACAACTGCAAACCATCACACTGCCTCTTCCATGTTCAGTGGGAACCACACAGGCGAGACTCTTGTGCTCATCCGCTCTGTGATTTATTATTTTGGCTCTGGTCCATAAAGCTGACTTCATCGTATCAAATGTAATTTCTCTGTGTTTTTTTTCACCCTGACAACTCTGGCTTCAAGGACAGATTCAAGCTTTATGTGGTTTAATACTGTGTACTGCTGATTCCTTTAAATATGTTTTATATTTGCAGGCTGTTACACTGGCTTTACCTTTGTTGTAAAGTGGCATGGAATCCAGCTTACAGTGGACGCATTTTTCATATTCTCCTTCTGTTGTCATCCAAAAACATGGAAGAAGACAATAGTACACCAATTTTATCCCTTCTTTATCGAGAAAAATGCCTGAGTGGTGACAATGAGTGGAATTTGCCCTGTCCCTGCCATCAGAGGTAAATAAGACAAGATGGTAGGGTACACTACAATAATAGATGGAAAAGGAGATATAAAAAAATCAAAGTTGTGACTAACGATGCAGTGTCAGATGGACCAAAGAGGATTAGAGATCTATGGGAACAAAAGAGGCTTTGGCGGACTTTCCATAGTAGTCGGTTCTGATGTCGCTCCAAGTGTTCTGTTCTCCTTGATAGAGGGCAGCATGGTCCTGCTTGAAAGCCAAGCCTCCCCCCAAACGTGCCTCTCCTCATTTGTTGATCAGCAGAACAGCCGCAAACTCTAAATTAAACTTTTGTCTTTTTGCTCCACTGCGCTCAGCCCACTGTCACCAGTGCAATAGGAGTCAATATGACATCTGAAAGCCTGTAATTTTGCCTCATCTGAGTTCATATTTTAAGGTTTTAAGCAGAGAAATGGTGGGTGAGAACACATGCAGCAGTGAAGTGGCCTAGCTGCAGTGATTTTGACAAGTTGGACTGTATAATTAGTAGTCAAAGAGTTCCAAATAACTGATTCCTGGGGAGCCACGGTTTTCAATTCTACCAGTGTAACCTACACCAGTGAAAGGAAACATTCATTTGCAATTTATTCTTATTTTCATTTTGAGTAGAAATAATTTGCTTTTGTGTAATGTTGCAGAATTGTCTTTGTGTGTTTTTTTTGCCACTCATTTATTTATCGGCCACTCCAACATGTCAAAGGGAAACTGTACAAACAATGCAACTATAATTTAATGTTTAAGTTTTTTCCCTCTTGTAGCTTTAGAAAAAAAAAACAACTTTACCTAAATTTAGGTTTAAACTGATGTCTTTGAAGGGTCATGATCATATTAGGGATAAGAACACTTTTGACAGATGAAGCAGAGCAGGGGATATTATTGTGTTGTTAGACCGTTTGCACAATGCAGTATGTAATTTCCATGGATTGATGGCAAAAACAATAAAATAATCGTCATCATCATCATCATCATCATCATCATCATCCTGTGTTGGTTCAGTAGATGTTAGTTTTGATAAAATGCCTGAAAACTGTACAGGGTGTTGAATATGTTACCCTCTGCAAAATATATGGGCTGAGCAGCTGTCTAATTTGAGGGAAGGCAGAGGCACAAGCATGCTGTGTTAGCCACCCCTTTTTTTACTAAGAGCACAGTGCAGATTCTTCATGCTGGAACAGCCAAATCTCGATGTGACCAGCCTCCAGGGAGGCTTCGCTCTTATTGCAGAACAGTACCCGCTGACATCAATCACTCAGCGGGACGAACGCACCTTCCAGACTTCCCTGTGCCAGATTCCTCTGGGTAACGGAGACCCAGTTGGCTGTGTTGCCACATTCCCCATCCTCTTAGTCCACAAATAGAGGGGTCTTCTACTTATTTTTGCACAAAAGACATCAGAAAGAACCACGGACGCACCAGTAGGTTGAAAATTTTAATACTTTTAGCGAGTCAGACAAAAGATATCGGCTCATTTTACTATCAGAGATTAGGGAGCAGAGAAGTGTGAGCCTTTTTTTGCAGTTTTTAATGTTATTATTTTTTTGAAATAGAATAGTGTGAAAATACTTGCTGACAATAATTTCCATTTTTGTTTGCGTGGTGAATGTAATAAATTAAAATGCATTTTGCACTTTACAAGAATTAATGGCAACTGTCATCACACTAACTCAGGGGTATCAAACCTTTGTCTGCGGATTTTCATTCCAAATTATTTCATTCTCCTGACTTAATTGGTCCAATTAGTACTTAATTATCTGTATTGTTTAAACAGATGCTCTGCCTCCAGAAAATAGCACCGAGAAGAGTAATGGCCACAATCCTCACATGTACTTTTCAGTTTAAGGTTAGAAAAATGTAAACGTATAAATCAAGATGCCAGTCCAAAGAATACAATATAATACAAGCGTCGGCTTGTCACTTCCTCGAGGAACCGAGTCCAACACCTCTCGCACCTCTCACCCTGACACTGTAGCCGTATAGTCTGCCCGGTCTGTAACCAGACGAGCAATGAGTTCTGCAGCCTCACATCACGTTTTCTTTTTTGAATTGAAATAAAATGAAATTATATCTCTAATATAACTCATAAGTTACATTTCAGTTAAACATTTCTGGCATTTCACACCACAGCTCTAGCAGTATAACAACAAATATAACTGTTGGACATGAACAACGGACCACACTAAATGAAATACTGTTTTGCACACCAATAAAAACAATTATAAACTAAGTGGCAGATGGTGAGATAGACTGTAGGAGTACAGCAAGATCCTCGGTGGAATGTTCCACTCGTGCAAGTCACCAGGGGTTTATTTTTGCTGCTGTTTCAGTGCTAGGTTTTTTTTTAATCCTGGAAAAATGTTTGCTCCCCTACAGGCATATTCCGTCCCCTTTTTCTTGAGCCCAGATTCCTTCCTCACTCTGATGAACTTATTGAGTGGCTCACAGCTGGTCCGCTGGGCCATGGACATTTCACACAGAACCATTTCACTTGCCCTACCTATCCAGAATTTACTGCATACTAATAGGAAAATTATTATTATTATTATTATTATTATTATTATTATTATTATTACCTAATGGTTTATTTGCATTTGTGCTTGGCACAAGTATTCTGTAGTCTGTTTATTATTTGGACCTAGGTGGTGTTTAATGACTCTCTGAGTTCTGTTTTTATACCTTGTGGACAGTAAAAGGTAGATACAGAAAAAAGAAAGCAATGCAAACATTTAAAACAACAAAACGACAATGAGGACAGAGGAACCACAAACTCAATATTTTAAAACAAATTTAAGAAGCTCTGAAAATCTGAGTGCAACAAAACAAAAATGCCACCACAGTACAAGTTCAAAAGTCCCACAGTAGCCAATCAAATTGTGGTAAGTGTTGGACATCACTTGAGCCTCTTTGGACTGTATTCATGGACACTTGGCTCTCCATGAAGGACTTTTCATGTCCTTTCCGTCTTTTTCCTGCAGTTTGGAGACTCCAGGCATCAGAGAACCTGGGGGTGTTTAACTCTGAGATGCCCTCCCTGTCTTTGGACATTTTAATTGCTCTGACTTTTCATCCCCCTGTCTCTGTGGCTCCTGGCTCCAGTGAGCAAGTGACGTCTGTGTTTCCTTCATCTCAATGCTGTGAACTGGTGTTTGGGGGGACTGTAGTCTGACAAGGGCAAGGCCGTGCTCAATGGACCAGACTATTTTCATTCACTGCCATGTTCCAGTTGACCCTGGCAAAAGAATTATGCCCATACCCACCTGCATAGCATTATTTGGTAGTCTGTGTTGAGGTGCTGTCTCGCCATTCTTATTCAGATTCACTGCAGCTAGTTTGTTTTCAAAACCAAACATACAATTGTTTGGTATCCAAACTCTCCATATTCAAATTTTCTCTACAACAGGTTTTGAAAATGAATATTTATATCAGTATCAAAAATGAAAACGTTTGTCATAGAGAGTTATTATCCAAAGCTTGTCCGTGATAAAAAGCAAAATGTGAATAAAAATCAAACTTTATTAAAAAAACTCAAAATAAATACTATACAGTAGTGCATAGTGTACTACAATAAAATAATACTGTATGTATTGTGATAAAAGCTTTGTGTTCTGTTACAAATTTATCTGGAGGCAGACGTGCGTGTGCACGGGTGTTATCAGTTGTTTCTGCCTGTTTCACTTTGTCTGAAAATGTTTGCACCACATCACAATGTTTATTGTGGATTTTATCTTTTTAAAAATAAACCTATTTATTTAAATACTGGTTCTTGTTTGAAATAAAGAGGCGATTTGGCGGGTTGCTTTTGACACACATCTTCATTCCCTTTATTCAACATTTCATAACACTGCGAACCCCACACATGCGCCTTCTCATTTCTCGCATGTAACACAATGACTAACATATGAAATGTTCTGTATTGTACACACTGCATCACCAGTAGGTTTATCATGCTGAAGTCCTGGGTTGATAGTTATATAGGTGGTTTCCGATGAGTTGAGAGCACACTATTTATAAATTTCCCCCCCATTTAAAATAATGGGAAATCGGCACTCGACACTTGAAAAAATACATTGACATGTATCTAATGTGTTTTCTGGGATGAATTAAATTCGGATGTCGAGGAATTATTGCATATAGCACAGACATGATATAGTCTAGAATGATCCAATAACAATGACCCAGCAGATGGTATAAGGTTATGGTCTTTTTTTATTTCAAAATTTCTTACCTTTCTGGGCGCTACTGAAAGTTCCTCGCTCAAGTCACTCAAATTTTCCCTTTGTTTCTAGAGTCTAACAGTGATGACATAATTAAGCACGAAACAGTAGTTTAAAGCAAAAAAAGATCACTGTTCAAACTGAATGCTGTATTTCAGAGCTCATTCACATTCGTGAGATTTACACTATTTTTCTCTCTCTGTTGAATTTTCATTCAATAGAGAACTCATTACACAGGCTAGTGCGGTAATTCTGTCACTGCCCTACGATTGCACAGGTTAAGAGAAAAAAAACATGGGAAGCAACAGAAGTTCCATTCTCCAGGAGTCTGAATGAAAGATCGCTGGATTCCTACATCGCAAAAATGAGATATTGTGTGTAATTCCATCTAAATTGGTTATTAGCCATACCTTGAGTTCAACTGTTATTAGTTCAAATAATTACTGTACCTTCACTGACAGAGCAAATTAAGGTCTTCTCTCTTTACCGCGGTGCACCATTACTTCATTTACTCCTGCCCCTGTTGACCTCCGCCGACCCCCATTTCTGTCCCTTCCGTAAACAAGTTATTTTGCTGGCTTTTTCTCATCCTCTACTGTAACCTTAATGAAGAGGCTACAAAAACATGCCGTGGTCCTAACCTACAAACCACCAACGGAGACTTCTGCCAGACCCCAGAGTAAATATGAGGCTTATTAATGGCATAAAAGCACAGTCACCTCAGTACGAGGCAGGTGGCGATGCAGGTGACAGGGAACGACCCTCGTGGAATCACTCACGCATTCATGGATTTGGTTTTTTAGAAGTTAATTTAATATTTATGATGTTAATTTTAATTAAAGCTTTTAGATGTCACTCCAGGTTGAAAAGAACAGCAGATCCCCACAGTTCTGTATAAATTTAATAAAGTATTTTAATAAAAAAAGAAGACAGTTATTATTGTGTTCTTTTTTAAACATTGATATGTAGCACTGGGACAAGCCTTAACTCTAAAAGAATATGGATGGATGGATGTTGTAATGGGAATAAAGTAACATTTTAATATATTAAACTATTTGCAATATAATTATTTAATAAGAATTTGATTAGAATAAAATCCGTGGGGCAGGTGGTTATGGGCTATGCATCTGCATTTTGGAAAAACCAAGTTAAGTTAAGCATGTTCATCTAAGCTTATTTTGTACTTAATATTTTTCTTTATTTGTTTTTAGGAGAGCTCTTTTAGGAAAGCATGCCTCTTCCATGTAAATATCAGGCATAATCCAGACAAACAAAGAAGAAAAACTGTTTGGGACCTGAAATATTTTTCTTTATTTTAAAAAAGCTACCATATCAATTTAAATTGTTAAATAAAGCTAAATCTTATTTGCCAATAGCGATCGTGAATAGTGAGCAGTGCCGTAAGTTTTTCAAAAGAGTGGAGCAGGAGTAAAAGAAACAAAACAAGGTTGGAACATCATCCCATACCTTCTGCATCTACTAGTCTGAATCATCATTGAAGTGCTGTGATCCTGTACCTCCCTGTATTTTCCTATATAGACCCATGTTTTGTTTTGTTGTACCTATATCTGTTTTCAAACTTTCTGCTGGTTAATTGGAACATTATAAATATTTATTTGCTAGCAAGTTATGTAACAGTTATTGAAAACTCTGTTGGGGAAGTTAAATAAGTTGACCAAAGTTAGGTGGTTCACTAATATGTAACTGTATTCCTTTCCAGCTTCATTCAAACTCGGATAAAGGTGATGGATCAGTGAGGTACATCCTGACAGGTGAAGGAGCAGGAACGATATTTATCATCGACGAAGTAACAGGGGACATTCACGCCACCAAAAGCCTAGACCGTGAGCGGAAGACACATTATGTCCTGCATGCTCAGGCCATCGACCGGAATACAGAAAAGCCCCTAGAACCAGAGTCAGAATTCATCATCAAGGTCCAGGACATCAACGATAATGCTCCTAAATTCCCAGATGGACCCTTTGTGGCTTCAGTCCCCGAGATGTCAGAAGTCGGTAAGTCATGCAGAGCATCTCACATTACTCATGTACCATGTTGTTTCACTACAATTACTACATTTATAGATGTAGGGTCCCACAAAGAACTGTGATTATTTATTTTAACCTTTTCAGTGTTGTATTTTTTTCATCTGTTCTTAAAATCTTAAAATCCAGTTCTGATTGCCACATGCTCATTTTCAAGTCACTTAAGACAGTACGTTCTGTTTACATAGATGAGTAGTGGGTTCTAGTCTTGTTTTTTTTTCTTGGCTACAATTTAGTTTCGCAGTATTATGCTCTATGAGACGTATGGGTTTGCTGGTTTCATTTGTTTGCATCTTCTGTATTATTTTGAAGAAAACAAAATAGCCTGGCTTTCGCCGGTGTGAATAATTTGTTTATTTGCCTTATTTCCAGTTATTCACTAGTTTGTGTGATGATGCTGTCATCTTTGTAAACAAAATGTCTGACAAACTGTCCTATGATACAACCAAAACCACCACTACTCACCTCTAAACTAAAACCATATCAATTATTCTTGCATTTCTGAAATGATATATCGGTGTATTATACGTATGTAGCACATTCACCCCAACATGGAGGGGGCGATGGAGAGGGTGATGCAGGTGACAGTGAAATCATCATCTGGAGTCAGTTCTTATGTTTAAGTTTTTAAACATGAAATGTTTTCTAATTAAATAACTGGTGCTCAGAGTGTTTATTATGAAGTCCTGGGTTGAGTTATGTAGGTGTTTTCCGGTGGGCTGAGAGCACATAATTTATTTATTTTCCCCATTTAAAATAATGGGAAAAAAGATTTGCTATCTAACGCATTTTCAGAGATGGACTTATTTGGATACGAAGTGATTACTATATATATATATATATATATATATATATATATATATATATATATATAGTAATAGTGAAACCTTATTTTAAATGAACAACATTTTTCATATCTCTTTAATTTGCACTGTGTATGACCTTGGGATCAGCTGCCCCCTGCACACAAAATCAGTATTACTGCACTCAGAACACACTTCAGCCACATGTACTACTAATCCCTTTGAAGCTGATCTCCTTCAAATAGTCTTGTCTCCCAGCTTCCAGAAGGAGTGCATGAACCAAGACATGATGACATTTGCAGAGCAATACCAGTGTTTTTATCCCCCCTTTTTTATCATCAAAGATTTTTTCCATGAAATCCTGCGCATTTTGCATATTTTTTTCCTTAGATCTTCGTAGAGGCTTACCACCAACATTTAATGGTTTCACCCAACAACCTCCTTAGTCCTCCAAGTCAATGCCTCAAATCAAGTAACATAACCAGCCATTATAAAACAAACAAACCATCATTTTGTTTGTAATTTTCTATGTTGACTACCGGCTGAAATCACAAAAGTGATTGCGTGTAGGTTTGAAGTATTAAATGGCCTTCGGAAAGTCAACGTGACAATTGGACAGTCTGTATAACTTCAGCCTCATGTTTCCCCAAGCAACAGAGAAAATGTTGTTTTTGGTGCATTTTACAGTGTCCTACCCCCTAGTTATCCTCATATTCTGGTTAATATATTCATCGCAGAAACTGCCTCAACCTACACTTACACATTCACACTATCTCAGAAATATGCACACACAGATTAACTACTCACAGAAAAGCTCCAGATTCGGGGGTACACAGTGTGTATCCCCTCAAAGGGGGAACACTCTTAAAATGCGCTTTTTAGTTTAGATGTACAAAAGCCATTTCAGCCTGAGTGACTGTTTGTTTTAGCTAGAAAAAGTTCAGAAGTGTAATTTGACATCTCTGCATCAATTCGGAGCATTATGCTACGGCAGAATTGTTTTGTCTAGTTGATGATTCAACACACAACCAGAAGTGCCTTTGTTCATTGTTTATTTCACGCCAGTTTATTGACTAAGGGAGACTCATCCTGAATTTTCCACACATAAATTGAAAGAAAGCAAAAGAGACCTAAATGATGGCACTGCTGATCTCAGTCAAGAAATAATATCAAACCTGAGAGGAAATTCTGCACAAACTTTTTATTGATGTTTATATGTTTCAGCCATTTATAAAGGGAGGTAATAAATAAAGTGTGAGTATGAGCACATGAAGGACCCTCTTTCCAAGCTATTACAAAACCTATTTTACCTCCAACAACTTTTGCTTTTATTACACCTAGTTGGTGAATCCCTCAACCAATCCAGTACTCATTGTCCTTAAATATTTCAGACATTCAGGGATCACTTCTTAAAAATGTTGTGCTTGTGCTGATGTCTTCAAGTTTAGTACTATCCATTAGCTAAACCCAGGCAGCTGGCTTCTATGGATGTTGAAACTGACGTTATGACTGGTGTTAGCATGTCCTCCTACTTTCACTGGCTGCAAACAGACAGAGTGAGGTTGCACTGATTTAGAGAATACTTAAATGGACCTTATCACTGTATGTAGTCAAAAAAGCCAAAGCCAATTTATTTGGAATGGCTTTGTATCCTCTCAGTGCTGGTATAAGTGAATAACAGTTTGTAAAGCTGTTGGCAACCACAAAAAAATCCACAGTTTGTACGTATTGCAAGTCATTTTGGGTTCCCATTGAGGAATGGGCACTCGCCGCTTAGGAAAATGTTGATGGTTCTGGTTAGCACCATCACCACATACAACAAACTAATGGCACCCCTTTGCATCTTATAATGTTTCAAAAGAGTCAAATTAATGTAGTTATTTTGCACAATTAGTTCACAGGGGAAAAAAAACATTTTGGTGAGCTATTGAATGGAGACAAACCAAGTTATCTGTTGGCTTGGTCTTTTGGAGATTGTTTTGCTTTTACTGGCTAGCCCATTCCTGTTGCTTGTGTCCTGAGGGGAATACTGAGCTGATCTTGTGGAGACCAGCCTTCTGCTGTAATTGCTGTTAGCAGGAATAGAATGTATTTTCCCCACGTCTGCACTCGTTCAGCCTTTGTTCACGGAATACAAATTCAAGAAAGTTCTTCTGATTAAATTTTATTTTAAAAAGTTTGAGTTGCCTGAAGATTATTATTGACCCACACAATTGTCCAGTCAGTTCAAATGGACCACGGTGTAAGGAGATTTAAACACTTTATTTTGACAAGACGTCATGAACAGAATTTGTTTTGATGTTTACGTTTTGGTGCAATGCAGGCTGCTCGTGGGAATTTACAGTATTCCAGGATGAAAGAGAAAATTAACAAAGTCTGGGATACACCACCACCCCACACCTATAATATTCAGATTCAGTGTGTGAACATTAGGAATGCTATATATCAGATGTGTGGTGGACTGTGCTGGATCCCAGCAGTAAAAACTTCCATCATGTCTGTGAATCCGCCACCCCATCCACTCATAAGCTTTATCTCAGTAGTGTCTAACTGCCTGCACTGAACTTCCATTCTGTCAAAAGTGATTGGCTGGGTCTGTGCCAGGACTCTTTCACACTGCCAATCTTCTCAAATGGGCTGTGGAATGACGCTTTAAGTGCGAGATGAAAGGGAGCCCCAGCGACCCCCCCCTCCCCAGCCCCAGACCTGAGTTCCTCAAATCGACATCTTAGGAGGAAATGGACACAACCTATCAAATGGGTACCTTGAGAAAACCATCTCAAATCTAATTACTGTTACAATAAATGTTGAAATTCTCCCTAACATATACAGTACACATTATGAATGAGGTGTGCATCTTACATATAAAAAGTGTATAGAAAGAGATACAGTGCAGTAGGAAAAGCATTTGCATACTTTTCAATCTCCTCTATTGTTGCACCTTCTTGAAAATTTTTTTTTTTTTTACTTCTGAGAGAACCTGACATTATTGCTTTTCATTCCATTTTTTTGGTGGGCAAGATAATGAAATATGTGAGTTGCCTCCTAACTTTAATCAACTTTTTATGGCGGTAATTAGACCCACATTCTCATTGATAGAGCAATAACTTCTGAATTATTTCATACATTTCTATTTTAGATCTGCCTATTTAAGCACGTACCTTTAGGGTTGAACTGCGGCCAGTCCCTGGAAGAGTAGTGTTTGCTTTGGTATGGCTTGGTTAGTTTGCCCGCCTGTTAACAGTCACTCACAAACAGTGAAATCAAAGCAGTGAGCATTTCAGCCGAATGACGGGAACATGGAACGTGGTGGGTAAAGCAGAGAATTGAAAGGAAATCTACACAAACACAGCACAGAATGTGCGCACTCAACAAAAACTCGAACTGCATTTGAACCCACAACTGCAGAACTGAAAACTGTGAAATAGAATCATTTGCAACCCAAATTGTGCAAGAAAAATATGGGCATGAAAGCTCCATTGCACTGATTATTATACACTGGCGGAAAAATTCTGCAAGGTGTATTATTTGAAATATATATTCTAGAAGCAGTTTTATCAGACGTTCATTCCTGTGTCTATTGTGGTAACTTCACCCAGGGTTTAAAGCCCTGAATGCACCACTTCATCCTTTCTTGTTCCATACAGTCCATTATTCCTTATCTTCAAGGTATGAGCCCAAAGATACACTTCTACCGCATTTGGATGTAGCTACATATGGCAGTGACTGCCATTTGGTTACAAGCTCTTTCTTTAGCAAAACTGATGCCGTACAATTTTTGCCTTCTGCATTCTTTGTATGAAACTGTAAATGGTTCAAAATTACCCAGCTCAGTAAGTCTGTGTAGGGTCATTGGCATTTGTAAAACAATGTTTAAAAAAACAACCAAAAGCTACCGCAAATACCACACATGTGCGCACTTGGCAGTGTTTCACTTTAAGTTATAAAGAGAGTCAAGTTAAATACTTTTTCCAAGGTACAACAGCAGGAACATTTCAAAGAAACGGGAACCTCTCTGGTTCACCTCAGGTTTATGACATTTTACTCTGTAGGCGCTTAGTGACACTTTAATTGAATGTGCCTTAGACAGACTACCATTTTTCTCCTTTACTCTTTTATGTGCCTTGAGGTTGAGCCTTTCAGGGACTTTTCTCAGCAAATCCCCTTAAGCTGCACTATCTGCTGTTTGGTGGCTTCAGGAGAGATCAGAATTTTGCCTGCTTCTGATACAGTTCCAGGCCTGGTAATTGCTTAATATGATAATTTGTTAGGCGATTAAAATTACTTACTGACGCCAATACAAATGGATCTCCAGCCCTGAAAAAGCCACTGTGGCGTTTAGGTTTTCCAATTTAATAGATCTGGATTCAGTTGACGTGTAAACTAAGGGATCAAATTCGTGAAGACCCAACTTTTGAACAAATGATACATTTACTTCTGAAACCCTGCAGTATTGTCATGAAAATAATCCTTGCCCGTGCTTACTGAGGAGCACAGTTTGAATCCTATACCAAACAAACATATTATTTTGCTCTTGCTTACTTTCCCATCTGTATATGTCAGGAATGTCTCAGCACATAGTGGTAAAGAAAATGCAAAGAAACCCTCAGAATTTAAAGAAAAATGATGGACATGGGCATTTTAGTGCTGTGTTCTGCAGTGAAGACTATAATCTACATGTAAAAATGTGTTAAACATTGTGTCATGTCGGTGAAATATGGTCCCTTTTTCATTCAAGATAAATGAATATGTGATCCAATTCCCTCATGTTAGGACAGGTGTCACTATTTATGCAGGCATTACAGAGGACTGGTTGGTCCCTAGTAATCCTGTTTGAACTGGTCAGTTTCAGGTGTCACAATCACATTAAGCGCAAGGAATTTATAGCAACAAGTCAACACTGTAGGAACATGAGAGCCCATAGAAGCAGAGAGAGGAGTGCTTGGTGTTGCTCCACAAGTGAGAGCTATGGACCAGAATTGGAGAAGGAAAATCCCAACTCTGTGTGCAGGGAACCACATCTTTGGATACCTGCAGACACTCCAAGTGGAGTACAGTATCGGTGCTTTACAGTGGTGCTAGATAAGAAGGTGGGCTAATTCAACACTTGTGATGCTGCTGAAATGAATGGAGGCAGTATTCAACCGGCAGTCACTTCTCCCTTGGTGGCTATGGCCCTTTGAAGTGCTCAATGGCTGTCTTGCTGTCGTAAGCCAACTGGATTCACCAGTGGCCACAGTGGCCATTTGGAACAAGATCTCAGATCCAGCATCCAGAACTAACAGTTCCCAGTGTCCTAACAATCAGCCTCAATAACTTGAACTAGTCAGTGATGATGATGACAGTTTCATCGTGAATAAACTGCATATTGGCAGCATAGGGACTCAGCAAGTAACACTGCTGTCTTACAGCACCTGAGCTGGTTGGACATGAGTTTGAATCCTCCTCTGTTCTGAGTTTGCATGTTCTCCCCACTTCTGTGTGGGTTTCCTCCAAGTGCCCTGGTTGTCTCACACAGACCCAAATATGAGATTCAGCGCGATTGGGTCACTCTTACCTACCCATAGTGGGTGTGTGTGGGGTCAGCCTGCGATGGACTGGAATCCCATCCAGGGGCTGTTTCGTAGCATAAAGCCCTCTGCTTCCTGGATAGGTTCTGGACTACCGCAACCCTCCTGAAGATAAGTGGTTAATAAGAATGGATAGTTATATAAAATATATCTTTGCAGCTTTCTCTTTAAAAAGCAGAAAAGCTGAGAATTAGAGAAAGGACTGGATATTTACAGAATATAAGCAGCAAAGTGGCTTTTTGTGTGAAATATCTACACAGCACTGTTCTTACTGCTACGAGTAGGACTTAAATTCTCATGGCCTTATTCTTTGCGGAGTACCATTAATAATAAAAAGAACTTAGTTCAATTTTTTTGTGTTGCTTATTCTCAAGGTGCAGTTTATACAGAAGAATAAAAAGTAGTCGCATGTGTTAATGAACAGTATTACGCAACATTAAAGCCTTGTCACAACATTACTCATGTGATATGCTGCTGCTTTTCTTTGGGACTGCTTTTAATATTACATAAACATAATAATAAAACAAAAAAATATATATGGAAATTGCTAGACTTTGTCTTGCCGCTATCTTGAGTCAGTCTGGACGAGACTCTCCTTTCAGTGTACCATATATAAAATGCTAAAATAAATAAATAACTGTTGAGCATTACAAACTGATTCACACAGTTAATTGGTTTGCAAACAATTTAAAAAAAAAAACTGTTTACATGTTTTTCTAAGAAAAGGGAATGAGGGGATAAACATAGGGAAAAAAAAAACTAAGCAGCAGCAGCAGCTTTTGGAAATAAATAAATAACTGCTAGTGATGTTTACCAGCCAGATGGAAAAATATGCTCCTTAGGCAGTTGTTGCTTGCCTTGGATCTCAAGGTAATTTGAAATTCCTTGTGGCTGAGTCTGATCTGGCAAACTGTTCTTAAGGTACCATATGCATACAGGGAAGCAATTCCCTGGATGGCGACTGAGGACTTTACAGAGTGTCATCTCCTCCTATTTTAATTCACTCCATTTTAATTGCCTCAGGTTCAAGAGCGAAAACGCACACGGACACGCAGACGCTTTCCGACAATATTCGAAGAAATGTCCACACGCACGACGCCAGAGGAGCCCACTTTTAGCCTGGGAGGTGCCTGCTGCAGAACAGGCCTTTACTGGCCGAGTTGAACAAAGACGTATATGAAGGAAACAATACATAAATGCAAACTCGACCTGAAACCATTTTGAATTACTAAAGATTATAACGTGATTTACATGTGGAGTCTGTCATTATCTCAGGAAAATCTTGATAAATATTTCCAGTTCCACATAAAAAACAGCGGATACCTCGAAACGCCGCTGCTCTTTGCCGTCTTGCCGATCACCTCAGCTCTGCCCAAGGAAACACGGATGTCTTTCCCAGCAGTCATGACTACGAATCCTTTTCGAGAAAGTTCTTCACACTCTTTCTTTATTTTTAACAAACCTCACTGAGGAAAACTAGTGAAACTACACTGATTCAAATATAAGTTATCCAAAAAGAGAAATAAATAAATGGCATATAATTGTTATATATTGTGAATAGCTGCAGTTCTTTTTTTAAAATGGATACAGTTTTCTAAGTATGAAATGAGGGCCTTTATCTATTTCCGCAAATCTTATTTCCACTTACATTTTTAATAACGCCGTGCACACATAAAGTTGTCCGGTCATTTTCTGTAACATAATTCTGTAAATCTCCAGCATTCTTATTCTTATTGCACCTTTGTTCTACCAATTTATTACGCAGTATCCTGCCTGAATCGATGGGTTGATTCTGTGCAACAATAAAGAGGAGTAAAAACAGCCTCACCGTCTTATTAGCTGGTGGTGCAGTGGAAAGATCTGCCCCCTTTGGACCCAAAGAGCGCAGGTTTGAATCATGCCTCTCGCTGTAGTATCCTACAGCAAAGTAGTCGTAAAATCGCATTAGCAAAAATTATCTGGCTATATAAATGGATAGAAATTGGTACCGGTTTAACACTAGAAGACACTTTGGAAAAAAAGGGTTAACTAAATGAATAAACATCTCCAGAGCGAATTTGTTGTTAGACCAAATGACTCAAAGAAGCCACTTGCACGGTTTTCATTGTAAGGGAGGGGTACAGAAGTGGCTCACGACTGCCTGCTTCCCACACACGTCTTTGGGTTGCAAACACACAAAGCTGCGTTTCAGCTTACATCCAAGCAAGCAACCCACTGCACCCACCATGCTTCTTTTCTACCAAATAAAAATGGCAGATGGATTTTTCCCCATAAACAACAAACTGACATCTTGCACAGATGGCCACCAGCATACAATATTCCCAAGTTTATTTTCTATGGGGATCCCATATCCTTAAATGGCACAGCTAGCCATGAGTGCAAGTTTCTCTCAATATACTATTTGTGTTCCACACCCGCTGTGTCTCGCCCATCTTTCTCTTGGAATATATATGTTATTTTGGAGCAGTTTAATGCATCTTTCTGCGTTGTTCAATTCTTTTCAGTCTGGCTGTTTTGGGCAACATTCACCTCTTCAAGCTTTTCATTCTTGAATTACTGTTACATTTTTCAAAATACAAAAGGCTACACTCCCCATTGGATCATAAAATGACCAATTCAATTTTAGCTTTACCAGGAGGGACTGTTCTTCACTCCTCTAAATAACAGCAGATATAGACAGCTGGGTTTCCCTGTGTGTGTGTGTGTGTGTGTGTGTGTGTGTGTGTTAACTACAGATCCTTGTCCAATGAGACAAAACCTGAATGGCTCACTAGAAAAAATGTCGAGTATCCTCACTGCCACTCTTCTGTTATACACATGCATGTATAACATATATGTACAACACAATCGGTGTTCCTATGACACACTCATACACACACATATATGCTGACATATATGACTAGTAAGCACCAGGATCCACAAATATACATGGTGTTGATGTTGTTTCTGTCTTTACATTTTGGAACAGAGTTATTTATTTGTGCATTTATTTTCTGTATTGTAGGTACTTCTGTGTTCCAGGTGACTGCAACAGATGCAGACGACCCCACCTACGGAAACAGCGCACGAGTGGTTTACAGCATTTTACACGGGCAACCCTATTTCTCAGTAGATCCCAAGACAGGTGAGAACATCTGTGCTTCTCCACGCCAAACCCCCAGAACTGTCTGGAAACACCACTGCAGGAGTCAAGTGTAGCAGTAGCACTCTCACGAGAAAAAATAAATAAAAAGAAAGTATATATGTCTGCTTATGCATTCACTGCAACTTCCTGGTGAGAGTCAATCTTGATCGTGAAGGGTTTTGAAGCATTTTTGTCATATATTGCTGCTGCTGTAGAATAATCCCTGAGAAGTAATCAACCTATTTATCCAAGAGGCACTTTCACTCTGTCCATTCAGGATTCCATCATGTCCATTCTGAGACAGGAATGACCTTTCAGGTGTCGTCTGTTATTTTGCTTGTGGTCTGCTTGTAGTTAGATAATCCCGCGGTACCAGTGTTCAGCTATTCGTTCCTACCAATGCTCCTACCATGGGGGGGGGGGGTGTCGAGACTTTCCCCACCCCCACATCCACGGCCCTCAGTCAACAGACAGACCCGACAAAAGGCAGCCTTGTGAGATAACTCCCCGGAAAGCTCTTCTCGCACTGGGAATAAAAGGAAGACTAAGTGCTTTAAAACAATGTGCTTTTATTGACCACAAAATGCTTCTTTTGTTAGAATGTTCTTTGAAAAATTCTATTAAATTTTAAACGGCCAGTGGAAATTGTGAGAGTAGAACAGTAGCACTCGGATGCACTTGTGTGTGTGAGAGTGTGTGCGTCCTTCCGATTCAGACCTCTTCACAATCTGTGAATTTGAATGCAGGGGAAAGATGACAAAAATATAGTGTGAAATACAATTGCATACTTCACCTGCATGGTTTGCTGATACCTAACTCCAGTCTAAAGGTCTGGAATGTATACATGTAGGACATGTGTATACATGTGTATTACATGTAGGACAGCAAAGAGACCTGTATCAGTTCACCCCAAAATGAATGGTGCACATAGAGAACTGCAAGTGTCGATGCGTATGATCTTGAGATGTGTCCTGTCATGTTTGTGGGCTTCAAATTTTAAAGGACTGAAGGGGCCCCTTTAACAACTAGCCTGTTGACCGCTCAAATGCTGTGTGTGGAAGATGAAAGTTTCATTTGTGCAGCACTGGTTCCCCTTCAGAATTGTAATTTGCTCTGGGGATGGTTTGCTGCTTCGACAGAAGTTGCTCCTTCTCAGCAACATTCCACACATACCAATTAGCCACTCGCAGGTTTCTAAGCTTTCTCCAACCTACACTGGGATGAATCACTCGAAAGCTCAGGATGGGTGGACAGCCACTAGTACTTTGACCCCTAGAGGTTTATTTTCCCTCTTCTTTGTAGTTGGGAGTTTTGTTATTTTCCTCTCCTCACCTGCCATCTGACACACTTTCTGGTCTGGCACACCTGCTGCTTACTTTGCTCTCTTCATTTTGGTCATTTCTCTCTCCGGTTTCACACACACCATATCATTCTCTAATGTTGTTCAGTGCTCTCCATCACTTTAGAGAGAAGAGCACTCTATAAAATAAAGTGAATTGAACTGAATCACTTTCCCATCACTTGGGGGTAATAGAAGGGTTGCAGAGACTGAGCAAAACCAAAGGTACTTGCATCAGGCGGATGCAGGTCCCTGCCGTTGTCTCCATGGCGACATTAGCTTTTCAGCTAGTTGGGACATGCACTGGATTGTGCACTCGACACTATCTACTGAAATCCCAGCCAAAGCATTTTGTATCATGAAGAGACACACTTGTTCATGTTTTCCTGTGTATTTGACTGCCCGTTGCTGTTGAAGGATCTGCACTGCATGAGCAGAGGCTGACAATCTGTGTTGCAGTGGGTTTCACTCACACAGGCCCTGCTGCTGAAGAACAGCAGCTCCTTCCGCTGCACAGATTACATATCGATTGTCATAAATTTTTATTTAATGATGGCAAGGAACAGCAAAAATGGTCAGCAACACTTGCAACTTGACTTACTGCTGGAAATATTCTGAAAAATGTGTGTGTCAAACATTATGCTATATAGTAATTACATTACTATTGGGTAGCCTGCTGAGTAAATGCTGTCCATATTGTAGTGTTGACTAAAATGCCCTAAAACTAGCCTGATATAACTGGTTAATTTTTCTATGTTTTACAACAAGCTCTTCCTGGGGAGGAGGATAGCTTTTTAAACCATAGTTGGAAAATCTGACCATGGTTTCAAGCTGAAAGGGAAGACACAGGTCGTCTGTTTCTGGAAGCATTCTTGTATGAGGGTGACAGAGGCTAACTGGTTGACAAGAATGGGGGGTCAAATGCGTATCATGTATGAGGCAAACTGACACCTAGAAGTAAAACAGTAGTGTAAATGGGGACTGAATTAGTCTCCATACCTGGGATCTGAAGGAAATACAGTAAGCACTGGTTATGTCACCTTCACCAGTTAAAGTGTATAAACAGCAGGGCAGTCACCAGCTGTCTTAAACAGACCAAATGGACACATAGGTGGACATCATCATAAATGTATTCCCTCACTCCCACACGCATTCCCTTGATGAAGGAGCTATAGCTTTGATCACATATTCAGCTGGCATCTGGGAAATTTTAGCGAAGCTGAGGAAATTCTAGAATATATATCATGATTTTTGATGCGGAAAACATGTAAATGTGATGAATATATTATGATTTTCCATTCCCAAACTTGGGCTGCACTTTGCACTTGTATTTCAGCTTGTTTTCTGCCTTTCAGCGTCACACAGGTATAAACCAGCTGTGACTTGATTAAACATCCCTGTGATCTATAATGAAATGACTCCATGGGTATCAGTAATGGGAATATATAAGGAGGTGATTATAATTAAACCAGATATAAAATCTATCCAAACTGAGCCTACGGTACTGTGCAAAAGTCTTAGGCACCTGTGGAATACTATAAAGCGAGGATGGTTCCAAAAATAATGACATGAATACTTATTAATCAATAAACCTTCTAAAAAGTGCAAAAGACAAAAAAAACCTCAGTCAAATCAATATTTGGTGGGACCACCCTTTGCCTTTAAAACAGCATCAATTCTCTTATGCAAACTCGCGTGCAGTTTAAGGTAGAGGTCGGTAGGTTCTTCCAAACATTTTGAGGAACTGGCCACAGTTCTTCTGCACACTTTGACTGTCTCTGCATGTCCTCCCACACTGACTTGATCATGTTGAGATCGGGGCTCTGTGGGGACCAGACCATCTGTTGCAGGATTCCTTCTTTTTGCTGAAGATAGTTGTGTATGACTGAGATTGGGTGTTTGAGGTCATTCTCAGGCTGCAGAATGAATTGGGACCAACCAGAAACCTCCCTGATGGTAGATAAGAATCTACCTGTATTTCTCAACACACATGCCTAAGACTTTTGCACAGTACTGTACATCTATCTATCTATCTATCTATCTATCTATCTATCTATCTATCTATCTATCTATCTATCTATCTATCTATCTATCTATTTGTCTGCCTGCCTTCCTTTCTGACACTGATGGTCATTTAATGTAAACCACCTTTTAGGGAAGTTGTGATGCGGTAATTACAGCTTGTAAAATAACTGTTTGATCCAGAGAGGACCTTAATTTTCCATTAGTGATTTGTTTTACCCGTGTAGCATTCGGTTTGCACAGTTTCACACCCAGGTGTGATTCAGCACTGGGTCGACCTCTCCTGTCACTCCCGAAATGGGCCTCTTCAAATAACTAATTAGCTGTTTTATCTGTACCTTTCTAGAGGTTTGCCTCGTCCTCTGTGTAAACACCGTATAGCAGCGTGGTACGTGAGACCACATTACCTGTGCTAATGAAGTCAGACACTCACCAGAGTGTTTCAGGGCCATCGTGTGCTTATCCAAGGCCAATATTCCGTGGGGCAGCTGCTGACATCTGCTGGTCCTCATGTTCTTGGCATGGACAAATCTGTGCTTTTTAAATTAGGCTGAGACCTTCTTGTTCAGCAGGTGCCCAGTAACACCCCCCCCCCCACTTTAAGCAAGGGAAATCTAGATGTCAGTAATATGTGTTTTTAAATGCATGACTCAAGTAATTTAAACACCTCTGGAATTTAAATCTGACTGTGTACGGTGTAGTATACTATAATTTGATTTGCTTTTATCGAAGGATAGTCCACTAATGCCATATTATCGTGTTTCCCTCTCATTAAATCTGCCAGCAATTCATCTCGGATTCTTTCATGCTACTTGCAGTGTTTTAGGACAAACGTAATGAGGGAGTTTAATTAATGTAACTGAGACGCAGTGTTCTGAGAAGATGACAGGATACAGGGGAGAGAAAGAAATAAGTTTATACTTTAACATTTAACACTGAGGCACTGGGGAGAAGTCAAAGCTGTGGGCCCTTTGTTTATTATTGTTGAAATGGCCAGCCTTCGGCTTGCAAGCACATGGCTGCTGGCCTTGGTGCTGAATGGGGCTGTCGATGGTGCTGAAGCAGCTCGACGTTCTCTTTCATGCTGTTTTGGGGAGTTTCTCTTTTCTTTGCTCATCTAGGATGTGGGAAAGCCAGTAGGTGTCTTTAAGCTTAATTTGAGTGTATATTATCACAATTTCTGATACAGATTTTTTGTAGCGTGACACTGAATGCCGAGGAGCTTGGGGTGCTACGTCGAGTAGATGAAGGTGGACTGACTATGCAAGCTAGAGCCATTCTTAACTGGTTTATGTTAACATACTCATGCGTGCTATTCATATATGGCTGTGGCTTATCCTGAGGATGCGATCATACATAAACAAGTTTGTTTATAACTTCGCATTTGTTGCTTTCAGCTTCAAAAAGCAGTAAAAATTGCATTATAGAGTCAATCCAAGGGACATCCCAGTGCTCTGGGGAGGAATCAGTTTTGACTGGATAAACTGTTTCTTTTCTTTTTCTTGTCCCTGCATGTCAGACAACTTTTACAGATCTACAGCTGCAACATACACTACATGTGATACACACATAGTTGACACAGTCAGCACAAGCTTAAATGAAAGCAAATGAGAGTTTATGAGGATTAATGTTGTCTTTCGTGGGGAGTGAGGAGGGTTCATGCTTATCATCTTATTCCCACATCTGAGTCTTACTGAAAATACTGCCTGTACCAGAATCGTGGAAGTATTCACTATCGGTGGATGTTTTCTGCAAAGCTGTATCACACATCAAAAGGCAGGGAAAGTCTGCAAATACTGATACTATTTATACTGTTTTGGAGACACAGTGGAATGATAGCGAAGGAGCACTGGCAGGGCTTGTCTGTGAAGTGTAGAGGAGTTCAAAAACAGTGGGACGTTGCTGGACCCAGTCAGGGGTTTGAGACCCAGTAAATGGAGGAGACTGCTCCCTTGTCGTGTCCTCAACATGATTCATCTCGGGACAGAATGAAAAAAGCCTTATTGATGGATTTATTGACTAATCGGTTGAGTTTCCGGGTCATTAGATGGTTAATCGATGCTGGATTTAGTACTCCTGACCACCTCCCCCATCCCAGTTCCCTCAGTAGCCTCGGAATGCAAGACAGAGAGCGTGGAAAAGCTGCAGATATCTGAATCCACCTGTCTGTCTTAATCGGTAAATAGAAAGGCAAGTTCAAGGATCAGACTCGCAAAGTAACGCTGGACAGCCGAGTCATCTCGTCTGAGGTCTACCGACATCAGATGCATGTCTGACTAATGGGAGATAATTCAGTTTACAAAAGGAAGTGGGGTATTTTTTTTATTCTGAGAGACAGGCTAACAATATTAGAGGCTGTTGAGCTCCCATAATACAATTTTTAAATCATCTTGTGAAGATGTAAGCAGTTTACACGTCTTTTATATGTGGGGACATTTCAATATGCATTCATGAATTCTTGCTTCAGACAAGAAAACCCAGACAAGGGCTTTTAAAAACAAAGGAGAGGTGATTCATTAAATTCGCATCATGTTTTCTCTAGCGAGAGATGGGGATATTGTACTGACTAATGAACAAGGCTGCCGTGTAAAATTAAAGGCAGCACAAAAGATGATGGTACAGAGCCAAAAAAAAAAACCCTCCATTTCTATTTCTATGTTATTCAGGTTTCTCATTATTAGATTTGTACAACTATTTTTTTCGACACCCTCTCACCTTTTTATTTTTTTTTTGTCGAAATGGGCACTTCAACATGTTAACGGTAATCTTTAGGTGATAATGCAAACTACTTTGGTCCACTCCGATTGGGTAGTCGTTTTTGGAGCGATACGGTTTCACAGAGGCTTTCTGTAGTTTGTCTGTTTTTAACTTTATAATTTAAATGCAAATTGTAAGGGACAATGGCTGATTTAAAATGTGATTAGTCAAAAGTCTATCAGAATATCAGAACAAAAGGATTATGTTCCACGTTTATTCCTTTCACAATGGCGTCTCAGCATCATGGGATCATAAAAACGTTTTTTTAATTCAGGATAAATAATTTCTTTCTTACTTTGCATTCAGTTCAGGCACGGAAATTCTATCCTCATTGCATTGTGTGGATCATACAATGGTATAAACATGACTGCTTTATCTGGGTCAGAGGAATTGCTCAGACACCCAAATGGAGGCTGGGATGCAGATGGAGAAAAGCATATTTTTAAAATTACACCATTGCTCCTCTGAACGGATAGCCACCAGATTAACCTCTGAACTGTTCTCAAACAAATTGTCAGCAAGCTAATGTGCGAGCCAGACGTGTTAATCGCCAACTCATAGAGTTTTCCAGAAACACTTTTTTTGTAAGGCAGACACCGCACTGCAGGGATGGCACATAACCCCGTTCGTCCACGACTGAATCGCAATCCGAGGAAGGGAGAGAGTGGATTCAGGACGTGTTTTTAGCACAGGTCAATCTTTGGGTTTGGTCTTGATCCTAAGCACCACTGGAGAGAATCAGGCACACAGAAAGACCCTGCTGACCCTCCACGGCTTCATAAGTAGGCTAATTTCTTTGCTCGTCTGGGATTTTATTTTAACTTAATTGTGGAAGCTGACATGAATGGAGTCATTTGAAGACTCTGAGGATTAAATTGCGGTGCTCCTCGGATCAAATGAAACGCAGTCAATTTGCATGCTGCCTTACGGATTCCCACGTCAAGGTGAAAGCGGCGACTGTCTAACCTCCACATTTAAAGATTTCACTAAATGAACTAATTTACTACACCAAGATAATTTTAGCAGTCTCATAACACAAACACCCAATATATCTCAACTCATTAAAAATTTAGAATGTTGTATTTTTGAATTTAGGTTACGCTCAGAATGTGACCAAAAAAATCACATCATGCGTTTATGTCTTGAAGGACATATTGTTTCGATTTTTAACTATTACCTCAGTGTTGCTCAGAAGTTTTGGGGGGTCTTAGGATCTGCCATGACGGAAGCATTGGCATGAAGTTGCTGTACCACAAATACCCATCCATCCATCCATCCATCCATCCATCCATCCATCCATCCATCCATCCATCCATCCATTCACACACCCATCCATCGATTGTCCTTATGTGCTATCCTGGTCAGAGTTGCAGTGGTCTGAAGCCTATCTCAGAATTCCTGTGCCCTAGGGTAGGAGAATATACTCTGGATCAGACACCAATTCATCACTGGCTGTATAAACCAAAGCTTGAGGTACATGATCAGAGGAAAACAAAATATTAGAGAAATCACTAGACTTCAGAAAGTAGTGGTAATTTCCCATAATCTTTATGCTCATGACAGTGCATCTGCAGAAGTTTCTCGATGACGTTCCATCAGGGTTTGATGACCAGACACGAACAGACCCTTGGGCAATCCAGGTCCAGTTTTCTAAAGTGACCTTGTTTGAGGGAACACTTTGCTTCCTAAATGAACCATTAAGTGCTCCGGATTGTTTTCAGCATGAGGAAAGTAAGCTTGGTCTAGGAGTATTCTTGATTTGCAAGTTCAAGACTCCATTAAGAGGTACACAGGTTTCTCACAGGAAGCAAGCCCACTATGGAAAAAAATGCAAATATTTGTTATTTGGTAAGCAAACATCTTCATGCAAAACCGCTTTGCTCTCATATTCATTTAAACATTGTTTGCATAACTTTGGAATAACAAGTTTTGCCTTCCTATTGGTATTTGGACAAAAAAACTACTTTTTTTCACCCAAAGTTGTGTTGCAGTGTATTTTATTCTGATACACTTCAGTTTCGGTTTACTGTCTAACAGGCCACGTTTGACTTGTATACCTCTGAGTGTTGTGTGTGTGATGCAGAAGTACACAATGGATTTGCTACCATCCTCCAACCAGGAAACAGTGTTCTGATCAAAGTCGGAAATTCATAAACACGTCTAAACCATCAGCCCGTGAGAGTGTTAGCGTGCCACCTGACCTGAAAGCGATGCGTGTTCATAAACAACACCCCAGGTATCGCTTCAGCATGCTGCTCAACATCAAGGCGCCATTGTTTTTACGTGCGAGAAACATGGGCTCACATCCAGCACTAACAGTATTCTATCCATCTTTTAGGTAACTGCAGCATCAAGTAGCCTTGGCTTGCTAATCACAGCAGAAGCACAAATGGAATCATTTGAGCTAAAAAGTTTTTGAAAAATCATGCTTGCCCTTTTAAATATTTATTTATTTGTTTGTAGTTTATTACTTGTGCTGTATTTGTTTTGTTAGGCTTGTCTTTCTGTTGGATGTGCTAAAGTCCATCCCAAGATGCTTTGCCTAAATAAGTAAAGAAATAGGTAAAAAAAGAAGCCCAGTCAACTGTGAGATTTTGTTTGCATCCTACAACAGGTGCAGTACTCCTAGACAATGCACACCGAACGTGAGAGAAGCAGTGCTAATTCATAAGAATAAATGCCTGTAAGACATTAAAAGTCATGTCACCATTAAATGTTATTTTAATGGAAAGTTAAAACAGCTGACAGTCTTCCGAAGATTGGGTGCACGTGTGTATCCCCAGCATGCTGATTTAAATCACGCTTGTTTATGTGTTTGAAGCTTATCGGTGGCTTTTATTTCGGATCGGTGGGATCATGGCGATCGGCGGGATCGTAGGAGCACGGAGCTGCAAATTGAGGATGGGTGTGATCAGGCCCAGCGGTGCTGCTGTAAGACTTCACAGGGAGACGAGAGTAAAATTCACGTAGCGTCGTTTCCGACAGATTAAATAACGGGATCGGGAGCAATTTGTTCCTCTCCTCCTCTCTCTTGTCCTCATTCACTTTTCCCTCAGTCGTGTCTTCCTGTCTGTCAATAACAACTGGTGCATGCTCAGAATCTGATGTGATATATGCTTGCAGTAAATACGTGGAGGGTTTACAAAAAGGGCGTTGCCCAGTTCAGCATTCCCAGCTGGAAATTTTGCATGTAGTTATATCTTTACCATTTGTTTCGCTTTTTTAAACGGGGGCCCTCTTTTTTTAAGGATTTGCCTCTGATCTTATTAGGCGCTGCAATGTTGTCAGACCTATCAGCCCTCCGTTTAATTTTAATGTAATTTAATTGGTTTGGTTAGCATAAGCTTTCATCCAAAGAGACTTACAAATCTTTCAGTTTTATACTACATCCATTTATACAGCTGGGTATTTTATTAGGTTGTTTCAGGCTCGATACATTGCTGCAGGGTAAAACAGATGGGGCACCTACATTGGGACTTGCACTGAAAACCATTGAAGGAAAAGTTGAGCTTCTTAATAACAAGTGATACATGGAACCCCTGCAGTGGTAAAACATGGCCGTGCTATGAAAGCTTCTTTGCTTTTTTCTTTAGTGAGTGGAGGACTTCAGTGTTGCGTTGATGCTGACAGCAGCTGACTTCAGATGTCAGTGCTGATGGCTGACTTGGTCTCCAAACCCATTTTAAGCACTAGTGTAGCAATCTTTAAGAATTTTCTGGACTTAGGAGAGGTGGTTTGATGCTGTGTTACTCTAGCTCTGTCCGAACATCATGCTGTCCCAGTGACTGTACATCTTTCACCTCAACAATGATATCACATAGTGTTTTGAGAGCATACTTCAAATTATGTGCAAAATAATCCAAATTCTTTAATTCATTATGTTGGAGGTGCTACTGTAAAGAATGTATACACACAATACATATATACAAAAACGCAGTACTATATATGTGTGTGTGTGTGTGTATGTGTGTGTGTGTGCATGTGTATTTGTTTTTGTTTTTTGACAATGACCTTTAATGTTTTCATTACAAAAAGAGTGTGAGCTAGTAACCATAGACCAGTTACCATTCTGTGCTGTGGTGCGGAAGCTTTTTGACAACACTGATTATGATACTGGGTAATACCTAAATGTTTACTCTTACTTACTGCAGTCCCTCTGTATTCAACCTCTATATCTGAATGTGCAAAAATCAAAATAAATGTTAAAAATCTGCAAATAAATACTATTCACTGCCACTCAGTGCACTGTAATAAAATAATACTGTATGTTTTGTAATAAACGCTATTGTGTACAATTACAAATTTATACAAAGCCAGACGTGCTGCAGAGGTGTTATCAGCTGTTTCCACCTGTTTCACTTTGTCTGACTGCTTTTGCACTGCATCACCACATTTATTGTGCATTTAATGTTTAAAAAATTAATCTATTTATTTAAATGTCGGTTGCGTGAAGCAAAGAGGCACACACGTTTTTACGACCTTTATTCAAAATGTCATAATACTTTAGATGGGCTGCAAAACCTGCGGACGCAACCTCTAATCTCTCATGTGTAACACAGTGACTAGCATGTGAAATGTCCTGTACTGTACACACTCCTCTGCGTGCTATAAATATCCAAATTTATGACAAGATTAAATGTTTTCTAATTAAGTAACAGGTGTTTGCAGTGTTCATCCCACTGAAGTCCTGAGTTGATAATTATATAGGCGTTTTCCGATGGGTTGGGAGCAAATTATTTATTTATTTTCCGTCATTTAAAATAATGAGAAATTGACCCTCAGTATCCAAAAAATATGGTTTCTACAATATTTTCAGGGACAAATTTGATTAGGATACCAATGGTTTACTGCATTGTTTTGTCAAACCTGTGGTTTGTGCAAAACTCCAGGTGCAGGGGATTGTCAAATGGGATGGCATTTAATTGTTTCCTGACAGCTGCACTGGACATGGACAGTAATTTTGTGGTTATATTTGAAGGACAACCTTTTCTCTTGCTTTCAACTTGAGAAAGACAGAGGTGAAGAGGCTTTCTATTCCTTTCCTTTCTATTCCCACAGTCATAACATCGAACTATCCTTGATATCAAGGTGGGCTTTAAGGCTTGTCTGCGAAACATCTCAGTAAAAAATAACCTCTGTGATTCCGTACCATATATTTAACCAGATACTTTTTTTCTGGGGGAATAAGGACAGCCAATGCAGATTCCTTCACACCTTATTTTAAGAAATGTTCGGTGTTTCAAATCAGTTTCAACTGTCACAGGGCTTTTACAAGTAACCCGCTTTACTGCCAAATCAAGTATAACTTCCAGACCTGATTTGCATTTGATGGACTGATCAGATGTGGTATGACATTTCTTTAAGTTAATTCCAGGTTCAGGTCTCCTCTAGGTGATCAAGTGTGTGGTGGAAGGGGGCAGACATTCCCTCATTTTACAAGGTAAAGCCCTGCATAAGCCCATAGAAAGGGAAGGCGCAAGTTAAATGTCGAACTTCATTATGAACTGAAACACAGCCACAGTTATACTGATGAATTATTGATATTGCTGCAGATACGGCCTGGCTGCCCCCCCCCCCCCCCGCACCACCACCACCACCACCACCACCTTTAATTGTTGCTTTTAGCTAAGCAAACGGCTACAGTTACTTGCAAGGCTGCTTGGAAAATCACTGTATGCTTTATATAATCTCACATGCCATTTTTAGTCACACAACCCCAACCTTAGAGGAAGTTGAAATGTGAAAACTAACTTTGCGCTGTAGCACCTCAAAGATAAAATCACCCATTGATTGAATAACATGCCTTTCCTTTTGGTCCACTGACTTCCCAGACGGTACATTGTTGAATCTCCACATCAATGTCAACCCGGGTTTGGATTAAGCAATACACATTTAATTTTTGTTATTTGAATGCCAGCTTTCATTTGCGCTACGATTCAGTTGAGGTTTCAGTGGACCTAAGATTTTTTTTTTCTTCCCAAGTAGCACTTAGATGATAACCTGACCTGCAGATTTATGCTTGAATCCAAGGCAACAGTAATCCTTGAATTGACATGGGATTTAATCCTGAGTACATAGCAGGATACAGGATCAGTGATCTGGAAGTACAGGGCACAGTGTCAGGTGGAGATTTCAAGTACTGGAGGGCCCTTATTGTTTTATCCCTGGAAAATGCATTTAGTCCTAATTGTTTTGGATTAAAAAAATAGTTAAAGTTTAGCAATTGTGTAGGCATGTCTATGATCCAAATGAACCAGAAGAAAAAACTGTCTAAACATTTAAATTGTGAAACTGTTTCTAGAAAGATAGTTTTTCTGTTACTGATTTATAAATGCATTTTCTTAGCATGTGACCAGATGAACAGAATGACCCATATTTCCATATTTTGAATGGAATTGCCCGAGTGTCCTGAGCCTCGACAGTAAGGTGCCTCGGGGCAGAGACAGTAGGCAGTTGTAGGCATAAAGCATGCTCTTTACGTATCAAAGAACATCATGGTGCTCTTAGCATCCGGCCCATTTTGAAATCACTTGGGCGTGCAGTTGTGTAGCAGGCATCTGAGCGTTGGATTGTTGGCATGGCACAGTGCTGCAGTGTCTCAGCCAGTATCCTCCTTCTTTCCATAAAAAAGCTCTGTGCACTGGCCTTTCGCAAAGTCAGTGCCAGCTGGTGTTTGAAGGGAATTGCAATTTGACTTCAGGTCAGCTGCATTCCTGCAGGGAAGGATTTTTTTTTTAATTGTCTATCTTACTTTATACAGAGGGCACTAACTGTTCTGTATCCATAAATTGTGATGCAGTAGAAAGCAGGCCACACTTGGGTAAGGTTCCACAGAATTCATATCTCTTTAGGCTGACATGCATGACCTGTGCTCCAGAATTACCCCATTCGTGCCTGTAAAACCAGACCCACCTAGGTGCTGTGGACATTAATCTGACACACTGTCTGGACTGGTGAGTCCAGTGTTCTGGAAGCCAATTTCTCTACATTATTATTTAAAAAATCACATAAGTCAATGGTGTGACAACTTGTCAAGAATTGAGGAGGTAGCCAGAGATTGTTCCAGTACTCTGAGTAATACAGAAATATTTGCGAGGATCACTGGGCTTACTCGAACACTGGGGGGGGGTCCTGCCCCTCCCATTTAACCCTTCCTGTGAGAGAAGTAATTTACAAACACCCTGCATGACTGTTAGAATGATACAATGCAAAAGGGAAAAACGGACTGGGTAAAATCCCTACTTCACTATGGAACAACCTCCAAAATAGAGCAGGATCTAAAACGTTTATGTGTTGTAGATAGTCTCTTGAACGCTGAATTTAAATGGGCCGTAGAGGAGAATATATCATGCGGCCTGCAGAGCAGAACGCCCAGATGGCAAAAGTGTAAACAAAGCGGAATTACACAGGTTTAACATGCTGAAAATGACAGCGATTACCAAGCTCACCTGCAGTGACAACAGAACAACAAAGGTATCTGATGTGGGAATGATTGTTGAACTGCAGGAGGAACAGTGAAAGGGAAGCAAGGAGGGGCAGTCAATGTTGAGAATAAGAAAGGAAACATATAATTTTTTTGTTATTTATGTTATTTATTTATTCGTGGGGGGGGCACTTTTTTACTCCTCTTATTAGTTATCATTGTTGCCCACACCGAAAAATCATTTATTTGCTCACGTGTTTGAGAGCTTAAGGAAAAAGAAAATTGCCTTGTGTGATTTTTAAACATTTTTCTGTGTATGAATAGATTATTGAGTGTTTTATAAAAGTGATTTACAAAGTGTGAATAATCAAAGCTTGACTCAATAGTTATCCTTTGCTGAAATGAACAAAGGAAAAAGTACTGTCCATGTGCTTCAAGGAAAACAGAATGAATATGTAGATCTTTGAACTACCTATGAGTTAAAACATCTATATTGAATATGGGGTATTACACATAATTTCTTTAAAAAATGTAGAACGTTATGATCACATTTGTAAGCAAATCTATACTGTATACATATATACACAGTGTTTGTGTGTGTGTGTGTGTGTGTATGTGTATAAAGACAGAGAAAGCGAGTCGAGAGAGAGAGAGAGAGAGAGAGAGAAACATCAGAAGGAAGGAATATGACAAGCTGGAGAAACAGTTTACTTGCACTGATCATCCAAGATAGACTCTAGACTCTGACAGGGACAAGTGGTTATAGAAAGTGAGTGATTTTTATTAATATTATATTATTATAATAAATGTTTATGTCTGCAAAGTGTCGAGAAAAGAAACCAGTTTTAAAAGCAATTTTTTGATTGACTGACTGAATGAACAAACAGACAAGACTCATTCAAGACTGCTAGCGATATGTCTTTCAGTTGCTTTGTATATAGTTATATATCGTACTGGGAGATACAATGATGTTGCTGTTCCGGTCTTCAGCCTTCTACATCTTTATGGTATGTTCTGTATGTAGCGCAACGTTTAATTGTGTGTTTGACGTTGTCAGCTAAATGGTAAGGTCTTCGGCTGGAGTTTAAGGTCCGTAAACCTCTAATTATTAATTGAAAGGCACAGTAACTCTAAAGCGCACTGGGCTATGGCCTGGCTCCACACTCATCAATTTTTTATTATTTAGTCAGTACAAAAGTCTCTTGGGAGTGCAGTTCCAGCAGAGGATCCACAAGGTCAAGGAACCAGAAGTTTTTAGGAGATACTTAGAAAACTTGACCTCAACACTCAGGTGAATGGGAATGGCAACAGAAAAAATGTATCACACTGAAACCTTGGTGAGATGCTTTTGCTTGTCTCCAGCTGTGACCCCTTGTGATGCTACAGCTGAAGACTGGATTAGACAAAGAGTTTTGGTGAAGTTTCATTGCAGACTGTCATAAGCTGACATCACATTTAAGGCTTTAGATCCACTCAGAGTGAGGTGTTTAAGGGAAGCCCAGAATGTCTCCATCTGAAAACTTTGTCAGGATACAAGGTTTGATATCTCAGATTGATGTACCTGTTGAAACTGCTCTGCTGCAGCCTGTCTCAACAAGACATCCTTGTTGAGGCACTTCTGTAGTCTATCACAAGCTTTGTTGGGCATTTGCTTCAGCATCTCTCAATTTCCATTGTTGTTTGTTTTGAGGCTTTGCTGAGCCGCGATTATAATGAATGCGCTTTTTAATGCCACTTCAGGGGTTCAGAGGTTTTTGCCATTATTGCTGTTGCAGATGTGATTGAATAAGTGCCCACGAAGGCCACCCCTCCTTGGCACTTCAAGGCTCTGTTGTCACTTCGAACATAATGGGACCTGGAGGAAGGATGGCCTTGGTTGTGAAACATGGGGCAAATGCATGATACAGATCGGAGCAAGGAAGCCACTTTGTGTTCTGTATTTCATGTTCAATGTCAAGCTCTGCTCTGATGTCCTCCACCAACCGAGACAAGGTTCTGGCACTTCAGCTGGGTCTAATTATGAATTATTTGCTTGACCGGCAATCCTGTCCAAAGCTGCTTCCACATCTTACAAGTTGTGAGAGATGCGCATGTAAAACCACAGTACCTTAGATATTCTCACGGCTAAAGGTCTAGAAATTAAGATTTCCACAGAATGTCATTTTAATCATTTTAGTTTGAGAGACATGTCCCTTTCTGCCTTTTTACTCTAGTATTCTACTGACAGTAATATGTTTGTGTGTGTTTCTCATGTGTTCCAGGTATCATCAGGACTGCGCTGGCCAACATGGACCGTGAGGCCAGGGAGCACTACGCTGTGGTCATTCAAGCAAAGGACATGGCAGGTCAGGTGGGAGGCCTCTCTGGGTCCACCACGGTCAACATCACGCTCACCGATGTCAACGACAACCCTCCCAGGTTCCCTCAAAGTACGCACACTTTACGCTGTCCTTGTAGTCGTTTTTTCATAAGGTGTGCTTTGAAGCGCTGTCAGTCCAGGACTTGCCTCGTCTCTCAAGTTTAAGTGATCTGCTATGGCAGGTCAATGCAAATTGTTTCTGAGGACTGAGGACTTGAAAATGCTTTAGGGTTTATGTGCCAGAGCACTTATGACAAGAAGGTTCAAATTCACACAATTTGTTTCTTTTTTTTTGTTTTGTTGTTTTTAATATATTCCATGATGCATATCAAACAGTTTCAGAATTATCTCTTATCCGCAGATGAATAAATCAAGGAATAGTATATTTTTGCAATGTTAGAAGCACAAATGAGGCTGGTTGTGCCCAATTTATCAATGTCTGACAGAGACACTTGGACAAATGTAATATTTCAGGTTCTGAGATTCAGTCTTTAAGCAGTGTATTCAAATTTACTATGACATTGATTATCATTAGCGGTTTAAACTAGGTTCTGTACAGTGAGCCATTACTCTGGAGATTTAAACGGTTAGGTGAAGACGTATGTCCCATTTTTATGAATCTGACTTTCATGTATGATACAACTGCAATAAATGCATTTGCTAAGATAGGATACATTACTTAATCGGGTATAATTTCATGGTATCTGCTGTGCACATGCAGACAACGCGTGCAGCCTAATTCATTCTAACCTCTGATACTTCAGTATTCCTCTGATTTATGAGTACCATGTCTACACCCCTGCTTTTTTGTAATAAACAGATTATTAAGAGATCAGGTGTCAGGTTACCAACAGTCATCGGGCGGTGTCAAAATAATATGTCTTGAACTTCAAAAAATGCTTGATTGGATTCCTCTTCCTGGTCTCCATTTGCTTCATTCCTATATGAATATACCTTTGCAGAGAATTATCAGCTGTACGTGCCAGAGTCTGCCCAGGTGGGCAAACCAGTCGGCAAGATCCGGGCCAACGACGAGGACCTGGGCGTCAATGCTGAGATCAAGTACAGCATTGTCAATGCTGAGGGTGCCTCTGTCTTCTCTATTGCCATGGACAGAGACACTAGGGAGGGCGTCATCTCGCTGAAGAAGGTCCTGGACCATGCATCCCTTTTTCAGCTCTAGTGATGTTTACTCTTCGCTTGGCAGCTTTATTTAACAAAAACTACATACACTTACATGGTTATGCACATCACAGATGCAGTTCAAGCATGTCACCCTAAGGGACTAAAACAGGGTCTGAACTGGGATGACAACACTTTGCGTTCTTGTACACCAGATAATTTCTTTACACAGCTTACCATTTACTATCTTTCCCTGAGCTATTTAGCTGCTTTATCAAATAGATACAAACTGATAATGGCTCACCTTGAGGTTATCATTTAATAGATCTGTTTGGATTCCGAACAGCACTAGAGCTCCTCTAGAAAAAAGTCTGTATCGGTAAATAAAACAAACAGGTTTCAGTTTTGCTGTTAGGATGAGTTTACTGGCAGAGAAAGAAATGCCTCTGATACTGTTTTAGATTGGACAGCATGGCTGTTTTATAAATGAAACTGTTACGGTTTCGTTTTCAACGCATTTACTCTGTTCACCCCCGTCCAGCACAACCCTGTAAGTTGAACTAGATGCCCACACATATGTGATTCTGCCATGACAGCGGCACTTGTATTTTAACCCTCAGACGGACACCTGCCTTCACTACTGGATGAGTCGAATCTATTTCATCTTTACGTTGTCGATCATTTATTTATTTATTTATTTTCCCACTCAACATTCCACTGTGCAGGCCTTGAATTTTGAGAAGAAGAAGGCCTACACCCTCCACATCGAGGGGGTGAATACACACCTGGACCCACGATTTGCCTACCTGGGCCCCTACAAGGACACAGCCACGCTGAAGATCACGGTCGGAGACGTGGACGAGCCACCCGTTTTCTCCATGAATTACTACATCATGGATGTGTACGAGAACTCGCCCATCGGGACGGAGGTGGGGGCCGTGACGGCACGGGACCCCGACAGCACCAGCAGCGCCGTCAGGTATGTACTACATCTGACTTGAGACTTATACAGATCATGCGAAAGCGAACCAAATGGACACCCTTTGCAAAACACACAGACATACGTACACGGATGCAGTCTCACGCATGCCCAGTGTTCCTCTAGCGCCTCATCAGACACGGCTCATTAAAACGTATCATCCGGCACTCGGAAACAACATGACCAGAGGAAGCTCTGCTGACAAGCAGGCTCACGCGCCACAGAAGAGCGTTGGAGATACGGAGAGAGCGCGAAACCAAGTGAGAGAGCATCCGAAAGAGAGAGGAAATTCTTAATTAGCTCTGGCAAGCTACTCTGTGTCACTGCCTGTTGTACTCTGAAGGCGACAACCAATCCAGCCCACCCTCATTAATCCTGCAGACTGGAAGTCAGGCAATTGAAATGTTTCCACTTTATTTGAAACACTTTGCCAGCGCATCAGTAAATCACTGCATAATGCTCTGGTGGTTTAGTGTAGGGAGAAGAGATCAGTTGACTAACGCCCAGTACACACACTCATACACATGCACGGATGCGTGCGTGCTTATTTGGGACACCCTCGCCAGAGTAGTGGACATGTTGGAGTTGTCTCGTGCTTTCATCTTGTGTAAGCCTCATCAGGCTCTGTACCTGTTCGCCGTATCTCCATTCTGCACGTTTCTCTAAGTGGGCATATTGAAACCTGACTTCCAGCAAGCCATCACCAGGAATTTTGCTTAGAATGCTTTTCGGAGGATGGAGAAAATGTATATATACGCAAAATGAAATGGATGAATCATGTAAAATCCTTATGGTATCTGAAAAGATTTACAGTAAACAAAAAGAGCATCTGCATGAAAAAGGCAGTGTGGTCGTGGTGCAGGGATCCCACCTCCTCCATGCCCATTCTTCACATTCCCATCTGTTAGCGATCAGGCGAGACAGACAATGGGAGAGGCTTGGAGGCCATCCACATGAACTGGAGCGTGTGAGCTGGACAGGTTCCCAAGCTAGCCACCCCGCGTGTGAGAGACTGATACCAGTGTGGTTTTTTGCCTTCTGTTGAGAATTATATGAATGTGGCATCTTGGGAAATTTTGTTGAAATTCTCCTTTTGACTTGACTGGGATGTTCAGACTTGTAGAACTGTGGAAAATAATAAATGGGTTTAAACTGTCACTGTTTATAAAGCAACATTTTTTGCTTCTTAATGATGTGCATAAAATAATTTATATGTAAAAATTCAGTAATTTTGCATGCAAGGAATTTACCTGATTTGACTAAATATTCTCAAGTAAAGCACAACGCACATTATCAAGAAGATAAAACTATATATTGAATAACAGAGGCGACCAGTGTCACCTATAAACAGGGGTGCAAGATCATAAAAATGTTATCAATTATAAAGTATTATAGCAAAGTTTCTACTGTGCATTTTTTCACTTATTATTTTTGCATTATTTTTCTCTGTAATATTACCATGTGTTTGCTTTATTTCACTGATCAAGGGCTGTAGAAAAAGCACTCGTGTAACATTAGCCGGCCCACTCTTCTAAATACAGGTATTTCATTGACCGCAGCGGTGAGGGGGATAAGTATTTCACCATCGATGCCCACAGTGGAGTCATAAAGACCACAGAAAGTCTGGACCGGGAAGAGACACCATGGCACAACGTGACCGTCATCGCCTCGGAGGTTGGTGAGTACACCATTGCACCAGACAAAGATACAGAAAAAAAAAACCTGAAACCTGGACATTTTTGTGAGTGCATAATGGAAGCAGATTTTAGCCTCTCACTCACCCCTTTACTGCTGCAAATGTATTTCCCCCAGTTATCCTCTTGAAACCGGTGGTTGAAACAATACAACGGTATTGACTCAAAAGTAGACCGATGCATTCCGGGGTATCCTGTGGTCAGGCCCGAGTCACCGAATGATGATTCGGGTTGTCTGGGGTCAATAGATTTTTCCTCTTTCTCCCCAGATGTTTATCGACGCAATTACCCTTTCCTTGAGCCTCCTTTTCACAACAGGGCTTCACTAATGGGCTTAAACTGCACGTTGATGATGTTGTTTCCAGTCGTGTGCATTGGCAAGGAAGCACTGCAACCTGTGTGAGCGCTGGACTCTGTCGAACCCATGCCTGGCCTCCTGCCAAAGGTTGGATGGGGCAGGAAATACTCAAAGATAAACCAGGTGTCTTACTACAATTTTGCTCTTAGAAAAGAAAACAAGACAGTTTAGTGCTGTAGTCATGCAGGTGCCATTTATTAAATTTAGGAAAAAAATGGTTTCTTTGTAATAGGGGGTTGAAGTAAAAGTAAGGCTCATGGTCAAACGGGGGGAGCCGGCGAGAGCGTATCGCAAATGTCAGCCTAATTGGTGGTGTGCTGTGAGTTGCCATGGGAATAGTTTGTTACTGAAAGGTTCATTCGGCAAAGTCGTTAGCCTCTTGGTCGGAGAAGAAACTTGGCTCCTGGATGGGAACTTGGGATCTTAATGACCTCGTTGATGGGATTATTTGTGTTGGCCTCGACTGTGTCAAGGGCTGCATTGCCACGAATGTCTTCCCGCAAGCACAGAATTTGATATTCCACACCATCTTGGAGTCTCTGTTGCTCGGCAATATGAATTTTTAGCTTCCCTTTGAAAGAGCGATTCATCAGTTTCAGGCGACTAAGACTTTTCACACCCATCTGAGTCACTTGTCAGAGAAAATTGGGGGCTGGCGACCAAGCGGTTTACGAGGTGCAGCTTGCGATGGCTTGCTGGGTATGTGCTACAGAACATTGCTAACAGGGTATGTCAATTCTGGCACAAATAACAGGCCAGAAATAAATAGGAGGCATTGCTTTGGGCAGGAAGCTCATGCTTGACAGTATGTGAGAAAAGAAAGATTATGTTGATTTTTTTTTGTTATAATATTTTGTGCCTTCCTCAGCTATACAACAGTAATTCTTGTCCCAGCTGAGAAATCCGTGTCCTCCCTTCCACAAGCTGCCTTCACTGATCACCACACTATGTAGTGTCCACTATTCAGAGGAAGATAATTGAATTTGTGTTGGAGATACCTGTGAATATTCCTTCACCACAGTTTATTCCTTATTATCAGCAACAGTTGCACTGAATTCACAGAAAGGGTCACAACATGGAATATTCCGCAAATCCCAATTATTTCCTCTATAGGCTTGTTGCACTGAATACATTTGCTCTTGTTCTGCTGCTGCTGACACTTCCTGTCATCAAGGAAGCTGATAACACATTTATTCTGTGTTGCTATAGTGAAAGAGGAAGTGCTAGTGATTCAGCACCTGGGATGTGGGCTCAAACCCAATCCAATTTGTGTGGAGACCATGCGTTTCCCCTATTTTTACATGGGTTTCCTTCCACAGTCCATAGACTTTTAATTCAGGTTATCTGGTGACTCCAGATTGTCTTTATGGTGTCTACAGTAATTTCTCGGTATCCAAAGAATTCAGTATCTGATGTGTCTTCAGAGGTGAATTAGATTCAGATACCGCGTGTTGATTTCCCATTATTTTAAATGGGTGAAAATAAATAAATAATGAACTCCCAGTCCATCGGAAAACATCTACATAATGTTCAAGTCATGACTTCAGCAAGATAAACACTGTAAACACCAGGTACCTAATGAGAAAACATTAAATGTCTTTATTAATTTGCAAGTTTATACTGCGTGGTTCAGTGTGTTCAGTACAGGACATTTCACGTGTTAGTCATTGCGTTACACACAGGAGATGAGAGGTCCCATGTGGATTTGCGAGTTCAGTGTTATGAGATATTAAATAAAGGGAATAAAGACGTGTGTCAAAGTAATCCACCTCTTTGTTTCACACAGCAACCGACATTTAAATAAAAAGGTTTGTTTAAAAAAATGAAATGCCCAATAAATGTGGTGATGCGGCACACATGTGTTCAGACAAATTGAAACAGGCAGAAAAAGCTGGTAACACTCATACATGTGCACGTCTTGTTTGCATGAATTCATAACAGAACACAACAGTTTATTACAATAGATTGCAGTATGATTTTATTACAGCATACTGTACACTATTGTATAGTATTTATTTGTAGATTTTTAACATTAGTTTAAATTTTCATGCATGTTTTGATATATATATATATATATATAGGTATTAATTTTCAACAGCCATTACAGTCAAAATGCAGACACAGAAAGCTTGTATACTGAGGAATTGGTGTATATATACTTAAGGGGAAATAAGTATGGTACATTGCTTTATAATATAAACCTTTGAATGACGGAAAGGGACTTAGTGTAGTGTATATCAGTAACCTTGGACAAAGGGGTCAATTAAATAATTATTAAATAATGGTTAATAATCTCTGTATGCTGCTATTGAGCAAAAATGTGCTATAGATATAAATGAACTATTCTGTTCTTGTTCTGTTTTTAGCCATTCAATGACTTCAGCCTCTTAAGTGAATTAAATTTAATATTTGTTTCTTTCTCATTTTCAAATGATACAGTATATTTTTGTATCTGCACTTGACTGATTGATATGAAATTATTGTGGCATTTCAAGGTTTGTCACCATAAATTCTTTAGAATATTGGGAGTACAGTGTTTTGCAGTTTTGTATTTTTCTGAGGCAAAGGGGTAGGACTTCACTTATGTTTGATCCTGCTCATTTCCGCATGTGCGAAAAGGTATCACTACTAATAATAAATGATCACACAGCAGGACACATGGTCTACACGCTTATTCTGTGACAATGTACTACTGTAGTGAGCATCAATGTGACACAGTGTGGCAGCAACTAACATCAAACATGGCAGAAGACTATACCTGAGAACTGACAGATGTTAAAAAAAGACAAAAAAGCCTGGTAAAAAATTAGATAGATAGATAGATAGATAGATAGATAGATAGATAGATAGATAGATAGATAGAAATTAGCCATTTCACACTTGTTCTAACTGTATATGGTTGCTGTTTTTGTTGTTACTTATGCCGTACTTTAATTTGCATGCCATTCTGTGCTTTTTCCAATATTCTTATTTGTTTTCAGGCTATGTGTTGGGAAATGTGCTGTAAAAAGATAAACATACTTAAACAGAAATTAATTGAATTGAACTGAAAAGACAACTGAATTTGTGTCAAGTGGTCATTCATAGAGCACCAGTTGTCCTTGTTATTTTTGTGTCAACTTTTTTTTTCTCTCCTTTGCAGACAACCCCAATCTCCTCAGTCATGTCCCCGTCACGGTTCAGGTGCTGGACATGAACGACAACCCACCTGAGATCGCCACTGACGGCGAGGTCATCGTGTGTGAAAGCTCCCGTCCTGGTCAGGTGAGCGCCCATCTACCTAAACCACCCTGCTGGAGCTGTCCACACCCCACCCCATGCATGACCTTCGACCACCTGCCTCTGCTTGTCATCTTCATGCATTATTCATATTCAGTGGCTTTGCTTATTGCCTCCACACAGGGCCACACTATGGACAGGGTGGAGGGCCAGGGTGGAGGTTTGGGAAGGTTAAACAGGTTAATCGTCGCTCACTCAAGACAGGCAGTAAGACGCAGCGACTCTGAACTGCCGGTTAAGCATCAACTGTGCTCCTCGCACTTCTGAGTGAGGAGATTCGGGTGGAGGACAGTAGGAAGCATTGGCAAGCGCCAGAACCAGCAACATAAGCGGTGGCAGCAGCTCATTAGCCGAGGCCTTTCTTCACACGCTTAGTCACTGTGCAGAGGAAGTGGGTGGACTCTCAAAAGATGCTTAGAAGGAAGAAACTAAGCAGTCCTTTACTGTGTATCCACCTTCTGTCCTGGGGCTGGCTGTTCATGCTGGGTTTCATGTCAGTCGTATCTCTTCTATAATTGGGCTTTTTAAATGGTTTTCAGGCTATTGACCTTGGTATTCCTTCTCTGCTTGTATCTGGGTGTAGGATAATAAAAGAATAAAAAATGCACATTGCTGTTTATATCATGCAGTTACTTAGCATAGAAATTTTTGAAAATCTGACCAGCATTCCTTATAAATGACTTCTGAGGTTTATTGGACTGAAAACTCTCAGACACTTTGGTTCATTATTCTTCAAAGTGGACCGAGAAATTCAGACTTCAAATACTTGGAAAAATAAACTTTTTGGGGGATTTAGCAGAGTGCTGAGTGTAAACATTAAGTGTCGTTTGATGCAGACGTGGCAAATGATGCTGTTTGGTCATGCCATTCATCACTGCCTTCAGGTTTTAGTTGAAAAACTGATGAAAAGACCTCAAAGTCACATTTAAAGAAATATGAATATTAAAATACTCATTATGATTTGTGACACATTCCTCTTTTCCATATACAGTACCAAATTGACTAATTTAAATGTAATATTGGCCAACTGTCTCAAGACCATAATATATAAATGAGCAATTGTCAGTTTCTTTCTTCAGGAGAAACAGCCATGTTATTATCTCCATATATTCTTTTGTTTCAGTGGGGAAAACAAAGTTTTCCTTAAGCATCAATCTTAGCCAGGAGCTACAGAAAAATAAATCCTTGTCTTTCCATCTGAAGGAAAAGCAGCTTTATGGTATAATTAAAAGCCGCAATGAAAACTTTTTTCCTGCAGAGTGTGAAGCCCTCCTTTGGCAGCTGTCTTAAGCACATGATACAAAAAAGTATCTCAATCTTTCTTTTCTAAAGGAAAAACAGTTTTACAGCATAGCACAACTTCTGATGGAAACTTTTTTTTCTTCTGTTTCCAATGGAAAGTCCTCCTTAGGCAGATGTCTAAGGGAGCTATGGAAAAATATCACCCATGTCTTCCATTCTGCCAAAGTGGTGTTATGGTCTGACAGCTTGTAAAGTATGTCTTTTGTTTTGATGGAGAATGTGAAGGCCTCCTTAGTGGACTATCTTATGCCCAAACTACAGGAAAAAAAAAGCAAAACGCAAGTCTTTCATTCCAAAGAAGAAGCACTTTTATGGTTTCATAATCTCCAATGAGAACTTTCTTTTGTTTCTGCAGAGAATGTGATGTTAAGTCTCCCTTGGTGCCCCAGCTCTAAGCATGGGATACAGAAAGATTCATCTATGTCTGTCTAAACTGAAGACAGCTGTACAGATACAAAGGAGCCTGCCATGAGAGGCCTTCATTGAAGCATATGATGGGTTTGCGGACCTAGTGGGGGCAATGATGAAGCATGCCAGACGTGAGGAGGTGGAAGATCTGTCCCTTCACCCGGGCTAGCAAGAGTGCACCCATAATTGGTCTGTCTCAGCCTGGGGTGGCCCGCCTAGGCTATGCAGGGGAGGGGGTGAGGCAGCAGCCAATTAGGTTAACAAGCTGACAGTGCACCAGTGGTGTTCTGCGTGGAGAGCGGCCCGTTTCACACTGAACCTCGGTGGATGATGTCACTAGTGTTGGATTTGCATTGATCTTACAGCCAAAACAGGATGGATCAGATTCCCCAAACAGACATTGCAGCCAACCTTCAGCCAAAGAATATGCTTTTTGTCATCAGCACTCATTACTGGAGAACCCAGGGGCACATGAGAGGTGGTTATGGTTTGGGAAACTGAGAAAAGACTGTCTAAGTGTTCTTCTCTGCCTCCATTAGGTGATCCAGACAATCACCGCTGTGGACAAAGATGACTTCGCAAATGGCCTTCGGTTTTCTTTCTCCATGCCCAGCAACATGCCTATCAATCCCAACTTCACAATCAAGGACAACGAAGGTATTTTGTCAACATCACTATCACTGTCATCATCGTAATTTACAATATAGTTTTTTTTAGGTCTTGCTTCATGAGGAAAGTACATTGGGCATTTTTTGGTAAGGGAGGTTACTATGACAACAAACTTATTGTTAACTGAATTCTGTCTCATGTTGTTCAGCAGGGGGCAAAATAGCTTCCTGGGTAGCCTGGATGGGTTCCTGTGCAGCCATGGGGAAAGCCGCATGCTCTGTCTAATTCCTGTTCCTTTCAACTGCAGTACATGCTCATTGGTAGTGGTACATAAAGTAACTGAACTGCAGTGGCTGAACTGTGAGCTCATTGAACAGATAATTTAGCACGTTACTTTCTGCACTGTGAATGGTTATGTTTTTTCAGTATTTTGAGCAACACGCCTTCGCCACAACAACTGGCCACCTTCATACAAACAGCCATTTGTTTGGAAGGTGCAGTGTGTTATCTATCTATCTATCTATCTATCTATCTATCCTGTCTGTTTGTCTGTTCATCCATCTATCCTGTCTGCCTGTGCATCCATATTTTTTATTGGCAAGGCAAATTTTAAACACTTGTATTGGCAAAGCAGTGATTGAAGAATGTGATGAACTAGAATAATTTTTATCAAAAATAATAACTGAATAAATAGTACTGACTAAAACTAAATAAACAAATAATTATTAGCAATCTAGCAAACTGAGAGCTCAACTAGTATCAGTAACAGCATGTGTGCATGTGTGTGGGCGACTGCTGACACTTCTCTTCCCTCTTCTTATGACAGGTGTGTACATACCGTGCTGCCAGTTTCACAGTTTCTCCTTTGTTTTAATAAGTGAGGTACCAGGTCATTGTCTCTGAAATGCTTGGTAAAGGGGTCACTGCGTGAATTTCTTTTTGATTTCCTTATGTTTGATGCCACTGGTCAAGAAGTGCTTTCGTCTTTATCTGTCTTTGGTCGCAGTCAAAGCACAGCTTGTTCTCCCTGGGAGACCACGTTTGCCTGTGTCTGTGTGTGTCAGTGTGTGTGGGGTTGGGGGGGGGGCTGTATTCACTGGGTCTGAACTGTGTTTTTCTCAGTTTCTTCACCAGTCATTACTCTGTCATTGAGTCCTAGCTGTTTAGGGTCAAATAGCACTGGAGTTTACTTAGGGCTTTGGTTATCTCAGTCAAATGGATCAGATATTTTCCTTTTAGTTTATTAGTCAGACTCTCCTAGTTGTGATTTCAACTCTCCTGAGATACATTGGTGTTAGTCCTGTCAGACTGGATCAGTATGAAGCACCTGAGAACCAGGTGGCTTGAGGGAACTGTTCTTTATGGTGATCTTTTGTCTTTTTAGAACTTTAAAATTATGTGAGTTGGGGTTACTTACTTTTATGTGATTGCAGAATTGTGTTGTTCTTTTTTGTCTTTATAACCAAGGGCTATTGTCATAATTCTGCTCTTTATTGTTAGGTGGTTTTCTTTTTGCCCCAGGGTCACTTCTACAAAACCATGTGCAGGTTTTCAGGTGCAAATTTTGTACCATTTTTCAAATTCCTGATTCATGAGTTGACCCCACCCTTTCCTATTTTACAAAAAATGGGTTGTATGAATGGTATTTGCTCAATTTTAGTCATACTTCGGGTGAAACTGTACTGGGACCTCTTAGATATGGGTCTGTTCTGGAATAGACATAGTTTTGCTTTCTGTGGGTTAATGGTCAGGGCCCAGGTCAAATGGGACCCATGTAGCATGTCCATGTTCTGTTGTAGACCAGGAGCAGCAGAACCAGGTCATCTTCAAAAAAGCAGACATTTGATTTCAGTCCTAAAGGGGCTCAGTCAAAGTCCTGACCTCAATCTCATTGAGAATCTGTGACACTATTTGACAATTGTGGTGCAGAAGCCTCATCCAGCCAACCTGAACAGCCTGTTATAGATTTTCCAAGATGAATGGGAAAAATTAACTTCCAAACAGTGTGCAAAGCTGGTATCTGCTTACCCTAAAATGACAAAGTAGAAAACTGCAGTGGTGGAACATATAAGTTAACAATAAAATATGTGTAAGTATAATTTATAATCCAGGCAATGTTTATGTTTTCAAAGGGTTAAAATGCTTTTGCAAGGCACTGTATCTGTCTGTTTACCTATGTGTCAATGTATTTTTCCACCTATCTTCTTTTTGCTCTTAATAGGGAGGATGGCAATGTCCACTAGTTATGTTTTACTGTAGTCTTAAATAACGTGGGTAATGTTGTGAGGACAGCGGTGCAGATGGTCACAGCAACCAAACATGGTAGACAGATCTAGCGAGAAGTTATTCTGTTGTCCTTTATAGATTGGGGTGAAACGTACTTAAAAGTATATTGACTCCGTTCTCTTTTGTGTGCTTCACTGGATAAGGCTCTCGAAGGAGTCGACCAATTAAAAAGAGCTTAAAGGGGACATCACAAAGCCAGTTTTTATTATTTCCTTCTTGTCGCAGATTAGGGACATTTATTCACACTGTTATTATTAGACAGGGAAGGCTGTTTTCTACCAAACACAGAGTTGACTGAGGAAGTGTTCCCCATCTGCTGTGTACACAGAACTGTCCTTGTTTGTGTTTTCTGAAAGACTGAAGATTATTAAAACAAAGGGTAATATGCAGACTACCTCCAGAACCAGTGTTAAGTAACTGTGCTTTTTCCCGGTTTAAGCGGAAAAAATAACACTCGACGGCAATATCCATGCGTCAGTATTGCATTTCTTTGATTTATTTCTGAAAATAAGCCATTGCAGGAGGTTATTTCCTTTACACCTCATTTTCTTCAGTAATAACTGATTGATTGTGTTTTTATACGCCTGTTCTAAGACATATTTATTACTGGTCTGGGCATATCGCCCTAATATGTCTGTTGTTTATTGCATTTCAAAATCCACAGGTTTTAAATGGAAGTGAAGTGGGGAAGGTATTGACATACAGTATATCTCACTGAGTTGCCATTTGGACATTCAGAAGCAGCCAATCTTGCGAGCGATTGCTTTCATCTTCTCTAGAGGTGCCAGCGGTTTTGCCGAATGCAACCCTCCCCACACTGCTCGCTCAGTCTCCCGCTTTTGTCTGATGGATTAGAGCTTGATTTCCTTCAATTGTTTGCCCCCCCGAGACCTGGTGAGACAAGACAGGTTGCACCCGTAAAAAACGGAAAAAAAAAAACTCTCAGCAGCGGAAACAAAGGGAGGAAGTGTTGACTCCTCAACTCGGCTATTGTGAAGAAAAGATGGCCACTCCCAATTGAGCTGAATCTTCACCGTGCAGCATCACCCCTAAAACCATTACAGGAGCTTCTGAGCCCCCTTCCTTAATCCAAACTCAGTATTTCCTCCCGCATTCTTCTCAACTCCAAAAGAAAACATTCTAAGACAGTACTTTATCTGGCTGGGTTATTGTGCTCTTGGGTGCACTTTTGGACTTCTCCATTTATGACTTGCAACATTCATTCCAGGGAATGAAATTTTCTCATTTTTTGCTCTTAATTGTTTACAAAACATCACATACAAATTTTTACAGGAAAAAAAACTTTAATCATAACAAGGTAATAGATGACAACAGAGTCCTCTCTTTTTTCTGGTGACTTCTAACTGCTCCAGAGTTGGCGTTTGGCATATAGAACATCATTTACTACATATAAGAAAGATGTAAAAATCGAACGGTAGATTTTATTTAACGAAAGCAAAGTGTCATGTCTCATACTGCACGAAGGACAGTTTGTTGTGAGACATGTTTCATGCTAGACAGTAACTGTTTCCTTTTACACAACACATTCTTCCAGGAAAATGAGGTTGTAATAAAATGTGGCAGAACTTTGATGGTGGAAGTAACATGTTTTGAACATGGTTTGACATTCTGACAAAAGAGTGCAAAAGAGGCAGCCTGGGTCCCATTCCAGCATTCATGTTAAACATAATCTGACAGACAGATGGTTGTTAAGAAGCAAAAAGCCAAAAAAGTATGCCACTGATCACAAAGTCTTTTTTGTTGATCAACCTATCATTTTTGACAGAAGGTGATGTCATCAGTTTCTGGTTTCACTGCAGACTTCAGAAAGTTGCTGGTGACATCTTCCGGTTTTGGATTAAGTTTACTAAATCCGTATACAACATAAAAAAGAAAACGGCTAATTATTCATACCATAAGCCACTCGTAAGAAGGTTGTGTGCTGAGGAATGTGAGTATGGGGTGAACCACCAACCTGTTGTAAAGAACCCCAGTGGCTGAAAAACCTAACCAGAGCAGTACAAAGCTCCTGAGTATCTCTGTACGCACATTGTTGCAGGCCTCGCACTTCACACACATTTATATCGTGCTATTACGGCCGCAGTTGAGGCGGGTTTACTGAAAAATGCAGATGTCTGCCAGGCATGGGTCACCATAGCTGCTTAAAGAGTTGTAAGGAGGGACAGTGTTTAAGCTACCTGCACACGTGCACGCACACACACACACACACACACACACACACCAACCCTCCCTTTGTGTTGCTGAGTTGACCTCCTTTGCTCCTGTGCTGCATGATACTATACATAATAATGCATGCCATTGGCTCAAAGCACCTGTTGCCCTGTCACACAACATAGAATATTCTAGGTACATGATCAGTACACAGACTGATACTAAACCTAATATCTCTGCTGGATGAGCAATTAATAAGACTGTAATGTGGATTGTCTACACGAACTAGCACACTATTCTAGGTCAGATATTAACATATGCTACACCCTAAACTCAACTGCACCTTCTTACATATACTCTGGAACCCCAACTTGAAAGGTAGATCTGAATCTGAACCCCTGCAGCATTCCCAGCCCATCCTAATGTGCGCAGGCATTCTACCTGCCTTCCAAAGTCCAGCCTCCCCCCCTGTGGCCAGGAACCACAGTGGTGGGCTAATCTCCTGGAGTGTTGCTTATTTGCATATGGTAGCTGAATACTTAGGATGATCTGCGAACAGCGCCGTTCACTTCCCTCTGCGAGTGCCTTCGAGGTAGCCTGTTACTATGGAGCGGCGCTTCAGGACAGAGATGGAGGCTGTGATCGTGCATGCAAATCAGCAGCTCAGACGATACGTTGAAATCCCCAGCTCTCACCCTTGCTCTCCCTCAGTCTCCAGTCTCTTCCCCCCTTCTCATCTCTTCCGTCTATTTTCTTCTCTTGCACTGCTCATCACTCATTGCCTCCCTCTGCCTTTTTCTCTGTCTCATCCCTCTCTCTCTGGTTTGCTGTCTCTTCCTCCCTATTGTGTTTTCCATCTCACCTTCTGCTTCTGCTCTCCATCTCCCATCTGTGTGGCTATCTGTCTCCTTCATTTCCCTTTCTCTTCGTAGGCCTCTTGCGAATAAAAGAAGCAGCGGTATTGAACATCGCCGGTCTGAGTCAGTAAAGCTCAGAGTTCATGTCGTGGTTCCAGCTGTCGGCCAGAGAGGTTATTTATAGAGGCTGCCAAGATAGGAATGTGAAGACAGTCTTTCCTCAGCAGTGGTGGCGGTTTAATGTTTATATAGGAAGCAGGCTGATTTGTGGCCATTTACAATGGTGAATATCCTTCACTGTCTACAAAGCCCTGTGTTCGGAAGAGGGAGTTGCTGGAAAATGAAAAAAAAAAACGCAGCAGACGTATTCATCATCATAATACAAGGTCTACATGTGTTTCTTTTGACAAAGATGCCAACACAGCGATAAGAATAAATACTTAGTTCTTTTGCAAAAACACAATGGCGTGTGCTGTATACAGTCTCCACGGTACAATACGTGGTAATATATGGGGCAGCAAGTAGTGTACTAGTTAAAGTCAATTAGGGGACCTGGGTTTTAATCCCACTCTTTCCTCTCCTGCTGCTGGACCCTGGAGCAAGGTACTCCCCGGTTACATCTTTAGTTAAACATCCAAGTACATTACAAGAGGTGTGTAAGTAATTCAAGAAACAAACAAGCAAACAAACAAATGAAGTTGTGTACATGGGTAAAGTGCATGCCGTAAAAATTGTAGAATGGGTTTGGACTTATTAAATAAAAAAATTGCAGGAACATAAGTGACGACTCCAAATTGTTTGCTGTATTTAGCTTTGTGATGTTATAGGAACAATGTTTCAAAATGAGCGAACTCCAATCTTCGGAAGAAGTCATTAAAAAGCTAAAAAAATTGTTAAAAAAACCACAGACTAACATGAGTCAAAAAATTAGCTTGTTATTTGTGTGCTTTGTGTGTAAAACACAAAGGGGCCCTAACTTGGTAAGCACTGTTCACCTAGTGATGCCTTGCTTAGGAGCATGTTTTGTGTTCTTATGGGCCTGCTGCACTTTCAACAGCACAAGGCTTTCTTTTCCATATCCCACAACTACAGACAACACTGCCAGCATTATAGCCCGACGACGCCGGTTCAGTCGGACCAGCCAGGAGCTGTACCAGCTGCCTGTGGTGGTGGCAGATGGTGGCGAACCAGCACTCAGCAGCACAGGCACGTTGACCCTGCGCGTTTGTGCTTGTGGACGGGGCGGAACAACCCGTACATGCCAGTCAAGCGCCTTCTTGTCCTCAGCCGGACTCAGCACTGGGGCCCTCATCGCCATCCTGCTCTGCGTTGCCATCTTGCTCGGTAAGGAAGCTAGTAGTTCAACACTTCCTTTACTTCCCTGCAATTTTTCTTTGCCTTTCCTTCTCTTTTTACTACAGTTTATTCTTTCTGGGTTATTACTTTTCCTGCACTGCTCAGCATTCTTCCTAGAATACTTGATTATTCCTCTATTATCATTACACTTTCTGCCATAGCCCTTTCTTCATTCCCCATGATGGCACATGGAATGTTATGTCACATTGACTTTCAATGTCACAACAAACTCAACTGCGGTGGCCTTGAAGGGTGAACGCTAGTAAGGCTAAATTCCCATCTGCCAGCAGTCTAACGTGGATTTGTAAGTGTGGATAGACCTGTGGAGATATGACGGGTGCGAAGCTGTCAAGATGGATCAGTATATCTTCAGTTTATTAGCTAGCAATGTCATAAACACTTGTAGAGTCTTTATTTTCTTAGCTGGAACTACTAGCTCTTTTTCTACCTAAAATCGACAGGAGGGGTGGCCAGCCACTAACACGTGGACCGCCAAAGGATTATTTTTCATCTTCACTTTTTTGATGGGAGTTTTTTGTTTTCCTCTCATCAGCTGCCAGCTTTACTCTTCTGGATTATTCCATAGCTTTACTAGTTGATATAGTGCTTATAGTTAAAAGTAAATAGGTAACACTAGTTATCTGCTATGTTTTTATTATTTACCTTCATCTTTTGTTCAGTGCTCTGTGTCACTATGTGAGGAGTGCACTCTCTAAAAATAAACTGAATTGAATAGAACCCAGCAGAGAGAGCATGGTCACCCCATTTAGAGCGGATATGCCATAGTGTTTGACTGTGTTGTGTTTGCAGAATGTCTGGGATTTTGCTTATGTTCTGTAAGCTCAAGGTTATGAATGCAAAGCTCAATCAATGAGGGGCAGAGTAGAGGTTTCAATGGTCATGAAACCAAAGCCCATACTGGGCCCATATCCAAGACCTGGAAATCGGACCCTATCAAACCCAAATGGTGCTGTCAAAATTTGAAAACAGAACCTAACCCCAACCCAGAATTGGTCATGCTCCTCTCTGAGAAAGAGAAAACAGGCACACAGATAAATATCTGTTTTTTTTTACCGAGCTTTTCTCAGATTATGAGCACTTGAGTTGATAGGCTGAAAATGCTGTGTGCTAAGAAATATTTCTATTCTATCAATCTGTGATACTTTTGGATACAACTGGTAACTATAAAGGGTCTGCTGAAAAACTTATAATTATAAACAAGATGAATTTGCAAGATGGAATTGTTTGTTTTAGCCACCTTCTGCATCACAGTATAATCCCAGTCACAAACATAGGAGCATTTATCATATATTTTTGTGGAATTGATTTTCATACAGGCAATAATTAAAATACTGACTCATTTGGCATTTTGAATAGTTCTCCCTTTACTCAATTTTTGTTTTATTTCCTCCGTTACGAACAGTCAGCTATTTGGAACATCACACGTGCCACGACTACAGAATGAGCACACAAATTAAATAAAAAATAAAATAAAAATTAATTTCATTTATTAATAAACAAACTCAAAACTGACCTGAAGTTGTATGTGAAAAACTGACCCAAACCTGGGTTGGACAGCAGACCCTGAGACCTGTCCTGTCCTCCATTCTCTTTAAGGCCTGTTTGCCTGTACTCCTCAGAGGAGAAGACCGACAGAAGCCTATATACTGCAATAAAACTTTCCTGATACATTTCATTGTTTCAAAGCACACTTCATTTAAGATAGAATACATTATTTTAATCTGTTCAAACTGTTTTGCTCTGACAAAGCAGGAAAAAAAGAAAAAAAAGTTTTTTTTAATCTTTTTTTTGTCTTTGCATAGATGTAATCCTGAGCGGTATGGCAGACTTTAATAAAGGAGCATACCCGTTTTCACTTTATGTCAGGTTGACTGGGGAGAAACCTGGGCAACATTTGATCAGTGGCCTCTGCACTTGAGGAAAATGAAATTGGGAGCAGTCAGAATATGATTCAAAATAGTCATAATAAACTTACACACCCACCATGGCTGTGGGTCATTGTAGCCTTGGGAGGACAGGGGGTCTTTACAGAAGATCAGAGGTGAATACAGAATTTACAGTGTAAGTGTAAAGTAATGAGTGCTTTATGCTAACAGGAATTACTGTAATGATTTTCAAAATATCTTTCTTCCAATCTCCAAAAGAATGTGACAGAGACTTTTCTAATAGAGGATGCAAATATTAGCTCTTTGTTCTCAGAAAGGGCAAAAGTCAATCAGTTTACATGCAGACAAGAGGATCCATCAGCTCTTTATTTCCTCTCATTTTTGATATTCAGTCTGCACCTTTAATGCATACGGCAAATATATTCTTAAAGTTATTTTGTTTTATATATATATATATATATATATATATAAAAAATTCACTAGTTCACTAGATATTCACTTCAGAAATGCAGATCTAATCTAATCCTGTATTTTTAGGATTAGAATTGCAAGTGCAAATGCTCTCCTTTATAAAAAAGATACACAAAGTCATGCTACTGACAGAGTTTGCTCTTCTCAAGAAAGATCTGTTTATGGGCATCATGCCTTGATCAAAACACAGGGCTCTCCAGTGAAGCAAAAGGTCTCCAAATGGAGGAAATTCAGTCCTGTTACTACTCTCACTAGGAGTGGACATCCTGTAAAGATCACACCAAGAGCACAACGTGTAATGCTGAAGGAGGCGGGGAAAGAGAACCCAAGAATACAATCATTTTTATTTAGGCAGCTTGTCTTTGTCTATTATTGTGACTTAAATGAAGATCAGACCACATTTTATGAGCAATTAAAGCAGAAAACCAGTTACTCGCAAAGGGTTTACAAACTCTGTCTTGTGACTAAAATTTGTTATTACTTTTCACCAGACTATGACAGGAAGGTCATACTCCGCGTTGTCTGCCTGTTAAGAAATACTTATGTGTATGACAGTCACCTGCAGATTAGTGGTTGTGAGATCCAGAGCAGGAGGTGTATTTATAGTGAAGTGCAATGAAGAAGAAATAGGTGAGATGATAACTGTTCGGCTTGAGTGTGGTTATGCACAGGAGACTTGGAAACATGATAACAGTAGAACTGGGAGACTTGGAAAATATGAAGGGTTGGGAATGTGCAGGACCGAGGATTATAGGAGCGAGGAGGTATGTTTACACACACGGACCCATGGCTCACAGGGGAGTAATGTAGAAGAATGCTAAGCAGAGCTACTCAGGACTAGCAGGCAAATAAGAATGCAAGTACAGATGAGAATTCACAAGGCGACACATTAGTCTCATTCTTTTAATGGCTGGGGTAGTGAGTACAGTGGACACAGGTGTGCAACATCCTGCTGGAGTACATGTTGTGGGGACCCCTGCTGGTCGACTGGGGCAGCTATCACAGGGGCTGTGACAAAGTGCTAAATGCAACCACTTTAAGGATAACACAGTTTTGTGATATATAATTTATTATTACTATTTACCTTTTCACTTTCTGACCCAGGCAGCACCAGGTAACTCTGCTAGTTAGCAATAATTTTAAGCTTTGACGTTGCATACTTTTTCTGAAGCAGCTGTTCTTATGGCGCTTATGCTATTCATGTATTGCAAATTTATGCAAATATATACATACTGTTAAGCTTGATATTACATGGTATTGGTTTTTGAGGTTGCAGCAGCCATAGCTTTATCGCTTTATCATTTTACAGCGTAGGTAGGGCCCCACCACTAACTCTAGCCTAGGGCCCCATCTCTCTAAGTCCACTCCTGATCAGAAGGGTCAAAGGAAAATAGTGAAAATCCTGCAGTCACACAAAGGGACCAAAGTCAGACAAATCACATCCGAATTCAGCATAATAATCTCAGACTGCATCACTAATCAGACTTTGTCTCAAATGACCTAGAACAGTTAAAGACTGATGCTGTCACTGAAGAACAAAAAAACATGATTCCAGTGGGCCAGGAGTGTCCATTGGAACCATCCTGTTCAGAGTCAACACATTAGGGCCCCTTATACCCATTGAGGAACATCTGAATGGCGCAGTTTATCTAAATGTTGCTGCTGACCAAGTCCATCCCTTCAAGGCTACACTTCCAGCATGATAATGCACTAAGTCACAAGACCTTTATGATCAATGAATGGTTCCAGCAACATGACAGTGAGTTTTTATTGCTTCAGTGACCTGCACGGTCTTTGTGACTGAACCATATTGAGCATCGTTGGGACGAGGGGAAAGGGCTGTTTGCAGCAAGGCTCTGTAGCCGTCTCATTTGCAGCAACTAAACAGTTTTGTAAAGTGTGTTTTGTATAACATTCCTGCTCAAAGCATCCAGCATCTTTTAGAATCCGTACTCCAGATGAATTGCTGCTGAAGGCCAAAGAAGGTACAACACGCTACTGGAAAGGTGTATCTAATATACTGCCAACTGGCAAACTGTATAATGTAGGTCACTCCACAATATTAGAATAACCAGAACTTCTTGAGAAATCAAAGCACGTGTATTTATATGCCTATTTTTTCATTTTGATTTTGAGATTATCATTATATTTATCTGGATTTATTTATTCGTCTTAAAAGCTGAAATAAGTTCACTGTCAAAATACAAAGATTTATGCATTCGTTTAAGCTGCATATTAGATATAAAACCTCATAATTCCCCAAAGTGTGTTAATTCCAAAATTGTGCTTTTTATGACATCATGCAATAGCAAATGGATTGAATTCATAATCCACAGTATATTGTTAATAAATTAATAGATTAAAAAATGTGACACGTGAAGGCTATCTGTTTTGTAACTGCTGGTCATGGTCAGGGTCACAGTGGTCTGGAGCCTCCTAAGCTAGGAGGGGGACACACAGTAACTCACAAAAGCACTTGCTACAGGCAAATTATAGTCACTTATAAACCTGAAACACATGTCTATGGACTGTGGGAAGAAACCAGAGGAAACCCATGCAGGCATGTGGAGAACATGCAAACTTCACACTCACTGAGCTGGAATCCACCCTACACAGATAAACAGTAAAACAGCGCAGGCACTGTTAGGAAACAGTGCTACAAAAGGAAAATTACCTCTTTAGCGTAAAACATCTTATAAATGTATCCAGTGAGATCTCCCATTGATTCAGAAAGACCGGCAGTAAAATGTGAACGACCGCTGTGTTGTGCACAGGTGACAGATTATTCCTAACAAATTTTTCTTTTGTCATGTTTATTTCATTTCCAGCAATTGTTGTACTGTTTATTGCACTGCGGAAGGGCAAGAAGGAACCCCTGATCATCTCTGAGGAGGACGTGAGGGAGAACGTGGTCACATATGACGATGAGGGCGGGGGCGAGGAGGACACGGAGGCGTTTGACATCCTTGCTTTGCGGAACCCGTCTGCTGCAGAGGAGCTGAAGTTCCGCCGGGATGTCCGGCCCGAGGCGCTGCGGCGGACCACAGTACCACCCCCGGCCCTGGCCGCACCCCTGACGCTAGACGGTGCAGATGTACAGGCCTTTCTCGCCCGTCGGCTGGCGGAGGCTGATGGTGACACCAGTGTGCCGCCTTATGACTCCCTCCAGACGTATGCCTATGAAGGGGAGGGCTCGCCTACGGGCTCCGTCAGCTCGCTGGGCTCTGCCGGCACGCACTCAGAGCAGGACTACAGCTATCTGGATGACTGGGGGCCCGAGTTTCAAAAGCTGGCAGAACTCTACGGAGAGGTCCAGTCAGGCTTAACCACCTAGCCTGTGTCCCCATACAAAAGCCCCCCTCCCCACCACCATCCTTCCATTTAAAAATAAAGAGAAAACCTTTGGAACTCTGCCCATTGTGTACCTTTACTGTAGAATTAACCACCCAACTAAGTGAGAAATCACTTTCTGAACTCGGCTTCTACATGTGGAGGAAAGAAAGATTTTGAAAAAGATATAATAATACTGACAAAAAAGGAAATATTTTCCTTGGTGTATATTTTTTATTGGTAAATAAAATCCATAATTCCATAGAAGTGAAGATATGTTATATGAAGTGTAAATAATGGATTTTTTTCCTCCTCCCCATTTGTGAGTCACCAATAATTGACAGCTTTGGTAAATGTACAAAGGTTAGAGAATGAAATCATAATGTCATGAAAGTGAGTATGTGTTCCCTATTCCATAAAAACAGAATACATTTTGGTCTGTTCCAATTATAATGATGAATTACTTGGGTTTGCTTTGGCACCAAAATGAGGGAAGTGGGCCAGTGTAGAATGAAGGAATTGAAAAGTTGGAAGATTCAGCTTTAAAACTGGTGACTGCAGGAGAGACCCAATGATTTTTGTAACTGTATTTCTAGCATGAAGTAGGGAGGACCTCCAGGAGTGGAAGCAAAGGACCTGGCGTTGTTAGTAAATGGTTTTGTTTTTTCCATAAAATATCAAGAAGGATGAATCAAAGTGACTGTGTTCTGAGTTTCTAAACAAAGTGTTTAGAAACTAAAAAGTTTATATGTTTTAATCAGAGCTGAAGACTGGAGTCTGCTTGAAGAATCCGATGACAAGATGTTTTTATAACGGAATTTAGTTTTAATTTCTTAAGTACAGCTGGTGTACAGAAATATAACTGAAGTGTGGCTGAAGTCAGTAATCCTGTTAAAAATCAGCCTATAAGCTGAAAGGAGAAGAAGATGTTTGAGAAGAAGGGGAGCATGATGTAGGACATTAGCATTTTTTTATGAAGTATCAACTGAAAAATGGTGTATGGCCCCTCTAAACCTAAAGCATAACTGGCTTTTCAAAAGGAGCTATTAAACAAATATGTTGCGTGTCAATGTGCTTGAACAAAACATAGGAAACACATTTCTTATACTAATTAGAACATTTACAGTTAATATGATTTTGTTATCCATCCTTTGTCATGACTCACTTAGAGTCACAGCAGTCTGAAGCCTATCCTGGAGTCATTGGGCACTAGCCTATGAAATTACCCTTGGATGGGACCCAAACTCATTGCAGGGTGGCCACACTTGCACACACTATTGTTCATTTAGAGTGACCAGTTGACCTGAAACCCATCTTTGGACAGTGGGAGGAAACACACAGGCACATGGAGAACTTGCAAACTTCTTACAGACTGAACGGAATCCAAACTCATGCCCGACAATCGTAGGCACTGCACTTTCTTGTTATGATAAACTTGTTACACTCACTACCCTATATTTCTATTCCGTTTTTTTGTTTGTACATTTATTGTTATTTATTTATTGTTATTTAGTTAATACAAAAAATGTCATACTTTAAATTGGGCTTTACATTAGAAATAAAGTTAGATTTTATGCCCAGTTATAATAAGTGAAAAAAATCAATGCAACTGGGAGAAAAAGCTGGCACAGAACATACATTTACATTTATTCACTTAGCTCACACAACCGCGACATACGATTCAGAGTGAACAAGAGTCCATTTCACAGTAGGGAAAGAGTTTTACGTGACTAAGGAAGTGCAGTTTGACACCACCTTGTTTCTGGCTTATATTATATAAACAGCTGCCTATATAATTGAGTCTGATAGGAAATTCAACATTGATTGAGACAGATGGTGTGTTACAAATTTGTGGAGCTATTAGGAGATCAAGAGAGATGTGGGTCCTAAAGAGATGTGTTGGAAACCCTTGTTGAATGCTGAAAGCCTGAAAAGGATAAATGAGTTTTGAAGAACAGAGGGAGATCGTTCCACTACGAGGAGGAACCTAAGGACTTTTAAGGCTTTACCTCTTGCTGAGATATAAGGAATTAGGCCTTGTAAGTATCAAGGTCAGGACCCTTTAACCACTCTGTAGGCCGGAACCAGAGCACTGAACTTGAAAGTTTTCACTGTGACATGCTCAAGCATTGCTTCTATATTTTGCGTGAATGTTATTCACTGCAGTTAAGATATGCACGTTTAAGCATCTGTATGTGTACACTGGTGAAATGCGTGGATTATTTATTTTACACCGCATCTAATTTGGTCTTTATCTCCAACACGCAGCAACAAACGTTCTAAGACTTTTTCCTGTTCCTCAGTAACTGTCAAGCACACTCCTCTTTTTAAATATCATGTTTTTAAGGCATATGGTCATGTAGTTATCACATCATATTTGTCATATTGTAAATAGTTGATGTGTATTCTTTAGGTGCTTTAATGGCAGTGGGGTGACATCAAAGTTTAGTGACTCTCCCAGTGACTCCATTGAGGCAAAAGCAGTTGGAATCTATATAAGTTGCAAAATGATTCTGTACACGCGGGGGGGGGGGGGGGG
>UFQX01000905.1:0-94908 GCA_900497675.1 Arapaima gigas | reverse complement strand
GGGGGGGGGGGGGGGGGGGGGGGGGTAAATCACTCGTGTTGTTTCTGTCTTCTTCTTTACAGGTTCACAGACAAAATGGACGCACAATCCTGGTCCCGGCCTTCTCTGGAGACTTCCATACTCCTGACATTTGGTATGAACACAATGAGAGTGGCGTAGAATGGGTTGAGCTGCTCTGCATAGGCGATTCTTTTATTCTATTTTATTCACGTTTTTAAACATTATGTCTGGTCATCAAAGCCATAAAGTAGCTTCAGAGTGAAACAGTGATATAAAAAAGTGGCACTGAATTATGCATTTGCACGCCTGGATGCAGGCACACGCCTCGCCAACGTGTTGACAGTTAGAAATAGTGTTAAATGCTCAATTCTTAGCACTGACTTTCGTTTAAGTGAGACTTGTTCACCATATTTAGTAAAACATTGTCATCCTTCTTTCTATTTTGCCACATGAGGACTGTTCAGTAGGCCCGTTGACAACCTTGTTTTGCTGTTTTACATTCCTCATTCATCTCAGCATGTCTACAGAAATTAGCCAGCTAATGGTGCTGGTGAAATATCACAGGATTCCTGCCTATTTTTTATCCATGTTTGATCGAAGGGTGGAGACAAAGAGATACGCACTCACGCTTTTTTTTTGCCAGCAGAACCCCTAAAACCTGTACTGATTTATTGCTGTGAAGACCCTGCAGGTGAGTGTGATTGAAATAAAAGGTGTTTCAGTGTATCAAACTAACCTGTGCAAATGTTATCCATATGAACAGACTTGACAATTTCCTGGTGAAATGAGCAGGCTTTTATATGCTGGTGTGAATTTTTTGGGGAAAAAATATGTATTTCTTCCATGTGACTGCTCAGGTAAAGTACATGAATTAAAATCAGCGCCTGCTTTTCAGGAAATACCACTGTCCCATTTAAACTGTGATGAATACATCCGTTCTGTTATACAGATGATAACTCATAACTCCATCGGTGGGCATAAATCTCACCTATCGCCACAGTGTGTTAGGCGTGAACACTCAGAAGCGAAACACCCAGCCAACTCCTTATTCAGTTCGAAAACCAGGTAACACGACATCGGGTGCAAAAGAAGAAGTGCTATTCCTCAACTCTCATGCGTCCATCTACCATCAAATTTTGCGCACATCTGGGAAATGTGTGTGATACACGTATAGGACGCACTCTGAGGTGTCCTACACCTCTGGGAACTGCTGCAGAAGACTTCAAAGACATGTCCACCTGTCCTGTTGCTCCTGTTGACAAAGTTTCCAGCAGGTGGAGTCAAACTTTTGACTAGTACCATAAATTCATATCATCATTTTCTATTGCTATGTGCTCTGCATGTCTGTGACCCTTGTTACGTGTTCCCGCACACATCTTGAGCGTGGTGCTAACACGTGTCCCAGCAACCATCACTGGCTGCCTGACCTGTCATTTGCTTGCAGGTCCCCTTTGGGGTGGAGCTCTCAAAACAACCCAGATGGTCTGTTTTGCTAAAACAGTTGCCACTTCTAATTGATCCCTCATTAGAATTAACATATTTTATTATGTGTGATTAAAAATCCCATTAGAGTGGGAGGTAATCAATCTGACCCAAAAGACAATCATGGCGTGTAAGTACTGTTGCGTTGTATCAGGTCCCTGAGATGATAAACTGTAATCTAATACGCTTACTTCTATCACACGGCCACGTGTCCCATGCAGGCACAGAGGAGACTTAAGAAGCAGATGGAGGAAGAAAATGTAAATAAACTCTTCTATTTCTGGATCAGAATTTATTTAAGCGGGCGGTAGATGCGATTCTCTACGTTTACTGGCTGTCAGCGGCTGGTTCAAATCTGCTAAAAGTGCCTTCTGTGCAACAAGGAGAAACGTGTGAGAACTATGTGAATAGCCACAGGGCATCTTAAAGAGCAGCAAGACTAAACACAGATATGGCTAATATTTGCGGTATTTGGATGGTTTAAATGTTTCGTAATACATATTTAATGTTGTATTTATTTATTTATTTGCGGTCTTTCCATTTTGTGTAGCCGTCAACTAGCTCAGCAGTCTGAAAGGTAGGTGCTTAGGCCAATGCCAACGTGATTCCCAGTGTTTACAAGCGCGGACTGTGTGTGACTGGAATTGTGTTTATTGCGCAAGCATTCATCAAACAAATCCCTCAAATGTCAAACCGGATTTTAAATTTGAACATTAGCATGCTGCTGAGATACATTTTGACATCAGAATGCTGTTTTTTTAATGCCGGTTTCAAAAAATGTAAATACTGTTACAAGATGTTTTCATTTCAATCCAGGATGGCAGATGTGTTGAAGAAAATCTAGAATCTAATGGAAAGGCCCCTTGTAGCTCTACCAAAAATCAAGTCCTCAAGCTGCTCACTCCCCTCTGTCCATCGGTGGTTCTGCAGTAGGGCTGGCACAGGTTTTCGTGAGAGTGCACATCACCGACTACCTCTCCCAGATCTACAAGACAATCTATTTGGTGAAAAAGGCACAACGGCGTCTTCACTTCCTGAAGAGCTAGAAAAGATCTGGACCTTCACCCTCCTTGTCCTCATCATCTTCTACAGATGTACCATAGCCCACATCCTGACTTCCTGTTTCTCGGTTTGCTATGGGAACTGCACTGCCTCTAACCAGGAACTCTGTAGCAGGTAGTGAAGATGCCCAGTCCATCACCCGGACCCCACTACACACCGTTCAGACCACCTACAACAAGCAATGCATCAGGAGAGCTTGCAACATCACTCCAGACCCCACCCACCCTCTCCACCATCTGTGTTCACCACTTCCATCTGGAAGACACTATTGCAGCCTATGGACCAACACCATCAGGCTCGGGAACAGCTGAACTCCACGGGGACTGAGCACTACCACCACCACTGACCACCACCCACTTTCAGGTCCACCATCACCACTGACTATTTGCACTGATTATCTTACCCATTCATTTTGTTTTCCATTTATTTATTGAATTACCTGTTTATCTTTTTTATTCATCCATTTATCATCTTTCTGGCTATTATTTATTCATGTACTATATTTCCTATCTTAACTTGTCCGTGTCGTTTTTATGCTGTGCATGTGTCTTTTGTGTTTGTCTAGTCAGTGTATCACATACAATTGTCCAGGAGAAACTACATTTTATATTCCTCGTAGATCCATACAAGTGTTGGCAGCAAAGTGAACAGTGAACCTTGAACCTTGAAGTGTCGCAAACCTATGCCCTCATTTGTAAACAATGGAAAAGATGGCAAGAGCGAGGGCAAAAACGCACCGAGCACCGAGTAGTAAATGTTGTATTCTGGTTGCGTGGATCAGAAACACTTAGAAGCAATTAATACAAAGTATATTGCCTATGAACTTTCAATATTCTCTCACAAAGTATTTGCCATGATTAATTATCCCGAAAAACAGGGCAGGGATATTTAACTGCACTGAAGGGAATCAAATTAGGATCAAGGAAGTATGAAAATCTTCAGTGAAGAATAATAAAATTGTAATTTTGGTAGGTGATTAATTAAATGTTAAACTAAGTTGTAAGTGGTTGTTAACCTCATGGAGTCTCATTTCTTCTTTCTTAATTCTTTCCTTTCTCAGTTTTAATAACCTCAGATGGGTCAGTTAGCAGTTCTTCCGTTCTGTACTGTTCTGGATTCAAGTGGCTTTGGATGGTGATGGATGAACAGCTGCGTGGAGAAAGTGCATTTGTGTGCTTCTGAGAGACACCAAAATGTCACAGAGAGGGACAAACTCCAGACCTCTGTTGAACTAGCAGTGTGTTTGAGGCGGTCACGTACAAAAGCAAACCATTTTCTGATGTTTCTTCAAAAGAGCAATGAATCTCTTTGTGTAAATATAAAATGAGCGCTGTTATTTTGGAGAAACAGGGGGCATTCAAGCCCTCAGGGAGTTTTGCACATAGGCATCTCAAAGGGAACCAAAGGGACCAGATTGTGTGTGTATGTGTGTGTTTTCCTCAGAGGTTCCTGTGTACCTAGAATTTAAAAACTTCCCAAAGGTGGTGAGCAGCTACAAGGAAGTAACAGAAGGGAATGTACCAAAAATAAGAATAAAAAGCTGTTTCATCCATCACTTCTCATATATGGCATGTATGTGGTGCAACCTAGAACCAAACCAAAGAAAAACGGAATGGAAAACTTTAAAGTAATGAAATTGAATAAAAAAGAGTTTTGATTGAGTTTTTGCTGATGAAAACAATGTTTGACAGCCAGTTTTCTTAAGGAAGGACAGTATTTGAAGAAACAGTAGTGGGTAAATGATTCAGCAATCCTAATGGGTGCATTTCTTGAGTGTTGTGGTAACATTTAAGAGATTTTATGCAACAATGTAAGGTTTGTGGCAGTAGAAGGTCTTTTGCCCAACCTGGGCCTCTATTTATCATTCTGTTACATATTGTTCATTTTTTATATACTTACTTCCATTTTGTTTTGTGTTTTTTTACAGGTTTTTTTTAATGTGTTTACAAGTACTGCTGACTGGTTGGATATGTTCTAGGGAAGGCAGCCATGGTGTGGTGACTGGATTCCAGTGGCCTTGGATGATAATGATATCCAATAATATCAGTCATACTGATGCATGTTCTGACAGCGTGCACAGATGGGTCACTTGAGTCAAACAGGAACAGTGTCTACTGCCAGAATGAGGGTCATATCATCCAGGTGTCTGACACAGTTCAATTCCAATCTAATGGCAAACAAGAACTTAAAAAAAACATCATGCATATAATAACTGTAATCTTTTAAGACATTGCTTTATATAACTGGAATGTGACAATGACACCAGAATTAAATTAGGCATAAAAAACTAGAAGGTGGTGAGAAGAAAACTAGAAGAAAGTTTTACTTTCTTTATTATCCACTTCCATTTGTTGGCCCATTTTCCACTTTCTGCCACTCACAGGGATGCAACAGATAAAGAGTATACACTGTATATATCAAAACGGAACAAATCTAGCATGCATCTGTAGACATACCGTTACAGAAATGTGTGGAGACATGAGAAGAAAGATGACCTGGTATTATCAATGTGGAGAACAATTGTTTCCTCAGGGCAGAAGAGAGCTTATTTGGAGGAACTGCAGCAACAGGCTTGGTTGTGTGTTCTGTTCAAGCTTTGTATTCTGTATTCAATTTATTATTCTGAATTGTGTTTTCAGTGTCTTAGTGGCAGATTTTTCAGGTTCACAGCTCCTGCTGTGGTCACCTTGGTTAAAATTCTTGCCCCGACTTCCATCCATAAATTATCCTTAACCGTTTATTCTTGTGAAGGCTGCAGTGGTCCACAGCCTACCCTAAAATCATTAGGTGGTGGTCTAGGTTACTATTCCAGTCCATCACATGGTAGCCACACATTTAATCACTATGGGCATTTTACAGTAGCAAGATAACCTGAAATCAGTGTCTTTGGACTGTGGGAGGAAACATCCACACAGTCAGGGAGAATGTGTAAACTTCACAAAGAATGAGCTGTTTGCGAATCAACACCGAACAGCAAAGGCAATGTGAGGTGGTAGTGCCACTTGCTATGTTCTCATGCCACCTCATTTTTCCTGAGTTGTTCCAATAAAATTTACCTTGCTGTAAAAATAATGGTTTATTGTCGAACACATCCAGCAGGTATACAAGGAGTATGAAATGAAGATCCTCTGGTCCACGGTGCACAGAACAGAGGGGAAGGAACTTAAAGAATGATGATAAAAATGTAATGCAATGTAGATAATGTAAAGGTAAAATCTGTATATATGAAAGATAGTGTAGTACGGTAGATAAATAAATACAACAACTGACAGATTACATGTACATATACACGTACACACATTTAATATGTATACATACGTACAAGCATAGACAAAACACAGTGACTTATACAAATGAAGGATGGCAGTAGTTATGGCCAGTGGTGGTGGTCACTGGTGGTGGAGGTGATGGGGCCTGAGATAAGATATGTTAATATATATACAAAGACCGTAAGTTGCATTGGGCAAAAGTGTTAACCACTATTTAGTGGTTAACAGGTTAAGTTGAAAGTCTTAATAATTTATGTATGAAGACTGATGAAATGTAAAACAAAAAATTTAAAAGGAAACAGAGTAACTTCAAAAGTTACTGTAGCTGCTAATAGGAAATAAGATGCGGAAAAAATGCACAAAACGTACGAGACTTAGGAAAACGAAAAACGCTTTTTAAAAAATGCATCCAGGAGTACAATCCCCTTTGAGTTGTTTGTACCCAAAGAGCAGAGAGCAGTTTACAGGTCATGATCTTGGAGTTAGAACTATCGGTTCTTCCAGGCTGGGCTTGATAGAGCATGACAACAATAGAATTTGCTCATAAGTGAGCATTAAACAAGGTTACATGTGGATTACACTTGAGTTTAAGTATGCTTTTGTGGCAGCCCACATTGCCTGAAGGATAATAGTAACTGCTAAAGTGGAAGCAGAATTTTATATCTTGCCTATCTGTACTTCTGGGCCAGGGGAAAAAAGTGAATCAAGTGTAATTTTTAAAAAAAAATATTTATTTATTTATGTATTTAAATCTGAGAAAAAATCTCATAATGCTATTTCATTGTTTGATGGTAGCAGTTTAAATTGGTGGCTTGGTAACAGGATATGCTAGCTCAGTTCCTGCTACAACTACTACTTCTACTACTACTAATGATAATAATAATAATAATAATAATAATAATACAATTATTTTGCCCCAAGAAGAAATTGGGAAACAAACAAGGCAACAATATGAAAAAGAAAACTTGCTGAAAGGCAAACCATTGTGCAGACAGTTTTTCAAGAACCTGGATGAGGTCACACTAGACAAAGAAGCAACCATGGCGTGATTATGCAGTTCTGAGCTTAAAGGAGAGAGGAGAAGCTTAATCATTGAACCACAGGACTAGCAAACACCGCATACCACCAAAACAACATTCTGAAGCACCACGTGGAACGCAAATGAAGAAGGTGCAACAAGGTGGAAGACCATATAAGCTATATAACTGTAAGTTGCGGTGCTCTAGTCCAGTCTGAGTTCACCAAATGACACAACAATGTGGCCAGCTAACGTTCACTGGACAATGTGCAAACACCTGTGGGTCCGAATAACTGATAAGTACACTGAAAACAAGCTTGACAAACACCCTCAAAACTGGGGCCTTGCAGTTACAGACATCACATTATCAGCAAACCATCTTGCCATACTCCTGCACGATAAGAAAGAGAAGACCTGCCTTTTGATCAGTGTAGTTATTCCACACGGTGCAAATACTGTAAAATCTTTACAAGAATAAGGACTTGGAAAGTGAGGTGAATACAATATGGAATGTTAACACTAGGATGGTATCAGTAGTGGTGGGAGCATCAGGAACATTCCAGAAAGGCTTCAGTAATATGGAGATGCTCCCTGACCAACCAAAAGCAACTAGAGTTTAGAAGATCATGCTAATGAGAACCGCATATATCCTGGCAAAGTGCCTGGATGACATTGGTCTTTTTTTTTTGTTGAAATCTGAATACGTTTCAAACCACTTGAAACATCTAATTGAGGGGAGCAATAATAATAATAATAATAATAATCTAGCAAGTAGTTCAGATAGAAACTACACATTAATGTGTAATATTATTTACCCAGAGATGTGGAAGATTAAGTATAGATCTACAGTAACACTCTAAGTCCCTTTGAACGGCTAACTAAGTCATTTTAAATATAATGTAGTAGTGGGTAGCAGTTGTGCCTGGTAATGAACATGTTTAACCTCCACTCAGACTGGGTGGGGTCTCCATCTTCTCCTCTTGTCCACATGGGTTTCCTACAGGTGCTCAAGTTCCAGTTCAGTAGGTGACTTTAAATTGCCTTTGTGTGTGTATGTGTGAGGGTGTGTGTGTGTGTGTATATCTACCCTGCAGTGGACCTCCCACGGTGTGTGCTGACAAGTCTAGTTCCCTCTGCTTCCAGTTGGTTAGTTATAGTTATCTACTGAGAGTAATGTTTTCCATTTAATACGTAAGGAAAAAGTGAGGAACCCATAACTGTAGGGATTTACAAGCAAGGGCCACATTAGAGCCAAAAGAGGAGCCTGATGGAATGGAGAAAAGTAAGGGATAAGTTTGGTTGGGAGTTTCTTGTTCTCCTCTTCTCTGCTGCAAGCTGGCTTGCTCTAGTCACTGTATCTACTGTCTCTGATGTGGAACTGTGTGGAACTTATAAAAATAAATTGATGCAGAAACCCTCACCAAAAACCTACCGTATCACTATCATTATCTGTACCAGCATCAGCAACCATCATGTAAAGTTCAGAAAGAAATATTTTAAATGGCACTTTAATAGACTGAGGCAGTACATTGAATTGTGTTGAACATCAAAATTGTGTGCTTAACTAAAGCTACCAATGGCTTTGTTTCAATGTATTTTATTAATATGTTTTGCAAAGAAGTTGTTTTAGAAAAAATTCAGCACAGGCAATTAGTACAGGTGAACCCAGGTATCAAAAATGCGTTATAGTTTCTTGAATACAGCATTCAACATCCTGGTAAAGAAACGGAATGAACCACTCAGGATGAAGGACAATTTTTCATCTTTCTTATTTTTAACACTTTGGGTCAACTTTGGTTTTGATATACTTCGAGAAACATAACAGTTTGTTCTTCTTCTTCTTCTTCTTCTTTTCACATCCCCCCCCCCCAGGGCATCTAAAGGCCGTATCTATTATAAACTAGTCTGTGTCAGCTTATCCCATTTGGGGAGAGTCACTTTAAATGAACACTGCAACTCAGGTTTCCTTTCGTGGCTACAGCTGACTGCCAAAATGTTGTCATTTAATTTTGGTTCCATCTAATGCCTGTAATCTATGTTATTGTTTAGTTACGACCGCTGCGTAAAAAGAGAAACAAAAGATTTCGTGAGATCCAGAATAGCATTACTACACACTAAATATGATCCAACAGGAGCAAGTACAGTGAACCCCTGGCTTTGTAAGCAGCACACTTTATACAAAAAGGTAATTTTCGCTCCTTGTTTGCTCTTTTAAAGGGGATTTAATGCGACAATTATCGAGTCTGACCTCGAACAGAGACTATAGCTAATTTCAGTAACTGGTCTACATCTGACAAACTGCTGCGTTTATGTTTGGCCAGCATACATGGGCATAATTTCCATTCCCCGGTGTGTTCTGTCATCCTGTCGGCACTGAATGACACAGGAGATTAATTGCAGTACGGCTGAGCCGAAATTCAGGTGCGCTAAATTTGCCACAAGGCAGACATTTGATGGATCACAGCTAAGGTGGGTTTCCATAAATCAAGTGATTTTCAAACTAAACAGAACACTCAAGTGGGCTGAATCAGAGATGGTCCCCGCCCACTTTTTCCTCCTCGGTTCTTTAAAGTAACTCCTTGAATTGTTTTTGCCAAAGGAAACCATGTTGCTCTCTTTCTTTTATTCATGTCTGTGGACCCCAGGAGCTGCGCCCAAGATGTACAGTCTGTATATTTAAATAAAGTAATAGAAGTCTGCAGGCAGCAGCTCTGCATTAGGCAAACCGTGTTCCTGCCCTTCCTACGTGTTATTTTTTCAGTCAGATGCTGCGATTTAAATGGGAAAATCTCGCACACGTAACATTCAGGCTTTGAAACGACTGGTCTGCTTGTAACCGCAACCAACATGTACTTTAAATAAACCAGTCCTGGAAAAGTGTAGCAAACTAGTTTTGTTTTTGATCCATGAAACAACTCCCACTGACTGCAAGAGTTTATAGCACAGGTGTCCCTCAAGATATGAGTCTTTGACTTTCAAGTTTTCACGTTTACCAGTGAAATGATTTAATACCCTTTACCGAGTCATGAGGAAATACGAGGCAGATGTTTTTTGTATTCATGAATAACAAGAGCTGATCAGAAACCAACAACTTCCCAACTGTCAGGGGAATTTTCAGAATTTCAACCATAAAGTTAGTTACATCTCTGACTTACTAAGTCACCTAAAAGCCAGTTTCCAATAACACGTTATGTTCGTACGTAGAAGGTACATATATGTCTCAGAGGCCGATTTGTCTTTAAGCTTCGTAAATACAGCTTCCCACCATTAATCCCTCTGTGTTTCTGATTTCATCTGTAACTGTGATTGTCATCTTTTTCTTTTGGGGGGGGAGGGGGGGCGCAAAAGGGAAGTTTAAACATGCACTGTGAGAAGAGGTGTAAAATTATTCAACTCTTGCTATTTTTCAGGGCCTGACTTTAGTATATTTTTATCCATTTATTTTTACATCCTTTTGACAGTATAATCTGCCGCTGTCGGTGAAGTATGGCAACTTGGGTAAGATTGCATAGGCAAACAACATGAGGTAGGAGATACCCGAGTGGTACAAACGGCTTAAATTGTGTCTTTTTTCTACTTAAATTTACAAAGATGACAAAGACGTAATTAAATGGGAAATATCTGCTGCGTGCCGACACCAGCAGATATTTGCCGACACACTGGTACAATTAGCCAAAGACGAGTATTGAGCAAATTAGAGGGCGGACGACATTTTGACACGTTGTCATTGTGTTGCTAGGTGACTGTAAACAATTTCTCAGTGCAGGACATGGGAGGCCATTTAATTAGTTCCATATCGATTAGGGTACCAGCTAAGGATTTGTGTGTCAGCAAATGCAACATAAGCAAAGACTGGTGATCCCCTTTACAGCGAAGACTTCGATGTCTGGATGAATGCTGGACCGTGTTTCTGAAAATGAATGCGGATGAGCCATTTCCCAAAAAGATGAACCCTTTCCTGTGGCTGTCTTCAGCCCAGAGCACAAGCCAGGCTTTGCTTTCGCTTGCTCAGTGGTATTTCCATAATGGAGAAGCACTGCCATGGTTAATGTCTTTAAATAGTTCTCTGCAGACAAGCACACACCCTGGGACTCCTCCCCCCCTTCAGGGCCCGTATAATCCTTTTTATGGTCCTCCAGAGTCAAGATCGAAAGGGGCGCACCGGAACCGAAATCTCTCCCGGGGCAAAGGCCTTTCTGGAGCAGAATAGTTTTCTTGCAATCACATTCTTAGTTGCACTGAGAGAAACGGCTGAGTAACAGAAAAAAAAGGATTTTGAGCCTCGGCTTAGACATATAATGATAATAATAGAACACAATCCGATGTTCTTTTGATAGTGCATGTTTTACTTACATTTAGATTTGAATTGCACTTGTGCTGCTCCGGTTTTCTGTCGTTTTCTACACTGTACAATCTTCTTTGCAATTTACATCCTTGATTCATCTCTAATGTGTCACAGTAAAGAACAGGGTATGTTTATTTCTGGATTTGTAATTCTGTATTATGGGTAGCTTGAGGGTGTGACAAGTTGCTCTGCTGTCTCACAACACCTAGGTTTTTTGAAGTTTGGATGTGTTCTACATGGGGTTCCTCTTGGTGCTCCAGTCTTCTCCACACTCCAAACATATGTGTCCCAGGTTAAGCGATGACTCCAAATTGCCCATATTTGTGTGTGTGAATGTATGTGGTCACCCCGCAATGAAGCAGTATCATGTCCAAGGTTTCATAACCTTGAGCACAATGTTTTTGAAATAGACTCCAGCCCGTAACCCTGTTATGACAAAACGGTTAAAAATAATGGAGTGATGATTTTTCTTGTGTAAACCTTGGTGGTAAAAAGGAGTCAACAGATCATGTGCAGAATCACAAGAAACTGTACAGAAGTACTGCAGTAAAGGTAAGCAGCGACTCAGCTGCAGTCGTACTTTAGTTTTAGAGTACAGTTAAATAAATACCTCTTGCAGGATTTTGCAGACCAAGTCCAATCTGTAGCTTATTATCTTGTGCATGAGACTCCGAGAATCTCTCACTTGATGTGAGTTACTTGTTAAAAAACTGCCCTGGTCATATGTGCAGTAATGCAAGGTTCATTAAGTTCTCACACTGCTTTCTGGGTTCACACCCCCTTGATCGACAGATCAAAGTTTGCATGGCAACAGGAGTGCAACCAATTGGCAACCAGGACATTTCACTGAGAGTTAAGCATCTCTTAATGCAAGTTGCACTCCATGTGATTGATGACCAAGAAAAGCTATTTCAGTTTAAGCGAGGGAGCTCAACCCATAGGAATGAGTGCCTGAGTCATTAATTCCTGCAGCTGTACCTTCTCCTGGGATCCCTTTATAAATATGAAACATTTTGTATTTTCAGATGTAACAAAACAAACTGGTAAAAGAGAACTATTAAACTAACTGCTAAACTGCTAAAATTTTCCTTTAAGAATGTTTATCAAGTTGCTATTTAAGAAAGTGTGGAACTGTTCATTTTTCTGACATTGGTGCCAAAATTTCCTATACTGTACATACTTATTATTTTGAAAAAAAAATTATTATTATATTGAAAAAATGAGGATGTTTCCAAAAATTATGTCATGAACAGTTTTAGTAATATATAAACTTCCTAGGTAGTGCAGTAAACAGACAAAGAAAAACAAAAAAACAAATCAAAGCAATACTTTGTGTGACAATCCTTTACATTTAAAACAGGATCAATTCTTGCAGGTACGCTTGCATGCAGTTTAAGGTACAGGTAGGTTGTTCCGAGCATCTTGGAGAACTTGCCACAGTTCTTCTGCAGACTTTGGCTGTCTCACTTGCTTCTGTTTCTACATGTAATCCCAGACCGGCTCCATGATGCTGAGATCAGGGCTCTGTGGGGGTCATACCATCTGTTGCAGGATTGCTTGCTCTTTTCACTGATAGTTAGATAGAAAGGTAGCTTTTTATGACTTTGAACATGTGTTTGGGGTCATTGTCATGCTGCAGAAGGAATTTGGGGCCGATCAGATGTCTCCCTGATGGTTTTGTTTGGCAAGAGAATCTGTCTGTACTTCTCAGCAACAAGGAGAACATTAATTTGAACAAAATCACCAGCTTCGTTTACAGAAATGCAGCTTCAAACCTGCCAGGAACCTCCACTGTGCTTCACTGTTGCCTGCAGGCACTCATCCATGTAGCTCTTCAGCCCTTTAGCAGATGAGCTGCATTCTGTCAGAATCACAAATTTCAGATTTTCACTCATCATATCAGAGCACCTGCTGTCATTTTTCTGCACTCCAGTCCTTCTGTTTTTGTATGTAGGTGAGTCGCTTGGCTTTCTTTCCAACTTGGGGGAATGACTTTTTGGTTGCAGTTCTTCCATGAAGATCACTTCTGACAAGAATTCTTCAGGATGTAGATGGGTACGTCATGGCCCTAGTGTCGTCTGTCAGTCCTGAGCTGACAGCAGTGCTGGACATCATCCGATTTTCTCACATCTGCTGCACTTAGTTTCCGTGGCCAACCACTGCATTTCTGGTCATCAGCATTACCTGTTGGTTGGTGCCTCTACAGAAGAGCTTGGACAGTACATCTGGAAAAACCTGTCTGCTTGGGCGAGATCTTGCTGATGCAGGATGACCATCCTGGATCTTCTTCCTCTGCTCACTCTTGCCATGGTGCAACATACCACATCTTCTGAAATGTCTTAGTATGGTTGTCCATCACCCAGTTTTATTCCCTCTACAGCTATTTTTGTTTCAGTCAATCAGTTTGGTTCTACACATTATGTCATTGATCATTAGCACCTGCTATACTGACATCCAGAAATCTTTCTCTAATATTTCAGTTTTTGCAAAAGGAATGTCTGGAAATCTAAAATAGGCTCTTTCTTATTGACACACTTATGCAGAATACATAAAATAATCATTGAAGGCAAATATTTTAGTGAGACTTCTAAAGTGACTTCTAAAGACTTTTACCCAGTACTATAATTACCTACTGGATTTTACAGCAGTTTGTCAGAATTATTGACCGGAGATTTACCAGAAGGCAAATATTTTTCATACTGAAAAATTATTTTTACATTTATTATATTCATAATCAATTAAATAAATTATAATTAAAATTAAAATTAAAAATTGATAAATTCTGCACCGCCGCAACCCTGGTCAGGATTAAGCAGTTAATGGTAAGGGAGGGATGGATGATTATGAATTTTTGTAATTTATTTCTTTCAAATTATACTGCTCCACTATTTGAAAAAAATCTTATGGCCATATTTTATAATACTAAGTTACTGATTTAACCCAGATAAACTCAACCTGAAGCACAAGTCTTTGGGCGGAAACCCACATAGACTGGGCCAGATTTAAATCCCCACCCAAACAGCTCAGACACTGTGAGGCTGCAGCTCTAGCAACTCTGGCAAACAAACTCGATAAAAGGCTAGCTATTCAATCGGTAAATCAACCGATCGATTAATTGATAAAGCAATTCATTGATACCAAAGTGATCTCGCCATGCACTTGTTTAGTCACTGGGTTATTCAACTTAGGTGGTTTGTCGTGTTTTTCTTTGGCATTCTAAATTTTTCACATTTATCACAATATGTAAGTAACTTTGTGGCTGCCGGATTAATGCGAATATTTGTGTACACTGCTCTGTTACAGCCTTAGTCTTAAGGGATTTAGATTTTTGGGTGTATGTGTGGCCTCTGTCTCCTATCAACAGGTGGTGCTGGGGACATGAATTGAAGCAGAATATCACTGGCCAGACAATTGTGAAGAGGGCATTTAAGAAATGAGCACAGCTGGACCAGGCTGTGGTAGCAGAGTTATGTGGTGTATTTGTTACAGATTTTGCTTCATATTGACCAGATCTTTTGCCTTTTCCTAAAGATTTCTGTGGAGAGGGACATACCTGAGTTTGATGGCTATTTTCTGCTTTTTGTGGCAGGGGGCAATAATTAAGGTGGTCAAATAATCTACATACCTGTTCTGATGGGGTCACTGTGTGTGGCACCTTCCACCTGTTGCTTGCAACATAGTACCACAGTGCTGAAGTGGACTGTCTTCTTGGGCCTGGTTTTCAGGTTTACTTTTAACCTTTTAATGCTCATAGAGACCGTTTATGTTCACCCATCAACTGTCCCACTGTATGTATTGAGGTAGTGGTAGTGCGAGGGGCGTTATGGGTTGAGGCGTCTGTATGATACACTGTTAAGTGTGCTGTGAGTTGTGCTGCTTTGATTTCTGCACATTTTGCTGTGAAGTGAACATGCATGGGGTGCAATTGCACGTGGTGGTGATGCCTTTGTTCAGGTGGTCTTTTCACTGTGACTGCAGTGAACATTTGTTTTAAGAACCGGTGTTTAATCCTACGTTTATATTTCTTCTTTTAATACGGTAACACTTTTTTTTTAACTGGAACCACATCTGACTCTATGCAAGGACCGTGGGGAACATTCACTGTGGCCTCAGTGGGCTTTATTTCCCTGGGTGTAATTCCCAGGGTGGTGTACTTGACAACTTTTTAACATCTATTGTACCTTTAACTGGGGCTTAATCCCCCCCTAGGTACTGTTTCTAAAGCTTGTGCCCACCAGAGGTGTCACATCACGCACTGGTGAGTGGCACCTTGTCCATCAAGAGTTGGGGGGGGGGGATTAGTGTTGAATAATCTCTTTAGTGTTTTTGTACTGTTGCGACTAGTAAGTGCCAGAATATTTACAAAGACTCAATATCAAGCAACTGCCAGAAAGGAGTGAGAACCACTTTTTTTAATTTTAAACATCTATGGTTAAGGAGCCAGGTTAGAATGGTGTACTACTTTGTTAGTCTTGTTTGTTAGTTTGACACCAAAAAGGTAGGGATTTTTGGATGATTTCTTGCCTTTGCTCAACTCTGAAGAAAAGGCTTGGTTACACCAATAAAATGTGGAGAAAATGTACTACCAGGGTTTAGTGTTCTGCCCGAGTTCTGCCTTTGGCTGTAAGGCTCTTCCTTGCCTGCTCAGAAAAGCAAGAAGCTGCATTGCTGCTCTTTAGATTTTCCATGCAGATTAGTGTTTTTTTTTTTTAATTTGAGAATCTGAGCCTAGTGTTGGCAGAATCTTCTCATGTCCTGTACGTTTAACAAATTCCAGTTGATATTTGGCAGAGGAACTTGCATGGTTACATCACATAAACAAGACTCATTCCATGTGATGTTGCCCAGTTTACTCCTTATATATGGTGTGCAAATAAGAAAGACATGGAAGATGTGTTAATTTCTCAGCCTCTTCATCCGTAGTGTCGCCTACTTGCACTTCTGGGTAATGTAGTCATTTATTGCAAGTATTGCATATATAAGAATGACAGTGGACACAAAACTGAAAGCAAATACACTAAAAGTGTATTCAAACAACTGTCCAGCTGTTGGTTCCAGTGTACATTTATGTATGGATATATACTGCATGGTGGCTCTTGCAGTTCTTCCAGTTACCCAAAAAGGGAGGTCATAATTTATTGTAGTAAGTGATCCTTCATGGTCCTCTGCAACATGACCTGTCCTGTTCCAGAATCTCCTCTACTAAGGTCAATAAGAAGGCATTTGCAGATTCCAGAGGCATTGTTCTTGCTACTCACTTTCACAGGAGATGGTGTATTAGTAGCAGGCCTGTCCCTTGCTTCTGCTGTAGAACCCTTCATGGTATGTACCTTAAAATACAAGAATCCAGAATTGTTTGTCATAGTGTCACACAACAGGTATATAAGGGGAATAAAAATGACATCCTTAGTTCCTGGTGTACAGTACATTTAATAGAAAAAATAAAGTATAAAAAGTTAAATGTTAAGAGAATATAGACATTTGTGAATATCAGTGCTTATATGTGAAATGTTCAAGCAGGCATTATTGCCAAGTGGTCATGGTCAGTGGCGGTGATCTGACCTGAGCTGTCAGAGTCCAGAAGCCTGACAGCCTGTGGTACAATACTGTTCCTAAGCCTGGTAGTGTTACCCCTCAGGCCTATGAGAGCATTGTCTACACAGCAGTGGTGACAAGAAATGGTGGAGTCGGTGAGAGCAGTTTATAGTGATGTTCCAAACTTTCCTGACACACCACTTATCATAGGACTATTGGACCGGAGGGTGGGTATTGTTCAATACCTGCTGCAGAGGTAGTGCAGTTCCTTTGCCAGACTGGTATACAAGAGCTCAAGATGCTCTATATGGCCCACGTGTAGAAGCTGGTGAGTCAGACCAGCTCTGTCTCCTTAGGAAGTAGAGACATTTGTGCCTTTTTCACCTGGTGGTTTGTGCTGTGGGTGCTTGGTGATATGCACCAGCTCCATTGTGAATACACAGAAGTCCACAATTGTTTATAATCACCTTTACATTCTGTATAAATTATATAAAATTATAGTGATTTATTTTGATGAGGCTTTTCTCCAGAGTCTCAATGTTAAGCTATTTACAATTTACCGGTTTATATAGCTGAATACTTTTAAATTGACATCTAGCTACCCCACAGTCTCAGAAGTCTTCTATTAATAGTCAGTTCTGTGGTGCAGTCTGGCTTTATGTGTTCAAATAATACAATTGGAGAATGATAATTACACAATGACTCGCATAATTATCCTGCAAAAGTTGAATTCCAGCATACCACCTTGCAGGTTATGGTGCTGATGTTGTATTTAAATTCTCATTCTATGAGAGCCATTCATGAGGTTAATGACTTCACAAGGGTCAAAGAATTCAATTTACATGTTCTACATAGAGAGGCGAAGGCCAGTAAATAGTGTCACCGATGACTGCGTACATTTGTGCAGTGTTACATACGAAATGGTTCACAATGTGAGTTTCTTTGTGCATCCTTCCTTCTGACACGCTGCAATGCCGCTGTGTAACAGTCTGTGCACAGTGCAAAAATCGGAAGGTCTCCACATGGAGAGACCTGCGTGTGTCTTTAATAGCGGACCAGCAGACAAATGCAAAAAATGTGTTGGAGAGATTAAAATTTCATGCTGAAATCTGGTTTTGAGGAACAACCCCCAGGGTTGCATAATGGGTAGTGCATCGGCCTCACAACTCCTGCGTGGTGGATTTAAATCACGTTCAGTCTATGTGAGAGTTGCATGTTTTCTGTTTGTGGACATTTCCTTCAGGTTAGTGACAATGGATAGGTATGCTACAAGAGCAGTTATCCTTAGTATTTTGCCAGTTTTAGTTGCTTTAGTTCAAGACAACCTCTAAGCTGCACATCCAAAAACACTGCTGTTAAAAAAGTTTATGGTGGGACTTGGCAGGAACATTTTAGATATACGTGGCGGTTGCACATAGGACATGTCTGCAGCACTTGGCACATCAGTACACAAACAATCCCACCGCTGCAGTTGGCACACAAACATTTATCCACACAACAAAAGTGCCCCCACAAAAACAAGCTTCCTTTGATTCCTGAGATCCTAAACACACTGTATGATGCATCCAGCCCCATCCTTTTGCCCTGACATCCTGTTTAAAACCTCCCTTCTCTCTTTCTGTATCAGATTTGAGACTTGCTCTGAGGGAATAAGAGGTTGAAGACACTTCTTTCCGAGCTCAAGCTGTCCCCAGAGTTTGAGTCCTGCCTTTGATTCAGATGGTCTGAGGGCCAGAGATTTGCCTGGTCTTCACTTCAAACTAACCTAATAATAATTTTATTGTTTTGATTTGGGAACTATCTGCTTTTGCAGCAACATAAACACACATTCTACTGTTTGGTTTAAATTTTCCACCCTTGGAAAACAGCCATCAATAATAGCTGCTTTTAGTCCCCGCCTACAATTTCTCATCATCCTCTGCACCGACTGGAGTGACTTCCAGGTTGCTATAACATAACATGTTCTGCCAGGTCATGCGCATTTGCTGTTACCTGTTTCTACACCCCAACATCTGACTGTATTCTAACGTAATGAGAAAGATTGTGCCTCCAGTGGTTTTCTATAAATATATTTGAGTGTTTTTCAGTGTTAATGTTCTTCAGAAATAGTTTTCACAATTTTATGTTGAAGTGTAAAATGTGTGTTTTGTACTGTCATATGTATAACCTGATTTTATCAGCTAAAAAAGAGATTCCTTAAACAACATTTCTCCATTCTAACATTTGATAAATAAGAGTTTTGAAGCACATTGAGCTGTAGAAGAAAATCCTGAAAAGCTGGCAATGGGGAAAGCTTTTTCTGTAAGCGATTCTGGATCAGTTAGGTTTTCATGAGAGATTGTCATGCTTCAGACATGTTAAACCCATAAGAAGAAAAAAGTCTGTTACTGGGTACATTGCTTGCAGCCTTCATAAGTTGTATAAAACAACTATTTATTTTTTATCCTGAAGGACTCCAGCGGTAGTTTATCCTGGACAGCTTCAGAGTTTTTTCCACATTTACTCTGTTAGTGCTGAACTGAAAAGACTTGGAGTTAGTTAAAATCAGGTGAAGTAAATTGCCAGGACACGGCAGCAAACGAAAATATACAATCCGTCTCTTATGGACCAATGTTAGACAGAATGATCACTCCTTTCTCCTCAAGGTACAGTCTTGCTCCTGCAGTAAATGTACAGCATCAGCGAACAAAGCCTTTGTGACCCTGGCTTGAAAGCAACGCTTGTTTTCACCAAGCAAATGGCCACGATTTGAGAGTTCTGTGGAGGCAATCACGGAAAACAACTCGGCCGTGACAGAGTTCACCTGCAGATTTACCTCTTCCAGCTAAAATAACTGCACAGCCCAGCAAGGTTGTCACATCACACTGCCTGGTACTTCTACAGTCAGTGGTAAGTACATGGGCAAGCCAAGGTGCAGGAGGTTCCACAGAGAAGATGACCATTTTTCCTTTCAAGCACTCTGCTCTCAGCACTGGAAATCTGCCATCAGTGATTTTGGAGCAGAAGCCATTGGATGGTCTGTTATAGGAACTAACATCAAAAATATCCTCCTGCTGGTTATAAAAGTGCACCCCCCCCATATCCCTAGCAACCCCTAAACAATGATGTATAATTTCCCAAACTACAGGTTTTTTTTATATTATACTAACTATTATTATTATTATTATTATTATTATTATTAAATCCTGTGATGGACTGCAGTCTTATCTAGGGTTAGGTTCATAACCTAGCACCCAATAATTGCAGGACAGGTTCTGGACCACTGCAACCCCGTTCAAGATAAGCACTTAACAAAAATGGATGGATGGATGGATTACATAAATGGCACAACTTAGCATGGACCCTATCTTACATGGAAATCATTTTCTACTGCAGCAGTTCAGTTGATATGCATATTGCTCAAGGGTACAAAGGTCCATTTTTGCAGATTACACTGGTTTCATACCCTTCTTAACTCAGTTTCTCCTCCTAGAATTCCACATATAGAAACGAGACGCTCGAGACCCTCCCCCCACCCTCCTCTTTTGTATACGATTCAGCCATTGCAAGCAGAAGAGTGAAATGTGTTTCCATAGTAAAGGCAGGAAGAGAGGGGTGCAGTTTGCACAGTCACACACTACTTGTGAAACCTGCCACTCTCCCATACCAGACGGCTGTGGTGGTACCGCTGCCGACTGGATTGTCCGACTCTCCTATTTTGCTTTTCTACAAATTACTTTTCAGTTGCCAAGAGAAAACACTGAAAAAATGTGCTGTTCCTCTTGTGTATGGAAGAAATCAGCCAATATGCCTTGGGTCTGATTCGGTGAGATGCAGGAAAGGAGAGCAGTCCGACAGATGGTTTATGCATATGTACTATTTATTACGTGCTAAATAATGTAGGCTAGTTAAAATATTTACCCAGCAATTTGTAGGGAAAGAGGGCATCCTCACAAAAGAAAGCCATAATGAATTGCAAGGTGCTGATTTGGAGAAGGTAATTATCCATTTGTGGTCCCATCTGCAGCAATGTGTGAAACACTGTGGGGGTGCATGTCGCTGCGAAAGTCTGGGGGACCTAAATGAATCATACGTTCAGTATGCTGTCCTCCACCTGGCTTTCTGCAAAGTATTGCAAGAAGTTCAAAATTAACATAAATGCACTGTTGACATTTCAGTATAGGAAATCTTTTTTATGGATGCTTTTTCAAATTTATTGTCTGTTAATGTTAGTTACATATGTGGACTGATTTATCTTCATTGCCCTCGAATTGACAGGTCATCCATAATTTTGTATTGTAATGGTGGAATGCATCAAATGACCAGAGCAGGTCAGGGGACATTAGTGACCTTCCATTCCACTACTTTATTCAGACCTGTTCAACATGCAGTGGATGAGGGTCCATGTGCCATCTGCTAGCTGCTGGCAGAAGGCTGGTTACCGGCTGCAGTCTCACCCTCAGCCTCTGCATCCAAATGGAGTCATTAGCAGGAGGGCAGCTTCGCCCAGGGGGAGTCCGGTTTAGAAAACCAGACTGACAGTTTTTCCCCTCCTTCTCCTCACCGCATCCTCTAAACCTTTCCTTCTTCTGTGTTTCTGTAAAGCTACTCCCTGCACACACGTGAACACATATGCACCTTCAGCTTACTACCCACCCTTTGGCAAAAAACACTTTTCTATAGCTTAAGTCCACGCAATGTTTGACTACACTCTGTGAGTCTCCAGTGAGAGGTGTGCATGAAAATACTTCACTCTCATTGAACTAATACTGACAGTCTGGGTACGTATTTGCAGTTGTAATTATTTGCCTATTAAGTTATTAGAAATGAAGTGGATGTTTATGCCTGCGTGGGTAGTGTGTTAACTAGTGAAAACTTTATATAGTCTGTAGTTGGAAAAAAAAAAGACATAAATGTGTAACCCTCTAAATGAGTTGCTAGCTGTGCTCAGAAAGTGAATCTTACAACAGTAGGGTCTGGTTTTGCTTGAACTATATGGGTGTAAACATCATCTTATTGATACCTGATCACCCACAATTGCCAATGAATGGATTTCTAAAGGACTTTGAACGGTGATGAAGAGGAGAGACCAGGCTTGTTCTTTATTAGTGCTGCTTGCTTGCTGTGATTATGGGTAATCGTTGCCGTGGCCCCTTGGACCTCATTACTTTTCCAATAAAATGAGCATACAGCCCTCTGGGGACACTAAAAGATATCGGTAGGAAGAGCCCTCCATGTAGACCACGTGTGTGATGGACGGCCACTTGCTAAACAGCACTGCAGAAGCAATGTTAGGCGATTACCCTCCTTTGCAGAGCTTCATCTTTTAGCTATATGAGTATTGCTCGCCATATATCTGTACAACCATATGTGTCTTTATGTATCTGTTCATGGATAAAAGTAACGATTTGTCTGTTTACGTATGCGATAATCAATGTCTCACACCATTCCAGTTTTATGCTTTATACGCCTGTGGTGATACATTTTGTTCCTAGAGGACATGAAGCTGAAGAAAAATGCAGTGGTTGGAAAGGACGGAAGCATTTGTCCCACATTTTCTCTTTGAACAAAATGTTCTTCACTGTCTCCTCTGGGAGACAAGGGCTCAAGGTTTGACATGAACAGGAAGCTTAAAATACATGTGGCTAGAAAGAGTAAGCTTCTATACTGTGTGAAAGAGCTTATTTTTCCTCTTCATTTAGCCAAATAAAGCAAAATAAAATGCAGATTTTATTTGTTCAGCATGAATATTCAAATTGTGTGCCACTTTTGATCTGCAGCCTACTTCCAGGTTTTGTTCAGCAATAAGCCTCCTTCTCTCAGCAATGATGTCTGCCCAGTATGCACTGATTTGTTTCCTAAGTGACCAAAACAGAGTCATGTATTGGCTCAAAAGTCCTAGACAGAATAAATAGTTAAATAGACCCCGGGAGGCACGTTATTATCACTCACGGTGTGTTTTTCTTTTTCGTTTTTCTTTTTTTTTTGTTTTCATGTGACCTTGGTATTTATTCCTCTGTGTTGACCTGTTTCTTGTTGAATCTGAGCTTGCAGGTAAAAGTTATCATTAGGCTGGAATCACCTGCGGGACTGGAAATACTAAAAAAATCATAAGAATACTTAAGAAGAAAAGGAGACAAAATGAGTAAAAATAAATTCTTTTGCCTGGCGATGAGGTGACATTTTCAGTAATTTTAGATTTAGTCTTTGCACTGTAGGTTTGCAATGGTAAAACCTGTTCACTAGGTTCAGTACTGAAAAATAGCCGGGGTGTATCAAGGTCAGATATACTAGTTTAGCTTGATAATGGATATAGAACCGCTGGTGCTAGTAAGTTCTAGAGAGGTCAAAGCTCCATGGATTAGTCGGGTTTAGATAAGGGTGTCTTAGTCTTTGCCAATAATAGGGGCCATTGGTAAAGGGGAAAATGTGCAGTGGTGCTCCAGATTTGAATTCCACATGCTAGAATAACTATCTGTGACATAGAGGCTGATGCAATACAAATGTCCCCTTCTTCTTTTGAGTAAGCGAAAAGGATGGAGTTCTATCATCCCGGTTTCTCACAACGACACCTGCCATCAGCTAAACATCTACAGGGCGGTGGGAGGAACTGGGAATTCTCCTCTAAGTGTGAAGTCTGTAGTGAAAAGAATCAGCTGGCTCACAGGAGTTGTTCCAGGTGTGTGCCTGTATTCACACGGCCCGAGTCAGTGTGAGTGTGTTGAGAACTTCAACTTGGGCTCCGTGTTTTGTGAAATCTCCTTCAAACTAGCTGTCCAAAAAAAAATGCTTACGTGACACCTTCTCCTATTAAGACTGTACTTCGGCGGATGGTAGTTGATGTAAATTTCCAGTGGAAGTTTCACTCCACAAGCAGGATATCAATGACACAGTCGCTTCAGAATCTCCACGCTAGTTATATTCTGATGATAGAAAGTTGTTAAACTTCTTGCAGGATTTTGTATTTGTGGCAGGTTGAAACTTAGAAGTCACACACTGGGACAAAAAAAAAAAAAAACAATATATGTTGCCGGACTAACAACACTTGTCAAATGTCCCTTCCTGAACAGTTTCCATGTTCTAAGGGTTTTTTTTTTTTTTAAAAAATACTTAATTTTGCCCCAGACAAACACAGTAAAACAACTGGACTGATCAGGGCTCTACGTTGCTCACACTGACCTCTCGGTCATGTTGAATATGTAAACTATGCCCACAAAAATATAAATAAATGAACAACGAAAAAATAAAAATAAAAGAAAACAGCAGAGAGCCAACCTCTCATGTGAGTCAGTGTGATTGATACTGAAGTACCCAATTAGCTCAGCAATATGTTCAGATGGTGCTTCAATCCCATTCAATCACTCAGAACACTACAACTTAATTATGTAGTGAATCACCAAATTCAATTATGCTTTATGGGTTTTTTTTTCCTCCTTCACAAGTGCTGATAAAAATCCTACTGTACATGTTTCATATGCTTGCAAAGTTTAGAATTAAAATGTGCAAATGAAACACGGACTCACTAAAGCACTGTGTTTTATATATGCAGACATGTGGGTCAAAATCACGAGGGCTGAGCTCATTTTCTCCACACATATGGAGATTTTTCAGTGCACAAATTTACCTTAAACCAAGATACTTCTTCCCAGCATCGCTGCTCAGAAAGGGCAGATGTTCACTCAATGTGCAGCAATAAAACTTTGTGGGCAGCATAATTACTAGTTTATGTCCTTTTTTCATGTCTAAAAGGTCGAGGAACACTGGGAAGGCACAGTAGTCCGTTTCTCATGGTCAGCAGCTAGCCTGCAAAAATTGTTTTGTATTCTTTCCTCTGAATTCCCTTTAGCAAACAAAATAAATAAAACATAATCCCGTTAGTTTCCAGAGACTGGATTTAGATCAGCTTGTCAGCACTGTGGATTCTTGCCCCAGTGGACTTGCCACCTGTTACATTGCCATGACCTGCCACTTTTAACACTGATGCCTATTGGCTGGCTGATGTTGCCGTGGGCAATTACAGGGGGATGTGGGTTCATGCATCGAAAAGTTTCACGAGAGACAAACAGCTCTTGCAAGAAAGTCATATTTCAGAAAAAAAATGTGTTCCCGCAATAAGTGCTAGTATTGTTTAAGACACAATCAAAAGACATCTGAAGTTGTGTGGACAGGTGATGTTTCTTGTCATTGCCATTCATTTATTGTGCCTTTGTTACTGAAGTTCTTATTAAATAGCATACCTTTCTAGGGGTTTACGCAAGCAGCAGACTGAGACTTCAAACAACAGCTAGACACATGACTGATTTGAGGAGAATCTGTGACATTTCACACATTCCAAGGCATGACTGAAGGTGTGAAAGCACCACCTTCTTCAGAAGCCTTGAGACACCACCTCTGGCTGTAATCCTCCTAGCCCTGTGAAGCGATGCTCAGCTCTTTTGGCTCCATCTGGAAAGTGACATCCTACAGAAGATCCACCACAACATCTCTGTGTTAAACACTGAGTCTTCACTTGAAGAAATGCATGATGCATTTTTTATTTCATCTTGTGTAAGTAAATCAATAGTTTCTGTCTTAGCCCAGCAACAGTGCTGGGTTACTATCAAAAACCAACAACTCTTTTGCTCAGCACTGAAAGCACACGTTCACCATGCAATAGTGGACCTCCAGGATCAAAATAAGCTTTGCTATCTTAACAGCTTGAGCAAAAAATTACCTCCCTGTCTGCTTCTTCTGAACATGCAGCTCATAGATCACACATGTAGAAGGCCCTCAAAAAGAGATGTCACTTATGCCCTCCTGCATAAATCCCTTTTCTTTCAGAAGATTTGTATGGGTCACTCTGTGAGACAAACTCGTGAACTGAGAACAGTCTCCCACGCAATACTTGGTTTGTCACAACTCATTCCTCCTCTGGTTACCTTTTCTATCTTTCATTCATCCATTTTTCTTGCATCACATCTCCTTGACATCAAGAAGCAATTGTGTTTATATTGATCCCTCTCTACCCTGCCCTGCCTATGTTTAGTGCTGCTGAGTGTATAAGGGATTTACAGCTTGTGTGGGATGAACACGGGGTTTATTTCCACTGAAAAATGGACAGTAGTGAAGTTATAGCACCGAGTGGAGCCTGAATAGAAATGTGTCCTAAAACCTAGCAGGCAGACTAAGGGGAAGGTTGCTGTATGACACAGTAGAGCTCACATATGTAGAACTAGTGCTGCATGGAGGGAATGAAATGGCAGGTCTCTGTAGAGCAGGGAGTGGATTTGGAGATGACAGATACTGACTGATCCCTTTCAATTTCTTCCTGGCAATTTTACTCAGCAGTCTTGAGTATAGGGTAGGACCCAGCTTTGTAGGAATATGAGATGCCATGGATTTTAAGCAGTGAAAATTGTACCAGGGGTATATTAAAGGGTGTAATTCATGCTGCAAACAAAGAATGATGTCCAGTGTGATGAATCACAAGTCTATCTTATAGCAAAGAAAAGCAGGTATTTGTTTCATTTTTCTGTGTACTGGATGAATATTATCTAATCAGTGTGGCCTGTGCATCAGGAAAAGCACACTAAGGATAACATAAATGAAAAAAATAAATTTTCTTGTTATGTGGAGGGAAAAAAAGCACATCTTCAAAGTCAAGATTGCAGGCAGTAAAATTTGATGCAGAACTGGAATCGATGGCAGATAAGAAAGCCATGTCAATTTCACTGGTTTATTGTGTACATAAACGTGATTTTACCACATTTATGGAAAATGGGGATTTTTTTTTTTTCAAACATAAACTTGCAGTTTATTCTCAATCTGCTGAGTCTACTGACATCTGCAGCAGATATCCAGCATATTTATGAGTGCTATTTGGAAAACGAGTCACCCTATCCTTGGCTGTCAACTTCTATTGCCTAGTCCCTTTTTTATGAGCAAAAATTAGCCTAATGTAAATTTTTCCTTTATGCTGATGTATTCTTTCCTGAATTGTTTGCACACAATACCACAATAACTCAGTGCAAATAGGGTTTTTCCTCTTAAGGAGCCAGGCAGACTATGTTGTGGACCTGATGACTCTGTAAGCTCTGCATTTTGATTCTGGCTCTGCAGTAGCTGTTAAGGTTTGGTACTGTTAAGTGTCCAGCTGCAACATGCGTGCTGGTATCTCCACCGCAACTTTGCACCTCCTTTTTTGTTTCTCTCATGCAAGGAGCAAAGTGCAACTGCTGCCACAATACTTGTCTAATGTCCTGTGGGCATGTAGTCATTCCCAGGTATTCTCTCCACATACCGTATATCTGCAGTCAGTAAAGGGAGTGTTATCTCAGGAACTCTTGAGAAGCGTTCACCTTGCTGGGTCATAGGAAGAAATTGAAGAGCCAGTAAATATCTATTTTAACATTTAATTTCAATTTTACAAGTACACAGCTCTTGTCAAGTCAAATGCTGTTTTATTAATGAACACTGACAGAGAACTGTTCTATTATTAATGTAAATTTCATTACTACGAAACTCATTTCCGTCATATTTCTGATGCAGCAAAATGAAAGTCTGGTCGGCATGTGTGTTCATGGAAACATGATAAATATGAATATGCACACTGTGTCATGTCTGTTTCATTAAATAAATGCATTGCAAACATATTTACAAAGGCCAGTAAAAGGCGTCGTAAGCAATTCTACATACTACAGAATATCTATTGCAATATTTCACTGTCCAAGTTTCATATGGTACATCAGCTCCTTATTTCTGTATTCAAAGTCTAATCAGACAAAGTCTAATGTTTTCTAGCAAGTGGACCTACCTTAGGTATAATGGCTATGAATACTTATAAGTGTTTAGTTCTATAAGATGCTGTTGTATCTGCAGCATGAATTGATGCTGATTTACTTTAAATCCTTCCTATAAAGAGGAACATAGCAGCGTCACACATCATAAGGCAGGTTTGTGATCAGCAGTGTTGTATTTTGTTTATTTACTTCCATCTGCTCTATAGCTGTTACATATACTGCAGTCTGAACCAAGTAAGGCAAAGTCAAAGTGGCCAACTCATTTTTATTCTGGGCTTTTGTTTAGGCATTTTGTATGCTAAATTAAAGGGAATAAATTAGATCATAAAAACCAAATGTGAGGAACGTAACTCGTCTATCGGACATTATAGTACAAGTCCTTTCCTTTTTCATTCTGCAAGAGCTGAAATGTGATCGGTTTATCAATTGAGCTTTATATGTGTGGGTGGCTGGCTCTGAGAAGCATTCATGAACTGATGAGGTTCAAGATGGATAATGACTTATTTACCATGCACACCAGCTTGCCTGGGATCACACTTTCAGTAGCAGAGGCAGTTTGCATGTACGGATGAAGTCGGTCATCAGTGGGTGGATAAGTATTCACTGCAGCTCAGTTAAAGGCTTCTGCAGGGACACCAGTACTGGCTGGTTGAAGGAGACAGTGGATCATAGGGGGAAAATGGGAACAAGGTAATGGTGTGGTTTCATTCTGATTTAGAATTTCCTGATGAAGTGTAAACTCTCAAAGGACTGAGAGCAGGTGCATGGTCAGAGAGACCTTATGCTGAGAGAATCATTCGGCAGCCGACGGTGTTGGGTGGGTAGGGGGAGAGGGAGTTAGGGGAGGCCCTGTCATTGAGCAGAACACAAAGGCACAGAGCACTCTGGTTGTGAACAACCCAGGTGCTGGGCCCAGTGACAATGACAAGACATAAAGAACACGGTGAAGACCCCGAACTGCCTTCTGTCACAAAACTGTGAGACAAGGACACAGAGATCTAATGAGCAGCCATGTTCTCAGGTGTAGAGAACCCAGGGTCCTGCTACCCTCATAGTACCCACACAAGGTGCTTAATACTATCAAAAGACTATGTGGAACATATAATTCTAAAAATGGTGCCTACTCCGGATGGAATGTTACATACAATTTTACATTTGTTATATATTTAGCATAATATCAACTCTTAATTTGTTCCTTACTTACTATATTCTTCCTACATTTATATTTACTCATTGAGCAGACACTGTTTTCCAAATGTATTGTAACTCCTATGGTGTGTACTATTTAGCTGGAAACTTTATCTAGAGCTACTTAAAAAAGCTAGGCACACTACACTGACTACAATCATTTATCCATTCATATACAAGAACAATGCAACACAACATAACAAACACGCATACACACAAAAGGCAATTTAAGAGTCACTAATACACCAGCATGTCTTTCATCTATGGTAGGACACCAAAACACTGGGAGGAAACTCACTCAAACACAGGGAGAACATACAAACTCCACACACACTCCAATTCTTCCAGCCCCATCCCAAGTCACATGTACTCTATGCAACCTGATATGTACAAATCACAATAAATGCCATTCTTCCTAAATAACCCAGGAGTACAACTGCAAGGCCATGCCTTGGGATTTCAGTCTGTAGTTTCCTACTATCATTTTTGTTACCTTTACCCATAAAGCACTGCATACAACATACTGATAATAAGTTACATGTGTGAGTCCTACATCAATGCTCAGAAGTGTTTAAAACAGCATTGAGGTGCGTTTATATTTAATGTATAGGAAATGGTGTACATTTGAACAATTTAAAGCTGCTGTGTGTGCTATTTGTGAACTATGCAAGAACAGTTTAAGAATAGACTGAAGGAATTTCCATCGATACAGCTACAAATACTTACTGCAAGGTTAATATGCAAAGTTAAGTCTGCATATTTTGCTGCATTTGGACTTTTCTCAGCAATGCTCAGCCATAAATTAACTGTGCCATTGTCTTTATCAGCTTTTGCTCTAGTGACGCCAGCCTCTAAATACATTTTCTATACACATTTTGCATCCAGTTCATCTCCTCTTCTTCTCCTTCTTACTCTCTGTTTCAATCAAGGCAATGATTATTTCAGTCTGACAGTTTAGTGTCGGCCTGAACGTACACCTGGAACCATAAAGCCCCAGTAGGGATGCAACTAGTTCAAGAACTTTGCCTTTAGGGCACCGATAAAACTATGCCATAAAAAATGGAGTTATGATGGAGCTTTAACATCTCTTATTGACAACTGGCACACAGACAACTGCTGCAGTAAAGTCACATTATCACCAACCTCCAGATGATTCAATCTGAGGTTTAAACAGCAATCAATCCCTAGGTCAGATTATAGTGAAAACAGCCCTCCAACCCTCACAGGCTTGAACACATTTCCTACTACAAATGAAGCTTAAGGTGACCTTCAGGTTAGAACCACTAACAGGCTGTCCACCATTTCGGGTCATGGTCCTGGAGAAACTTGAGGCTTGGAATGCAGCACTCATTAGTAAACTGTATGTTATGGTCTGGCAACTATATATGTATATATGCAGTGTGTATATAATGTATAGGGTGTGTCTATACACACACACACACACACACACACAAACACACTTTTTAGTCATTACTTATTGCTCTTATACATATATATAATGGCCGGTATATTTTAATACCAGTCTTGATATCCAAGTCGAGCATTCTTGGCATAAGAACTTCTCTCTGCCTTGTCCAGATTTGCCCGAGTACGAGTGCCAAGCTGTGTGGCAGCACTGCACCCAGTATCCGTGTTCTCGGGTTTTACCTCATGTGGCCTGGGTTCAAAAGCAGTTTTCCCTTTTGTGATTTTATTCAATTCTGTTCATTCCGTAAGAACTCCCATAACAGTTCATTACTGTAACAGCTAAATGCAATAAGTAAATGTTTTTTCTATTTTATATAGTTTTCATTTCTGTTTTAGGTAAACACACAAATCCATATTAATCACAACATTAACTGGTAATTAGGTAATTGGAGTTTAAATTATTCTTTATCACACTCAAATAAGTATTTTCAGTGTGTTATGGATATTTTGGGGATATTCACTGAGGTTTTTTGATTGAACACGAAGTGAATCATAATTTTTTTTATAAGAAACAATGGAAATTGTTTCCCGACATTCAAATAATTTCTAGGAACTTTTCTAGGATAGGATTTCTAGATATTCTAGTTTCCTAAAAATCACTTGAATGTCAGGAAACAATTTCCATTGTTAGTATATATAAAATGCATTTATGTATATACAAATTTATGATAAGGTAAAATTATGTATAGCATTACGTTTAAAAGTTAGAATTTGTTCTGTATCACTCACAATCTTACTTGATCTAATTTTTGGATGCTTTGCAGTTAATGTAACTGTTATTTCTCCGTGTTGTTGCCTTTTTGTCTCTGTTTCTGCAACCTGTTGTTTCTTGGTATGTTTCTCTCACTGTTGTCACAATAAAAAAAAAATAACAAAAATAAATCTTTCTTGGTAGTATCCATGATCTGCATGGGCCAGATAGCAAACCCCCCACTTGGCTCTGTAAGAGTCTATGAAGCAATTTATGGAAATGGGTCTTATACAATTTACATTTGCTGGTGTTTTATGAGGAAAATCGTATCTACAGTGGGTACATCAAACATAGCAAGGAAGTGATGGGTATTCAACTCTGGCACTGTCACTGATTCTTATTGAATTTTCAGCCTGACACCTCTGATATCTGTTTGCCTTGATTTGTGGTTCCAGAATTAAGCCTGACAACCTTCTCATTATGGCAGTGTGAAGGCAACGTGGGAAGAGGCAACAGGAAGAAAAGCTTTAGTGATTCTGGCCCACACAGTCTGTAAGAGGCTGACAGACATCCCTGTGGTTTACAATATATAAACAAAACTTGGGCTACTGTGAAATTATGCCACTTGTTTGCTTGTTTGTTGGCAAATATTTTCTTTTGCGGGACTCCTAAGTATGAACTTTCTTTCAAATGTTTGTATAACCTTCTTGCCCAGAAGCAGACACATAATTGATAATTGCTAGATGTCATTCGGTTACAAATTTGTCCCCAGAACATTGCTGCCTTTACATTTTATTCAAAATATAACCCATTCTTCCTAAAAAGTGATGCAATTAGAAGCTCTTGTGTCATCCACACATACATTTCTTTGATTTGCAAAACAGCTGTGAAAAGACTTGAAATCTTGCTTATTCTACATAGACATTCTAAAACAGCCTGGAAAATATTAATGATAGCCTTTAGTAGTGATAAGAAATAACTGTATTGTAGTGATACTTCAAGCAGTCGCTCCTCTTTTAATTACTACCACAGATGTCTTCAATCTTATAATCACTCATTCAGCCAGTTTAAATGGAGAAAAGTCCTCACTCTGCTGTTTCGTGTTACTCTGTATCATACTAAACATGGAAAAGAGACAGGAAAGCAGCAAAGGGGTTAGAAAGAAGAGAAAGATTGTTTAAATGGTGGCGAAAAGAACCTAGAAAAACCTAGGAGATCCAAGCTGATCTTCAAATTCAAGGTGTAACAGTGGCAGCATCCGTTACTCTTTGAGTGAAAATGGGCTACATGTTAGAAGATCCATGAACACAAAGAAGCCAAACTAGAGTTTGCCAAAATGCATGCTGACAAGCCACAGTCCTTCTGGGAGAAAACAAAATTAGAGCTTTTTGGCAAATCGCACCAACTCTATGTTCACAGTAAATGAAATGAAGCTTTCAAAGAAAAAGAACATCAGCCCTACCATGACACATGGAGGAGTTCAGTAATGTTGTGGGGTTCTTTGGGGCCTCTGACACTGGGTGCCTTGAATCTGTGCAGGACAGGATGAAATCAGAAGTCTATCAAAGCATTTTGGAGAAAAACGTACTGCCCAGTGTCAGAAAGTTGTGTTTCAATCGCAGACCTCAAAAATGAATGAGAAGAAAACATTAAACTGTTCTGAAGTAGCCTGATGTCAGTCCTTATCGGGGGCCACTTCAAAACAGCTCAACTTTTTTTTGTCTTCCATTCTGTGTGCTTTTTGAGGTATGTTTCAGGTTAAGGGTCCCAAATTCTTTAGGTTAAAAGTACCAATATTTTTCCATGTTATTGTCACTTGTTTTATTTTTTGTTTGAAAATAATTTGTCATAAATCAAAAAAAAAGTTTCTGTTTTATTAAATGTGTAATAAACACTTTTGCCCATTTCAACATTTTTTTTTTTTTTTGAAAAAGTGGAAGGATACCCATCCTTTCAGCCATATCTCTTTTACAGTACATAAAATACATAATATTTTATGTATTATATACATAATATATATGTATTTTATGATGCAATATAAATACATCAATATTTGCCCATCACTATACATGCTGCCTTACTGTTGGCCACTCATTCAACTTTAAATTACAATCAATACAGTAATACAACAGATACACACTAAGCCTACAGATAAAAATATTAGCTACACATTTAATGAGAAGAGGAACTGGCTAAAAAAGCAATAAAGTAAACCTGCTGGCGACTGAGGAGAAGAAAAAAGAACTCCTTTGGGGAGTCCAAGTGCCCCTAATCCTTCTCTTTCTCCAACAGGTCAACTCATAAATAAGCCCACAAGCACCTGTATGCACTCAGTAATTGCATCAAATACCAGGGGTACTGCAAATATCTTTTTTTTCCGCAATGTGTGGCAGGATTTAGTTCTCGGTACTCTTTTGAACTGTGTTTATGAAATTAGTTGCATTAGAGGTACTTTTTTTTCCCTAACTAGAGACATGTTTTCATTCACTTTCACAGAACAAATTAAGCAGCACTCAAAATTCCCTTCCAACCATACACCCTACCTCCAAACAAAAGCTTTGTTGTGAGTAAAGTCAGTCATTTAGTGCTCTTTTGAAAGAGATTAAATTGCTCCATTATCCCTTTCGGCTTTTCAGTAGGTTGCACATTTAGTTGCTGTTAAATTTGGTTGTTATTGCTTTTGCGTTGTGCCCCTGAGCACTTACGTGTGACTTATTACATTTGGAAATCTCTGCATTTCCCTAAGTCTTTAGCTTCTGTTTATTACGTGCCAATGCAATTAAGCCAAAATTAAGGAAAATAATCAGGCAGAAATTTTGTTGGGAGGAAAAAGGACTGGATTCTTGCTTGTAAACCTCTTTATCAGTCATGGAACAGTTAAGGTGTTTTGCAACGAGTGATCTGGTTTGCCTGCTTTTGTCTGACAAATGTTCAGCTTGGGCCAATGGACCTAAGTGAAGCTATTTTTTTAGCACTGCATAATTTGGCCTCACCGCTTTCTTAACAGGTGATCAGGAACGTGGCCGCAGTACTTTGTTCAGCCGATAAACTGCAATGTGATTTTTTTGTACTCTGAGTCATGTGTTCGCAAGATACTGAGTTCATTTTGTCATTTTAGCCACCCTACATGGAATCCTGGGTTATGCGCACATCCAAGTATTTTGAAATTGCCTAAATGGTCCTATAGTAGTCAGCAAATTTAAAGGTCTTTCAATATCTGTACGTCCATCAGAAAATTGTTTTGGGCAGCAGGCAGTGTAGTGGTTACAGCCATCATCTTAGTGTGGGATGGGAGTGGGACTGAGTTCTTGAGTAAGGTACTCTGAATTACTAGTGTCATTCAAACACATACAACTAGCTGTATCAAAGGTTAACTGGTGTGTTGTTTAGTATACAAATCTAACACTGTAAGCTGCTATAGAGAAATGCATCTATTAAATGATAATATTACTCTTCTCCACTTTATACTTTTGATTTGGATTTATTTTTACCTATTAATACAGCTGGATTTAAAAAAAAAAGACTATTCTAAGAGACTTACCCGCTGAATGCTAGTTGAGTCGCATTTAGGAATTAATACGACATACAACATGTTTGCCATTATGGCATAAAACACTTCTCTCCTCACTGCACAGATTATTCAATGTTTGCTAACACAGTATACTGTAATAAATGGGTGCGTTATCATTTTTTTAAATTTAATTTTCATCATTTTAAACTATGGAATACAGCAAATGATTTTCTCCATCTGTACATCTAGCCACTTAGTCACATATTATATGACAGTAATTGTACATACTGTAAGACACTCACATTTATGCAGTGAAATGGAGGAGATGAGACATTTGAGTTTCTTGTTTACTCCATTATCAGCTGTCAGTCAAAAAGGTGGACTGTCAAAGCTATAAGAGGTCAATGAATTAGGCAGGAGCAGGAAACCCAGAAGGACCGAACCCTTCCATACCATCATTTTGACAAGCCTCTGTGGATAAAATAAATATATAAGCAAATCAAGGGCAGGATTAAAATCAGAACAGCTGAAACTGACACAGATGGGATCTTGCTGTTTTTGAATTTCACCGTGTTTCGCAGTGGGTTTGAAATGTGAAGTGGGAATTGGATAGGGCAGCAGTCCTGAACTCGGATCCCATCCAGGACAACCAAGCCAGGATCTTTTCAGGTGAATTGCTCATTCAGAAATCAGACCCATTACACAAGTGACTGGCTTAATAAAGTATAATTGATAAGTAAATCCTTTCAGGCAGATACATATACAGGTATCTCCACAGCTTGATATTGAACCAAATAAATGAGGTACTTTTATGCTGCAAATAAAGTAGTGGCTGTGAAATAAATTTTAAAAGTTATAAGCAATGGCAAATGCTTACAACACTGCAAACTGACTCTAATTCAGGGTAAAATGAGGGGAGGTATATTTTTGAAACAGCTTGGAGAAATAGGCCCTGGGCCTGTATTTAAGACAAATATCTATACAATTTAATACTATAACAATATCAGAAACTATGTACTGTTTAAAATGATTTTTTAGAGACTTTAAATGCTAGAAATGCCTCAGAGACGTGCAGTGTGTTCAAGAAGAATAAAACCTTCACAACTGCAAACTATTCCAACAGTAATGTCTAAGAGGGCCACTGACTTTAAAAAAAAAAGAAAAAAGTTTTAGATTAAATTATTATGACTGAAATTGACACAGCTGGTATTTTAAATCTCTAATTTCATATGGCAGAACAAAATTACTTCACACTGGGCTCATCAAATTAAAAACGTGAAAAGGAAATCAAATAGGGTGTCTAAAATGTGAAATAAATTATTAGAGTTCCAGACATCAGGGTTTTAATGGAGTTTAAAGTTACGTGACACTCCTGTGGCCACTAGAAAAGTTCAGAAGGTAATCTATTTTAGGCACACATCTGTGGGTTAAGGGGTCCAGATGGAAATTTGGTTTGCACCAGAGATTTCTTTCTTTTATCCATATTTGAGTTTCTTATTTTTTAGGAAAGTACTTTTCAGCTCATAATCTGGGCCTAAAAAAGCTCACATAAACGCCCTGTTGCAGACATTGTTATATAGCTGTAAAGGAAACATTCCATCATATGTAGACTTTCTCGTATTCATTTGGCAGATGCTTTTCGTCAAGAGAACTTCTAATTTAACAAAAATCTCAAAATTAACAAAAGTGTACGCTAATCCCCAGGGATTTGTTGTAATGGTAAAACTGTGTAGAATTAACTAAATCGGAATCAGCAAAAGTAGATTTATAATGTCAACATTAGCAGCAAGTTCATGCAAAAGTGCATTCAAAGTTTTGAAATTCCTCTTGAAGACACTGAGGTGTAGTTTAGTCCTGAGAAAGATGCAAAATTTGTTCAACTGCAATGGGATTGTTACAAAAAACGATTCAATTTCATGTCCCCTGTAGGAGAAGCAGTCTGAAACACAATAATCTTGAAAGTGTCTAGGGTCAGAGCAGATCTTGAAGGTGTCATGGTGCAGTTCCCTTGACCAGATTGTACATTTTCATCAGAACCTTATCATTAAGAGAACAATATGGAGGGAATACACATGAGAAAGCTTTGGGGTCAATGACACTTTGTGGAAAGACAATCAAAATCACCTCAGTTTCATGGTGGAGGCTGGAAGACCATGTTGCAGTGTTTCAGATGAGAAATCACTGGACTATTGTGCCACAAACAAATGGGCATAACTCTGGAGTAACCTGCATGAATTGGACTGCAGCTGAGGTCTGCTAGGATTACATACTTCTCACAAAATTTCTTGTCTTCTCAAAACTTCATGGCCCAGTTGTATATAGCTATTGTTTTAAATCAATTCATATACTTCAGGGTGAGCAGATCATATACTATACATGGTGCAGTCAATAAATTTTAAGTCTGGATGATATGTGGTCCTGCTGTCATTCCAAAGCATTGGTGCATGAGACAAGGCAGCACCACGCCATGACCTTGAAACTTACTGACTCTAAAACTGAATAAAAACATGTAACTAATTTCCTTGATGATGTCCCAAAAAAAGCATGCTTCTGCAGTATTTCCCAACATTGACATTAAGCCAACATGTTGCAGTAAAATATTGTCTTGTAAAAAAGGTTCATGGATTGCTAGACTCTGTCTATGTATCTTCAGAGAAAGTCCCACTCCCTTAAAACAACCCAAACTAATTCACTGGCGTGCAAACTGACTCCCCATGAAATACCAGCTGTACAGAGTGTGTGGACCCCGCCACGATCACACTAAACTGAGCATATCTGCCAGCAAAATAATACCTCCACCATCACTGAGTAAATACCCCCCTCAAACATCCAGTCAGCACAGCTCTCACGCTCTCCTAAGGCAGTTCTGAAAAGCATGCTACATTAAAAACAGCAGCCAAAAACATCAGAATAATAATAATAATAATAATACACTGCCTTCTGTTAATGGCTGTTTTTTGCTCAAAAAGAACCAAGTGTAATTTGTTCTGATAGCATTCATTTGAAAAGACTACAACTAAAGGGCTAGTAGGGGGTGCTTTTCATATGTTCTCCCCCTCTCTAATAAGCAGAGCAGAGTTGTTATTTTCTTTTTCTTATTTATATATTTATTTGCATATATATTTTTAGAGTGCCTTCTCTTTTAAAAGACATTTGTTGTCTTATTTATATTTTAAAATAAAAAGGATTTGAAAAAAAATCTCAATTAAAAGAAAATGTAACGGCTCTATGTCTTTACAAAAATAAGGCAGTCGCCACATTTGTGTTTTTAATGCCTCCAGTCATGGAAGTGCATTTTGTTCGGATGATTTCTCTTAAAAAAAATATTTATTTGCCAACCTGTAATTCTTATGAAAAGACAAAGAGTTGAGAATCAACTGCATCTGCTGTTGACTCACTGAGGGAATAATGAGGGATGTTTACAGGATTGAGAAGAAATGACTGAATAAGTCATCGAAAAGTAGGAAAAGATGCCAAGTGTTACAGATGAGAGGACACTATTCGACCCACCCTGTCTGTTTGTGATGAGAGTGATATGTCCCCACCAGTGTCCTCTGTCACTTTTATCACTTTGGTGTGCAACAAAAAGCACCTCGCTGACCAGAAATACTTTACAATATCTAAATCAATTGTAAAGCTGCAAGTAGGTAAACAGGCATACTTAAAAGATGTTGCATGTTACACTTTGCTTTAAATTATTATTAAACATTAATGAGAATGATTTTGGCCTCAGAGCTTCTAGCTCTTGCTGCAGCATACAGGCAGAAATGTGTTAGAACATGCTGTATGGTGAATTAAACCGTTTGTCTGAACCACATTCTACCCTGAAAAAAACATTGGATACCAAGTCTCTATTTCCCATTATGTTAAATGAGGAAAACAAATAAATAATGTTCTCCTCGCCCATCGCAAAACACCTATTTAACTCTCATCCCAGGACTTCAGCATGATCAACACTCTAAATAACCAGTTACCTGATTATAAAACACTTAATGTTTTTGTTATTTTGCATGTTTATACTGCGTGGTGCAGTGTGTACAGTACAGGACATTTCACATTAGTTACTGCATTACACACAGGAGATAAGAGTGTGGATGGTGAGGTTTGCAGCCCGACTTCAGTGTTATGAGATGTTGAATAAAGGGAATAAAAATGTGTGTCAGTGTATTCCACCGTGTCCACCTCTTTGCCTCACACAACCGGCATTTAAATAAGATTTATTTAAAAAAATTAAACGCACAATAAATGATGTGACGATGTGGCACAAATGTCTTCGAACAGTGAAACAGGAGGTATCAGCAAATAACACAAGCACTTCTGGCTTCAGATAAATTTGCAACAGAAACACAGTAGAGTTTATTATAATAGATACAGCATTATTTTATTACACTACACTGTATGCTCTGTAGATTTTTGCATTCGTTTTGATTTTTATATAGCCAAATTTTCCATTTGGATACTGATTTATAGATATTCGTTTTTGAGAACCATTTTAGAGAAAATTCTGAATGAGAGTTCAGATACCAATGACCTGCTGTACTGTACATATATTAACATCACAGATTCATGATATTAATACTAATACTATTCAAGGGTCAGAAGCGACCTTGGTTTAAGGCCCTGCTCCTGCTGTAGTATCACTGAGCAAGGTATTCCCTAAATGGCTCCTGTAAACATTAGAATGATGTATAGGAGTTTAATATAAAGCTGTTTAGTGCAAAAAATGTAATATTTTAAGGTGTTTTCCATTATGATGTGTAACAAATATGCAACACTTTTTAAAGTTGTTGTCAATGCAAGCGAATGGCTTTCTTTCAAAGGCCCAGTGTGTGTGTCTGTTCCACAGCATTTGCATCTGCTATGATGATGGTAATTCATCTTTAAAAAAACATAACAATAATAATTTAACACTCCTGATGCACGTTGCTCTTAGTAGATACATGGCTGTAAAGCATCCTTGTAGTGAAAATATTTCTAGTCATCACTCTGCATATAGCAAATTGACTCTTATCAAGTCAAAAAGAAACTTACATTAATTTATGAAAAGAGGTTGTATAAATATGCCACCATGTCTTCGGTATACAAATAATGTTGAATGATTTAAAATAATAGCAACAGGTTTCATTATAATGACAAATTTCTTAGAAACAATCACCTTCATCAATGAGGGAACGTATACATGTGTGCCTTCCCTTTTCTACCCTTCTCTGGAATTCATAATTTCTCCATTGACTGAGAAAGATCCCCTCTACAAGGCTGACAGGTAAAGGAAATGACCAATGACAGAGTGATAATGGAAAATGCCTTTCCATCAGAACTTTGTATTGCTATATCAGCATGATGACAATTATGCAGATTTCAGCTCTTCTTTTTGCTGTTGGGGGACAGAACTGAAGATGTACAACCTGGTCTCTTAAAATTTAATAAACCAAGCAGGGCCATAGTCAGGGTCAAGTTCTTAGTGAGGACATTTTTTTCACCTTGTCTAAAGGCTAATTAATATGCATTATAATGTGTTCAACCTCAGGTACAATGAAAAAGAAAAAATATATATCAGGTGCTCAAGTGTCTTCCTTCCAACTGTGGCCATGGAAACTGGTAGGGTATATTTTAAGAATACATAAAATGACCATATTTTCAGACATTTAACAGTAATATAACAGTATCTTTATTGTAATGTATAATGTCTTGAATTGAGATAAAGAATGGACACCCATGTGTCGTCTGTGTGCCTCCACCACAGGGAAAAATATGACGGGTCATAAGTTTTCTCCTTTCCCTTCTCACCAAAATAGCAATGACAGGCCGAGGGACCGGGAATTACAGTAAATTGTAGCTCCAATTAAATGTTTAATGAAAGTGAGCTAAGCGCTCCCTGAGACTAATTTCCACGCTGGTGGCTGATCCTCAGGCCTGAGATTTTTTTCAGGAGGTTCTTTGTCATGCTGCCCAGCACAAGGGCCGCCTCATTACTGTCAATCGTTGAAGAACTTCCCTGCGCTCTAAACGGTGCCTGTTATTGTGTTTCCGGCCTCCTGCTCTCTGCAAAGGATGTAACCTCGTGGCCTGCGCTGTCTCTCATTAAGCAAAGACAAATAAGACTGTTCATGTGGGCCTCACCACCTTGCCCCCAGCTCCCACCCTGAGCTACCCTCTGAGGCTGTCCAGTGGAGACATCACCAGGTTGCTAAGAAACAACAAACTAAGACAGACAGGGCTGTGAGTGAATCTGACGACTGAGATTCCTTAACAAGGCTCAACAAGGGTGTTGCTATGGGTTCACGTCAGCCTTGTTTTTAACAGTGGTCTTGGGCTGCATGGTTCAGAATCGTTCAAGTGGTGTCAGACCCCCCGTCCACCACCCATTTTTAAGACCTTCTCACTGGTCTTCTATACCAACCAGCCACGGTGCAGATGTGGTAGGAAGCCAATACCAGCTGCTATTGTATAAATTGGATGGAAAAAAACTTATTTAAGTTGAACTGAAAAGTTACAAAAATTCCGACAAGCAAGGCATATTTATTTCAGACATTTTTTAAATAATATATTTTTTTTACTATGCTTTTACTATTAAAACATAGGGGGGGAAATTGCATTAAATTTAAATATATTTAGGAAGAAATTTATTGCAACAGCTTATTAAGCTGGGAAACATACACGTAAAAACAACTAATATTTTGTACCAGGAGCCAAGGGAATATGGGCCTGCTAGGAATGAGGGTTGATGTGTCCATCATACAATTTTGTACAGCTAGCAAGAGCTGTAAACACCTTCAGTTTAGTATTTTTCTCTGGGTGTGGAGGTGGTGTCCTCCTGCAATTTAAAAAACAGCCTTTAAGCTGACATGTTGAGTGTTTAACCCCTTTGCTACTTGCAGCACATCTGCAAGGTAACTAGCAATATCCAGCTACAGACAAGAGAAGGTAAAAACACTGAAATGTTTGGTAATTACTGTCAAAAATCCAAATGACACACCACTGCCGTGACTTTTACAGTGCATACACAAGATTTTCCCCGAAGGAAATGAGTGAAAAGCCACAGCTGGAGGGGAAAAAATAGCACTTGACATTCGTGGAGAAGCTGTGGAAGAATCTGCTCATCGCAGTAAATTAACGGAGTGAGGCAGAGACACCATGGAAGGTTTACCACTGAGGATCAGAGCCCGCACAGCACTGCCTCGCAGTCTATCAAGTGGGCACATGTCTCACTGATTTAAGCAGCTTTCATGTAGCTAGAACACAGCAGCAGTCGCTCAGACCAGGTGCAACAGCATCAGCTGTGTTCCTCAGAGCTGTTTAACACAGCCTTGCGTGGGACAGGCTGAGTATTTTGGACACACTGCTGCAAAGTTTCTGATCTAAACATAAATCAGAGCACAGGTTTGCAAACACCAGTGCAGTGGATTTTTATCAGATGCCTGGGAAATGTTGCCATATTGGACATGACACTATTACCAATACCAAAGGTTTCTTTACGTGCTTCTTGTTCAGTGAGGATCCCAGAGATAAAAGTGATGACTTTTGTATTTAAAAAAAAGCTTGACTTTCTTGCTCCACATTTGCTACTTATTTGTTTCTCCCTATCATTCCAAGCCTTTGCTACTTTAATGTATCTTTGCAGCATCTCTAGTCACTGTCTCACCAAGGCTCCTCTTCCCAAAGTCCTCTAAATTTGACGGCAATGTGTCTTCAAGACTCCCTGTCCTTGTATCTTCAAGTTCTCCAACCACTCAGTTTCTAAGTTAGTGTTTTCTCGTCTACAAGCAAACACATCTTCACCCCACCAGATCTTCAGCATTCAGTGTTAACTCTTCCTGATTGTAAATATACTCTGCACTTCACTATTCATGGCAACTGATGATCGTGACGGTACGATCTTAGCAAAAAATGTCCTGCATTAAATCCTGACACCACAATTGTTCCCACAAAGCATCTGCAAACCAATTTGTTGCAGAAAAAAAATTTAAATCCCATTTCATTGGAGAAACATCCAGGTGACATATAGTTCTGTTCTGCAGATGTGGTCAGATTTAATTTGGCCTTAATAAGAACTGGAAGTGGTCATGGCTGGAGGTCTCCCATCAGCATCATGGTGTGACACATACTGCATATTAGAAACATCATTCTACTCTGTGGGATATTATCATTCCTGCTATAGAAGGGTCCTCAGCTCATGGTTTACACTGATTAGAACACTTTGAGAACATCTCCTTGGTACATTTTACCATTTCCATGAGTACATATATAGCGTGGTATGTCTAAAGAAATGAGTTCAACTAAACTTGACGCACAGAATCAGGGCGAGGTTCGAATTTTCCCAGCATCTAAACTGGTAAGCCTTTTGGTCAAAGCAAAGATAGTTAATAGCCACATCATCAACCTATAGGTATACTGCATGTTACGTCACTCATTTTGAGGCTGTGACAAAGCTGTCTCTCAAAGTCATCTTCATTATATAGGGTCGGTTCCCATTAGTTACTCAGGACAGTCTTCCAGGTCTAGCCTCATGACTTATACTAAACTTGCATCCCTTTACAATTCAAATTTTAGATGTTTCTGCTAAAGAATTTCTCTGGAAACATATCGCCACTCAAGGAAGGATGGGACATTGAGGGTATGAACTGTGAATTGTGTCAAATTCCTCCTTGCATTATTATGCGCTGTCTGCTTCTGCAAACACAAAGCTCTCGGGGCTTGTGCCAATCCTAGGGCTCGTTCACAAGCATGACCTCCCCAGCAAAACATGTCTCCCTTTAGGCTAAACATTTGTTAACAGCAGTTTGACACCCATGAAATAACCCTGAGGGAAACAGTATGTATGAACTGATATCAAGGTTAATGTCCCCACGTCCTACCTGTTTCACTGCTAAATCGCACAGTGAACTCCCATGATGTGTCGACTGTTCACAATAACAAGATAGGTGACTGCAACTCATGCATATTCAAATCAGCGTTTAACACCAAAAGCTTGTTATCAAGTCGCTTTGTTTGATGACTGCAAATTGTAATAATCATAAGTAATGAAGTATAAACATGTATGCTGTATAAATATGTGTTTTAAATTTATTTAAATATGTAACTGTGCACAAGAAAGTATTTGTACATATACAGTCATTAATATACTTTTTATGCATAAGACAGAAGGGTTGTTGTTTTATCTAAGTCCATAATGATAATCTTGTGTTACAGTGTGTAAGCAGAAAATTGCCCATGCACATTAATAAATATATTGCTTAGAGGGAGCAATGTCAAGCATTTCTGGCAGCTAAAGTAAACTCAGTAGGAGTATAAGGAGAGAAAAATGAATATCAAATATTTAAAGACACAGCTGTTCGCCCCCTCAGGTGACTGCTTAGTACCTTTCATGGCAAATAGCTGACAACAATCCCTTCACTGTGTCTGCAATTCTTCACTCGTCTTTTACAACGTCACACTAGAGTCAAAGGCGAGCATTTCTCTTACATTTCCACAGGGTACCAAGGAAGAAGGTGCAGCAAAAAAATTAATGCAGACACACTTAATGCATTGTCCTCTGCATTTTACAAGAATGAAGTGCTAGGTCTTAGATGCAGTTTACAGAACATGTATCCAACAGTAAGTTAAAACAATCATTCTATACAGGATGGTAAATTTCAGCTGCATGTGATTTTCTATATTTATGGAGAAGCAGTGTTTCTAGAGATTGGATTTGAAAAAAAAATTGAGTCAACGGGCTAAAAAGCACCCTTCATTACATATGATAGCTATAGCCAGGGAGAAAGCAGGGACCTGAGTCTGCACGCTCTCATGTGTTCCTCCTTTGCATGCTATCCAGGTGAGTTGTGGTTGGGGTAGGTGGAGGGGGGGGGGGCTTGGTCTACAGGGCTGCTGCGATGCATTAGCAATCCTAGGTAGGATCCCTTTGAAGTCCCCTGCAGTGTTACACTGTGTCTGATTCGAAAGCTCTGTTCCTTAGCAAAAAACAGCTGAAATTACTAAATGAAATAGCATCATGCTTATTTTTTTATTTTTCTCCTATCTTCATTATACCCACAGCTCCAGCACTCTCTGCATGCGAGAAACCACTCCGTGCCTTTGAACTTTCCAAACGCAATGCTGCAGGCCACTTTACTCCACTCCTCTTACATAACATCCCTTATCGAGTCTTCTGTCCGCCAGCCCTACACAATCCAGCAAGAAAGTAATCTGACCCATTTTTCCTTTAAGAGGACAGGGTGTTTAAAATCCAGGCCATCTCCAAGCACAGATGTCTAATGTATGTGGCAGTGGGACCTAGTTTAGATGTTTAATATATTTTACCCACTGAAAATCGATATGATTTAACCTGAATCATACACACTTGAAGTAATCCCTTTAAAGACTTTGCATAATATATTTATATCATCTTCACCCCAAATCTGTTTCCTTTTGAGTTCTGTTAAGGAATGTTCTTTGAAATTCAAATATGCCACAGTTTGCCTTATATTCAAGGTCTGCTGATTTGGAAAATACTTTAGCTGTTTGAAACAATAAAATCTTCTTAGACAAATCAGTCGTATGTGTATTTGAAGAAATCAGTCAGACAGTGCTTGCGGCCCTTGAGGAATGTTTAATTTCACTTTAATGGTAATCCTAACTTCTCAAAGCCAATCTTTCTGAGCACAGTGTCTGTGGCCAACCAGAGAGTATATAAATCTCCAGTAGATATTACAGATATGTTATATTTGTATAGGTACTCTAACACTAATATCAGAGCTTACTAGGGCCAAGGAGTGTTCTAGTCTTGATTTGAAAATTAGATGACAAACATACCCTTGTCTCACTTACTCACTATCATTAACTAGCTGTCCAAGTCAGTACAAGTCCAGTCGGGTATCTCACAGCATGCGGTGCCTCACAGCACTTGGACCGTTTGGGTGCAATGTTAAGTCTCGCTCAGTCATAGAGTTTGCATCCTCACCTTGTGTCTAAATGGGTTTCCTCCGGGTGCTTCAGTTTTCTCCCACAGCCCAAATATGTGCTTCAGGGTTAAATGGTCACATCTAAATTGCTAGTGGTGTGTGTGGCTAACTTGCGGTGGAATGGCATTCCATCTGGTATTTACCCATCCTAGATTTGTGCCCAGAAATTCTGGAATAATTTCAACACTGCAACAACCTTGACAAAGATAGGCAGCTATTGAAAGTGAGTGAGAGTAATTTTATACTCTTAGCTTCTGTCCAGAAAAAACAATGATAAATGTACAGTATAAATACAAGTGTTGTAGGCCAGACATACACTATGTGACTACTATACAGAAAACTGTAGGCAAATATAAGTGATAGTTACATCAAACCTCTGCCACCTGCTAAAACATTTATTATAACACAATGTCATGCTCAACAGTACAACACTGTAAATTAATAATAGCACTGTCAGCTATGATGTTTAAGGTCAGAACATGTCTAAATTTTCATAGCACTGACAGATAGAAATGAGGCGAAAGAGCATGACTTGTGGAAGGGAACTGGGGAAATACAACGTTTTTCGTGGCAATATGGTCGACACAAAAAAACACGTAGCATCAGCACATGAAATATTTTTTTAAAAATTACATACATTTAGTCTCTGGAAGCAAAATAAATAGCAAGCAATTCCCAGCAGAATTTTGGTATGAAACTTGCAAAAATCTTCTACCTATATTTCGTTCGGTTTTTTTTTTCATAACGTTACTATTATCTTAGCAAAGCTCAATTCTACCATATCTATCCGGTCACATTGTTTTACTAATTGCCTCTGACTTATCACAGCACACACTTGATACAGCTGTGAACTGCAATGATTTTTGGGAAACCGAGCACTACGACCGCAGTTACACAAGTAAGCATTGTTGGGTGAGTCTTCCATGAAGGAGATTAAATTCATTTCAAATCCATGAATAACAATGTCTTATCATCACCTCTAACTGTATTTCAGTGTCAAGTATCCAGTTTTATGGAAACGTCCTTATCTGTGGCGGTACAATGGACCTAGTGACTCATTGGTATTCCTGTATATCCCTTGGATTAAGAGTTACACAGAGTAATCAAATTACTTTGACCCTGACTTGGTTTTGACCTTGATGTACAATATCGGAAACCCACTGGTGCTGAAAAACATCCCTTTTCGACACAAATAGCAATAAGGTAACAGGTAGAAAATTAACTACGATTGATTCAATAGCAGTAAATAGATTCAAGTATCACATAAACTAAAAAAGGCAGCAAAATAATACAAAGCATGTTTCTTGTACTCAAACTGCAACTCTTATCAAGTAAAGTAACTGGAAGGAAAGGAGCATTTTAAATGAAATTTTAAAATGATGGTTGCATATTTTCTACTGGTCTTGGAGCTGATTGAGCATCTTTATGCTGACTTGAAATCATCTTTAAGAATTTAAGATGAATAAGAAGCTGTGTAGTGTGGCACCCAGTGATTCTGGAAAAGGCTCTGGTGAACCATGACCCTGACCAGGATAAAGCGATTTATGAAAACTGACAACAATCCACTGCTTCCAAACACAACGTCAATGGTGATATACATAAACTTATTAAAATTATTCATTACTTTTTCTCAACTGCTCTGGAGACAATTGTCAAATGTCAATTAGCCTTGTGTGTAACTTCCACACCATTAGGTCATTGGTGCACAGCAGAACAGAATTTCTCATCATTTCCTACAAATTTCTCTTGGTCAAGTGTAGTTGTCCGCATTGGGCCCATTGTTTGCTTACATCTTGTTGATTGAAATGGATTGAATTATTATTCAGCTGAATGATTTCACACTCAAGCTACAGTACTGTGCAAAACTCTTAGGCATGCAACTTCAACGTGTGTTGAGAAGTACAGGTAGATTCTTATCTACCATCACGGAGGTTTCTGATTGGTCCCAAATTCATTCTGCAGCCTGAGAATGACCTCAAACACCCAATCTCAGTCATACAGAACTATGTTCAGCAAAAAGAAGGAATCCTGCAACAGCTGGTATGGTCCCCACAGAGCCCTGATCTCAACATGATCAAGTCAGTCTGGGAGGACGTGCAGAGACAGTCAAAGTGTGCAGAAGAACTGTGGCCAGTTCCTCAAAATGTTTGGAAGAACGTACCAACCTCTACCTTAAACTGCATGCAAGTTTGCATAAGAGAATTGATGCTGTTTCAAAGGCAAAGGGTGGTCACACCAAATATTTACTTTTTAGAAGATTTATTGGTTAATAAGTATTCATGGCATTATTTTTGGAACCATCCTCGCTCTATAGCATTTTTCCCACAGGTGCCTAAGACTCTATATATATATATAGGTGGGATAGGGTGGCAGTATAGTTAATGGAGGCTACATGGGCTTTTGACCTAGTAGGCTTGGAGGGGGGTGGGTCTGGGACGCCAGGCCTCACTGCTGAGCCATCCGGAGGTGTCATGGGCCTAATTCAGCGAAACACCGATGAAGGATGGTGCCCACCTGATGACCCCGGTGAAGAGCTTACAAGGTGGCATGTTAGGTTGTATAGTGTGTTAGGGTTGGAGGGGAGTAGGTGGGTATGTTGTTAGATGGATAGGGTAGGGCTCTATGCTTCATCCCAGTGGGTAAATGCAGAATATCTGTCAACTTATCCTGTATATTCGTAACGTAATTAGGTAAATTTATTTATATATATATATATATATATATATATATATATATATATAGGTAGTTCAAACATCCGCATATTCATTGTCTTTTTCCTTAAGTTCTCAAGCACATGAGCAGATAAATGATTTTTCAGTGTGGGCAACAATAGTAACTAATAAGAGGGGTAAAAAAGTACCCCCCCCAAAAAAAATAAATTACACGTTTCCTCTCTTATTCTCAATACTAACTGCTCCTCCTTGCTTCCCTTTTACTGTTCCTCCTGCAGTTCAACAATCTTTTGTTTGTATTGTATACATATATACAGTGCTTTTGCACAGTACAGTATATATGTATGTATATAATTGCATCAGCCATCAAATGCAAAACAGTTCAACCAACAGTCATAATCAGTCAAACATATATTCCACTAGCTGAGTTACTCAGCACTACCTGGGTCAAATATCTACTTTACTCAGATGTAACAGCTCCTGGCTCCTTTCATCAAACATGGACGACACTGACAACAAGCCATAGTAATGTACACACGAGTGTGTTTGTGGGTGTGTGTGTGTGTGTGTGTGTGTGTGTTTGAGATGTTCCCCTGTGTGCTATGCTGTGGTGCTACATGGTCCTTTTCAATGTTTTAGTGTTATCTGGGAAAGTTTCTTTGGGGGCTTTTAGATGTTTTTGGAAGCTTCATTACATAAGCATCAGTATTATTATCATTCTTGCTTCTCTATTTACTGTGTGACTTTTCACTTTCTTTTTATTGTTTTATTGTATTGTACTCATTACTCATCAATGTCATAAGACTATTTCAGCAAAAATTTGTTTCTGAACAGGTAATGTGCCCATGTGAGTGTTTTCTGTTTTCTGTGATCTTTACATACTACAGTGTGCAACCTGGCAATGTTGAAACTGGCATCTGTGGCATGAATGGTATTCAGTTTGGTAAGAAAAAATGAATAGTCACTGTCAGTGAGAAAGTGGGGAAAACTGTAATTTGGAATTTTGAAGCTAAGGAGTATACTTAGTCTATACTTACATTTTGACAACATATGGTGTTTTGACTGTCATGGTTTAAGATCGTGAAGAAAAATTTCATTTTGGTGGAAGTGACTTATTCATTGACGGAATTACTTGCTTTAAAGACATGAGTTAATATTTTGAGTGAGTTACAGCCTCTGCATCTTAACCGTAGTGCTGTACTGTATAAACTGTTTTGAGAAATGCACTCAGCAGTGAGAATGTTGAGGAAGAAAACTGTAAAATGAATAAAATAAACAAAGTAAATGGTTTCAAATATATCTGTAAAGAAAACAAAATTTGTGAATTTTTTGTAATGATCTGGAATTCTGTGTAAAATTTCTGGTTCCTAAAATGTGATCTGATCTTCATCTGACTTACAAGAATGAAGGCAGACTGTAACAAACAACAAAATAGATAGATAGATAGATAGATAGATAGATAGATAGATAGATAGATAGATAGATAGATTAAATTACATTCCCACTAGTGTTTAAATGAAATATGGTACCAAGGGTTTGACATAACTTTGTGGAAAAGTAGAGTTTCAGCAGTTCATAAAGAAAATCCTTTTCCCTGACAACCAGAGGGAAAATCCTGACCCTAAGAATTAACACAGAAAAAGGTTTATCACTGTAGACCGATACCATGTGAAATATGATTTTGAGTCACTGGATCAAATTTAACAATTATGCATAATAGATTTGTTTATTCATCTAATGTTGTCTAAACCCAGTGAATGAGTAAAATCTACGCTACCAGCAAAAACAAAGGGCTGCTCTGCCACATGGGGAAATTAGTGAGCGGTCCGCCAATCCTTTCATCGCTCTGCAAGCACAGCTCTGCGTACCTGAAGGCAATTAGTATGGAATCACCAAGGGGTAGTCAGGTTAAACCTGGTGACGCTGAGATGATAAATATTGATTTAGTCATACAGTGTCTTCTGCGGAGTTAATTAGAGAGCAACCTGTGGTCTTCTGCTCGCCTCTCAAGTCTGAAACCTTCAGTAAGTCAAGGATTCACACACATTCCACATTGTTTGGGGCCTAAAACACTGGAGTTGCAGTCCTGTTCTGTTGGACTAGACTGCTTTTCCTTGATTCCCTGGGTGCTGGAAGTGGGGGAGAGAGATGTACAAGAAGCAGTATTCATTCTTTGACATTCGCTCAGCTCAAATCCAACTTTAAAAAATAGATTGAATATAGACATACAGCAAAACAGAACTAGCAAATATAAAGTTGATTTGTCTGAGGTCCACTTGTGGACCTACTATCTTGAGAATATATATAAACTCAGCACGTATAACTCAATAGAAGGAACATGTCTGCTAACTGAAATATGTCCAAACCTTTCAGGTCATCATTTAACTTTTTTTTTCTTCCAGGAGAATGACCAGAAGGTCACACTAAATGTCTTACATTGTATACGTCTAAGTAATTTTTGAGTTTCTACATTTATGTGGCTGCATTAAATCATGTTATGTGATTTAACAATCGAGTTCAGTGTATGGACTCATCATTTAACTCTGCATTCTTTGCAACTTCTATCCCCTAAATCTCAGGTGTCAGAGTTCCTCAGATGGTATTCAGGCCAGATCTACTTGTGATGAAACTGTGATGAAAATACTCTGGGTATAAAATGTATAGTTGCAGTAGGCCTTTTTGCTTCAAAGAACAAGTTTCAATGAACTGAAACTTGTTTTAATAAAGTCCTTTGCTCAGAATATAAATGTTTGCTTAGTGTATGAATATTAAAAATGAAGTTACATCACAGTTACTCATTTTATTCATTTTTATGTTTTTTATGCTTAAATTTGACGCTGGATTCTGTTACATGAAACATTTGCAATGTCTAGAGTCTCACAGATGTGATTGGGAAACAGAGAAAATATGTAGTCACTCATTATGTGAAAACAGGTGCTAGAGTCAGTGTGTGGCATTTAAGGTGAAGGTCACAGCGATTACATCAGCTGGTCCGATCAAGGTTAATCTCCACCTGTCACCTTGGGGTAGACTATTCATTATGGCCAGTGTTACCTGCAGCGAGAAGACAAAATTACTGATGGACCATGGGATTCTGGGAAATTGGACTGTAAGACTACTGAAGTGGCTCATGCTAAGATGCCATTAGGCTGCTGCACTGCATGGGTTATGACCCAGACTGAAGTGCTCTCTGCCTGTCTGGGATTGTACTACTACTCCTATGAGTAGCATAACTCACATATCACAACAGGTAGACATGTTGAACTGCAAATACAAGATGTCAGTGAGAGTAGAAGTTGGGAAAAGCTCACATAGTTTCACATTTGTAAAGCACAAGCCTTAAGGATGCACATGTGGGGTAGTTTCCTGTGCCTATGGATTGATCCCTTTCTCCAAAAAAATCTTTTAGATGGCCTTATGTAATGTTCTCCACCCCTTGAAGTTTAATGGAGCGTCTAATCACAGCCAAAAACAGCCTGAGCAAAAAAGGAAAAGAAAAATTGGTTGTGAGGCACCTTTGTTGATTTCAGTCTGACCCACTGGCTAAGTAATGTAATGAGCCTGATAATCTAACAGTAATAACAGGACTTAGCCAGTAAGAGCTGTTCTGCACTTCACTGTTTCTTCTCCTAATGCTCCTTAGCTTTATCCAAAAGCTAATAGGATCTTTCATCCGTACATTATCCGTAACCAGTTGTCTAGTTCCCAGAATTGCGAAGCAATAGATGAGGACAATGGACCCTGGAGGAGATGCGAGTCAATCACAGGGTAGCATACGAGACACTTCTTGGGAATAACAGAATCCTTTTTTTGAGGAAGAACAATAAAGGACAGAAAAGAAAATGAAAAGACAAAAATTTTTTTGTCTTATTTTATTTTTTAAATTTTATTTTATTTATTTAAGAATGACCACCTTCCAAACTTCAGGGTATAATGAACACGGAGAAGGTCTCCTGTCTTTCATCATGGATTCTCACAAAAATAAACTTACAAAATAAACTATCCAGTATAGTAGTAAGCAGCTGAAAACAAAAAATACTGTGCTCTGTATCAACATGTGCGTGTTTTCTACCGCCAATATTTGAGTTCTTTGGCTGGGAGAAATTACCTGGGATTGTTTTGTCATTACTTACGTTCCTTAAGTGATCATAATACCAGTTGGCAGAAATACATACATATTCATAGAGCCTATTGTTTTTTGTTTCTTTGAACACATGTTTGTAGCTGTCTTGTTTTGTGATTGATTATGGTCATCTATACAATTGATCACATGGATCACGTATTATAGTGGCAAGTATTCAAAATGTGGGCTTGTCTGTCTGCACCAGACAGACCTTAGCCCCTCACTCAAAAGTCTGCTCCAAGCAGGGGGTCGTGCACCTGACCATCACTGCAGGGGTGGGGTGTCATCAGATACCCAGGCCAGCATGTCCTAGAGAGTGAGGGGTTGGATTTTGATGTCTGAGAGCCAAGTCTTAAGAGCTGACAAGTTCTTCTGTTGATGTGAGCTGTCAGGTATTCTTATAAAGTTTGTCGTGGTTGTTTTGTAGAATTATCCAACATACTGAAATCGCACCAAGAAGCTGTTATTTGACACCTGTCAATCAACACGTACTTTTGCAAACCTTCTTCTATTTATGGTGCAGATGTGGGAAAAAAAAGTTCTCTCCTCGGCATTTATGCTTGCTGAAGATTCGGTCCCCGCAACCCAACCGGTGCCTTTCTTCGTTAATGACGTCCAAAGATAAGCCTATGAATAAAACTCAACAGTAAATAAATACATTAATAAGAGCTGCAGAACAGGAGAGTTCAACAGCACACAATTTAGCAAAAACACACAAAGGACAATGTTTAAACATTCATGAATTATTTATTGAGTCATTATCATCATTGCTTTATACAGATGAAATTGAATAACCTGCATTTTTCCTATTATGCCGTTAAACAATTTTGCAGCAGTACTTTATGTTAAGCACCTTGCCAAGATTACAACAGCTGGGACCTCACCGGAACTTGAACCTGTACTCCAGCTCTTTAAGGATGGCACTGCTTTCTGTCTATGAGTAGCCTCCTGTATTCTGCCAGCTAATATATGAGCTCTCATTATTATTATTTTTACAGCCCATGTACCTTTACTGTAGCAGCAAAGGGACACGCTGCAAATCAGAAGATATTTTGAGACAGTAAACACTGTTGTTTGGACAGGTGATGAGTAACGCATCTCGCAGTTTTGTTTCAAAGGCCCTTTGGTGTCAAAATTGTAAGTAGCATCTGAGTGGTTACTGCAGTTTCATCAAAGCCCTTATTTTCTGCATCTGCAGTCTTGAGTTATGCTGTAGGTGTCACCACCCTGGCAGCTGATTAAGGAAGATGCATTTATTCACTGAAATGTGCAATATCCTGAAATGCCTGGATTTTGCAGTTTTTTTTTTGTTAAATACAATTATGGCCAGGTCATGACTACGCTAACTACTATTAGTCACCACTCTAGGCTTCCTAGACTTAGCCTGGGGACAAGCTACCATCAGACAGCATGTAAGCAGCTAGTAAGCAGCTAAAAACAAAAAATATGCATGTTTTATATACATTTAAATTAATGACCTTACGTCTGTCGAGAAGTACAGGTAGATTCTTATCTACCATCAGGGAGGTTTCTGGTTGGTCCCAAATTCATTCTGCAGCCTGAGAATGACCTCAAACACCCAATCTCAGTCATACACAACTATCTTGAGCAAAAAGAAGGAATCCTGCAACAGATGGTATGGTCCCCACAGAGCCCTGATCTCAACATGATCAAGTCAGTCTGGGAGGACGTGCAGAGACAGTCAAAGTGTGCAGAAGAACTGTGGCCAGTTCCTCAAAATGTTTGGAAGAACGTATCAACCTCTACCTTAAACTGCATGCAAGTTTGCATAAGAGAATTGATGCTGTTTCAAAGGCAAAGGGTGGTCCCACCAAATATTGATCTGATTGAGGTTTTTTTGTCTCATGCACTTTTTAGAAGGTTTATTGATTATTAAGTATTCATGGCATTATTTTTGGAACCATCCTCGCTTTATAGCATTTTTCCTACAGGTCCCTAAGACTTTTGCACAGTACTGTAAATAACCTGTTCTTACTTGTAAACAAAAAGAAAAAATTTGCTTTATATTTGGTGGTAACTCAGTAAATGCTATCAAAAAATTACACCTATATATGCAAAACTTTCTAATTCAAAGACTTGTATCTGGGGATTCCTGTATTTACAGTATTNCTCAGTAAATGCTATCAAAAAATTACACCTATATATGCAAAACTTTCTAATTCAAAGACTTGTATCTGGGGATTCCTGTATTTACAGTGAGTTACACATTTAGACAACTGGACAACTATTATCAGAGCATTTGCAGAAACCTTTATCAAAGGCGTGAGGTAAGATTCGAATCTGTGATCACTGAGCACAGAAGCAACAGGTTCAACCACTATACCATCTACTTACTAAAGCTTTTTTATTTTGCCTTTGTTCTTTAGTTTCTTAGGGTAAACTCAAAATATGAAAAAAGTAGCAGGAAAGCAAAGATTAACAAACAAGTATAGAAAGTATGGATAGTACTGTAATCCTTTGTAAAAATTCAGTCATGTTTCCTTGTTGGCATTACAACCCTCGGATCCCTTATTCTAGTACATTATTCAAGACTTGATTTATGTTAACTTAACTTGTGTGTTTCAAATCAAATAAGAAATATTATCTTGCAGTGATTCATTAAAACACATTACATTTTCATACACTGAAAATTAAAAATCTATGAGACAGCTCTTTCTCTTATGTAAATTCTTTAGTGAGGTTTTAATAAGTGCTGCGGCACTGAAAGTGATACACTTTCTTATTTCATTTCATTCAGTGCTATGTTTGCTTACCATTTTTTTATTGCATTCGATAACAGTTCCCTCTTCAAGCACGACAAAATTTGTTTAAAAAAAATGTAGTTCTGCAGGAAAGACCTACTTGCACCAGGCAAAATTTGTTCTTCTGGACTCTCTACTCACTTTTCTGCCTCTTTCCATTTTCCTAGGAAGCTCTAGAGATGCAAAGGTCAGCCAAGTAATGGAGTTATTACTCTTTGTCCTCATATTGGCTGAACTCCCTTTGCTACAGTTTCTCTTTCTCCCTCACCAGTTTGCAGTTTGCAGTGCATCCTTTTTAGCCCTGCAGTGGACCTTTCACACATTCAAATGACTCCGTACAGTTTTTAAATACAACAAACAGTTTTTTCATGCTTTATTTGTCCTTTCAGTGTCTTTATTAAACAACTTCTCATATCCTCATAGTTGTGGTAACTACAGAGAAGTTCTTGCAATCTCCTGTATATATATCTATATTATAAAGTATGGGGCTAAGGCTCTGCACTGAGACCACTTCTTCCTTCTGGCTCCATCAGATCCTAGGTATGACAACATTGATCTTGGTCCAGAAGATCCCAATCCTAGGAACAGAAAAAAATCCTTCGCCATACCTTCAAACTCCTAGGCATCTGGTACGAGGCCCAGGTCTGAGAAAAGTTACAACCGACAAGGGAAAACTGGGTGAGAAAAGAATGTTTTGTTCTAGTCATAGACACCTGTACAGAACAGCTTTTCGGGCCACTCCTGGTAGCTAAGATAACAGACGTGTATAGAGATGAGAGCTGCTGAATAACTCATTAACACCATGAGGGCTCCATTTGTAAAAGCCAATGAATGGAGGACAATCCTCAATTAGCTTCCTTTCACTGCAAAAGTCTGTCTCATTAATTCAAAGACTTAGGCAGGGAACAAATTTTGTTTGGATTTGTCTGGCTTTTTTTAAAAGCTGAGAACTGATTCATTTTGTTACATCTCCAAGTCACACTTTTTTTTTTTTTTTTAAAGTTGTGCTGTACTTGTCAAATCATTATATTATATTTCAGCCTGTTTTTTAATTGAAAGTTCTGATTTTCAGCTACTCAGAATCGATAACATTAATCTGTCTTTTAATAAAATTATATACGTCTAGGATTCAGAAAAACCGGGGGACTTACTTTCGCCGGCAGTAATAGAACTAACGTTATTTTAGCGTGTGGTTAGTGCCTAATATTTTCTTTGCCTGTTATCCGACGGGATAAAAAAAACATTTTATAGAATTTTACAAATCCGAATCAGATGTAAAGTCACCAGAGAGCAAAACTGGGAGAATAACCAGGACAATTTGAGGGCAAGTGTATTAATTCAGTCAATTATAGATGAACAGGATGTGTTAATAAACACACATGTTAATATCCATGTATGTTCTGTCCATATGGTTGGAGACGTCACACGCTCTGGAGAAGGGCAGAACCAGGGATGGATTAAAGAAAGGTCTTTCGTTGTAATAAATAATACATAATACAGCTCTGACATGCTGTTTGTATAATGCACATCAAAGTTTACTGTTATTCTCTTTCTGACCATAACAAAGTTGTCTGTTTGCCTTGGCAGCCAGGGAAACATGCTGGCAAATGCTGTTGCTGTGAAATGCCTTGTGGGTCCAAGCATTACCTGAGTTTAGCATTCTGCATTCACGGGCATTGCTGTGGTTTCCTCTATTATAGACGCCAACAGGTTTGCTGTTTTACAGCTGATGTACCTGCCACAAGCATGAGAGGAATTAGACAGGTAAAATCTCTGGGCTATTATCTTCTAAATGTCATGTTTCTCCGAATAAAACGGTGTGATGATTTGTTTAGGATGACTGCAGATAGCAGGGGAAAAAAAATGCCTTCACTGAAATTTGCATTTTAATATGTTTTACAGCATTTAAAAAAAAAAAAAACTTGAGACAGAAAACAAATTACATCTCAAAGAAAACAAAAAGTGGCCATCTCAGAATAATGCATTCAGTGTTTTCCTTCATGACAGTATTCATTTTATAGTCCGGTACTGTATCCTGATATGATGAAATGAGAGGTCACACATGAAGTTTTTTTTTTTAAAGGACATTTGTATATCAGTCATTTAGTTATTTTCCTAATGTATTTATTTGAAATGACTCACAATCTTCTTACCATTATCTACTGACACATTTTCTTTTTTCTTGTTTTTACTTTTGCTGAAAAAATTTTGTTTTTAAACCGGTTTGATGGTCCAGCAAGCTTCATTCTCTTTCCCACTATATGTATGTCTGTCATTGTTATTTATAGATGTGGCCAAAACTGTTAGTACCATTTCATTTTATTCAAATAATGCCCAATTCTTCCACATCTGCAGTTTCAGTATTTGGAAATTCAAGTCATTTTGGCTAAATAATTCTTTCTAGGCACATCAGGTGAAGACATCTGATCTTTACAGGTTGTTATCCAAGGATCATAACCTTTTGGCTGCAAAATGTTCAGGTTCCTTTCAGACTCCAATGCTTCTGAATGACTAGATGGAAACGTGTAAAGGAAACCAGTGCATATCTTTGAAAGAAACAGGTTACACTTATTTGAAGCTTTTATGCCTCCAGATTAAATGAAAACTACTATGTGTGCAAACCATGTCTTGTTGCCACAGGAAAGACAGTGCAGATGTGCTTGTGTTGCCTTCACACAGGTAGCTGCTAATAACAGAGCATTGATGGAGAAACCATGTGTTGCCTTCAAAGTCAACAAGCTATTCCATTTATCCAACATATCTCTTAGTTTCTTGCATGTTTGTCCCCTCCATCCCACTGACCCACTGAATGTATCTGAGAATGTAGTGAATGCACCTCTTTGTCCAGCTTTGCAATTACTTTTTACAACTTTCACTATGTGTGAATCAAGTACTTGCTATATATAAGTGAACTTTTCCATTCCATTCTACTGTTAGAGCCATCACTCCTTGCCAGACTACTGTTCTGGCTCACATGGTCTCTGCATACGAAATGACAATCTGACTTATTGTCATTCCTGATTAATCTGGTTGGAGTTTGTGTGCAATTCAGTAAATGTACACATTGTCCATATTTGCCAGCTATAACATTATGTTGCACTGAGCCACTTGTGTAAATGTAAGACATCTGAATGAAATCTTATTAGAAACTAATCCTTAACAACAACAAGACAACAACAATACAGCAAATTCCCCACTATTTGAACTCTTTACCCGCATTTTCACTATAAGGGCTCCTGAAAATTAATACCTAGATATCCGAATGGTATCCAAATCAAGATCCCAATAGTAACTTTTGCTATAACAAATGTTCATCTAAAGTTTATCTATAATAATAAATGTAAATGTGAATAAAAATCAAAATACATAAAAACATGCATAAATAAATATTGTACAGTACCATACAGTGCATTGTCATAAAATAATATTGCATGCATTGCAATAAGCTCTGTTTACTCTGTTGTGTTATCAGAATATAATCTCCCATGTGTAATGCAGCAACTAACGTGAAATGCACCGTACTGTGTACAAGATAAACATGATAAACATGAAGTCCTGTCTTGATCGATATATAGGTGTTTTCTGATGGACTGGGAGTGAATTATTTATCTATTTCCCCACATTTAAAATAATGGGAAATAGAAACATGTTATCTGAAAATTTTGGTATCCAACACATTTTCGGGTATAATTTAAATTTTGATACCAAGGAATTACTGCAATAATAATAATAATAATAATAATAATAATAAAGAACTTATCACAAACACAAAGATGAGAGCAGAAACACTCTGAAGGAAGGAAAAGAAGGCAGTGTATATGTCTTGCAGCACTGCTATTTGGGACATCCATTATGCATTGATCTTCCCCTGTTGTGGTAAACTGTGGGAGGCAGTAACTGCTGTTTGGAGAGGCAGAAGACAGTGGCTTTCGTAATTAGCAACGCTTGTTAACCTACGCAGTGGTTCGAAGGCACCCCGCCACCACCTGATGGGGAGCAAGCGAGGCAGGTGCTGGCAGAAGTTTTTTTGCTTCTACAACTAAAAAAAGCTTCCCAAAACATGCATGTTTTCTGCACTCATTATCGGGCAGACTATCAGGTGCACTGAATCCAACCGGTATGGTTCAGGTACCTGTTTACAGTTTCCAGTTTCACCTCTTTTAAAATCTGTCTCCTAGGGTTTTAAACTTGGAAATTCAAATGTTGCAAAAAGCCAATTAACATGTAGTATTTTAGAGCAATCACAGTTTTTGCAGTTTTCATGCTCAAACTGATATTGAAAAATGTGTTAATATAAGTAGCGACCCTGAATTTGACATGTCAGGGAAGATTTTATCCTTTTCATCAAAGGATGTAGTCACACAATACATTTTTCTATGTAAACAATAAAAAAGTTGAGAGGGTGCTGTACTGAAAATGAAGCATTTGATCCATTTCTGGCGGTTCTAAGGAATGGAGACAACAGCAGAGGAGACAGTACTTTTATTTACTGTAGGGCTCAGGAGTCAGCGTCTCACTTGTACCATTCTCTCTCCTGCTCATAACTCAAAATGCAGGATGCCTCTCGACTGGGTTGTGTTAAAACTGTTGAGGTGTCTGAGGAACTGAATTGTAAAGTCAAAACCGCTTGGTCCAGATCACAAAAACATACTTACTGGCAATTAGAAGTCTGTGTGTCAAGGGAAGCACTATTTTCTCAAGATTCTTTTGTAAAGGTCAACTACACAGGTCTGGTAACAGCAATTTTCATTTTTTTTTTTTCCTAAAGAAAAGATAATCTAGTAGCATTAGTGAATTGATAAAGGATCTTTTGAATGAATATTGTGGAATGATTCCTTTTTAGCGCTGGCTCCGAAGTACTTAGCAGGTAGCAGCAGTAGTTAGTAATGTGGACCATAAAGGAACCCCAGCTAAGACAGGAGACATAGAAATAAACAGTCTTGAAATTTCTTAGCATTTGTTTCATGCCAAGACTACGCTGGTCGTCACACCGTAGAAATGAAAAAACTGGAACACTGATTTCATACCATTAGCATCCATAAACAAAAGAAAATCTCGTACTCTCTGACATTTGCATATGCCATATCCTTTGCTTTGCATCACTTGTGCATGAACGTTTGCCTTGAAAATTAATTGTTTGAATTTGAAACATTTGAAATTACTGAAACTTGCACATGACAAGTTTATATACATACACACACACACACACACACACACACACACACACACACACACACACACCCAGCATTGCCAGGGTGAGAAAGTGGAAGGGTTCATAATAATTCATAGTAATACATTATATATACAGAATTCTGTATATATGCCATATACAATAGTATATATACAGAATTGTTCTTTTTGTATATATGCAATATTCCTGTAAGTTTTTCATATATTGATATATTGTCATATATATATTATACTGTGAGTTTAAATGAATGCATTTGAATTATATTATTATAAAAGCAGTTCTATTATTACCAGTATGAAGTCATCATACTTAAAGCCATCCCTGCTGGACTTTTTACTCCTCCCTGTAGCTGAACACTGGAATTAAATTATCCATTTAATATGGTACAACCCACCCACTTTCACACAGCAGAGAATACATCTGCTATAGCATTCATCACATTGCAATTCCATTATTTAGTAATGCATAATAGCTGGGGAGGTTGGTATAAATGAGGGGGTCCAAACTGTGACAATTACTTTAATTAATATTTATGTAAAGCAAGTATTGAGTGAGGTAATAGAGAGAATTTTTTTTCCAACAATTCCTGAGAATGTAAATGGTAAGCAAACCTGCTCGAGTGCTATCATCACCTTCAGTATCTATTAATGCAATGAAAGAAAGTCAATGAATTATCTCATCTCCATCCATCCTGAAAAAATGTGATGTAGCTAAAGTACCATGCCCACATTGTTTTGAGCTGTCTGTGCCAGTCAGCGACAGCCATTGCCATCAGACGTCGTGTCCCTGATAATGAGTGTCAGCTGGTGATGGTTCTTTGCATTATTTGACAGAATTGTTTTTAAGCTGTGGGAATACACCACAATAGCTTGGCAAGGCTTATTAAAATTTCTATTAAATGTTCAACAATGTTCCTGTAAGTTTTTACATCTCTAAAAATCCCATTCTGTTTTCAATCTTCAAGGCATATTCCTACAGTACTCTTAAAACCTTATTATGCAGGCTTAAAATGTCTTCGGTAGTAACACTGAGGCATCTGGAATAATCACATTTGCCTGTAGGCAAAGATATTTTCTGGACCAGACTACGTTTCCCAGCACCATTTAGTATCAGGACATAAAGACCTATGACATGTATAGCTCAGCCAAGGTCCATAACATGGCACTTGCTTATGGGCCACAGATGGAGAAGGAAAAAAAAATAGGGATCCATTTCAGGAACAAAACTAAACAAAAAATGTTGTGATCCAGCTCCTACAGGCTATCGGCGTACGGTAGCAAGTGAAACATCCACTTATCAGTGTGATGATAACTACAGATATTTTATTTTGATAAGAGCGTAATGGGAAAGGCTTACGATAAGCGGAACAGACTTTCCGAGGTTTATTGACAAGGCTGCACTTCAATTATTGTGAGGTTATGACCCCAACAAGCTCAAAGTAGACATGAGAGCATTGTCTTTGCAAAGTCTAATCCCTCTATGGGACCACATTCGATTCAATCATGCAGACTTGGGGGGGGGGGTCAAAGATCAGTAGCCGAGAGCATTTTATATCTTGGGAGGTGGTATGAAATAGAGATTACAGTTCAGCACACTTTAGCTACTCAGTTAAAGTGATCAGCTTTGGTATGGTCATCTTTTGCACAAAATCTTGCTTGGCCGCAATTGTAACTTGTCTCTCCAGTTTAGTTTAACGTGTGTAAGATGTCATTACACATTTCATGTTATTTGAAAACGCTAAAATAATATGCATTTTTTCCTTAACTGTAGAACATAATATTTATTTTTTTTTCTTTCTTAACTACAGGCCTTCTCGTGTTTTTACAGTTGTGTGCTGCGTGAGCTTTATCTTGGAGATGTTCAGATCCACTGACTGGTTTCGCCACTAACAGGCTTCATTCTGTCTTTTGTTCAGCTTTCACTCCCTTTGATCTATGAGCTGAGGGCACCAAATCTGCACATTTCACAAGGACATAAAGTTTTATGTCTCCCTATCTGTATGTGACACCTATCACACCACAAAGGGCATCGCCACAATTACATTCCTAGTAAGGCAGATGTGCCCTTCTGATAATACTCTAAGAAAAGATTCCATTCTCATGAGACATTTCCTAGCGACACGTTCTTCTCCCAAATTCCTTTGCGAGATCAATATGTCTGAACAATTGATTGGGTCCCAATGCTGGGTTTAAGGGGGCGTTACTCTGAGAGCAAAGCCAGCAGAAACCAAATGTTACCTACCCCCCTCACCTCCAAGCACACAAGTGACATTTTGTTCTGAAAAATGTATACGGAAGGGAATTACAGTTTTCCCATAGTCTACCTTCCTGATGAGATGCTATAAATCACACGGCTCAGACTGTAATTTGTCTCCATGTCAGTTGTGCTACAGTAAGCATGTTTTAGTATACAGCCTAACCACACAATAACATTAAATATGATCGCATGCAGATGATGAGAGCCTAACCACTATTGATCTTTGGGAGAGCATGGAACGGCAGTTTGAGGAACACCCGTGTTGAAATATTCTGTAAAATATTAAGTTCTCTGACTTTGCTGTTTGCAGTCTCTTACTGTGAAAATGTGAAGAATCTCCTAATTTTATAAGCTATATGCATTTTATTTCCTTTAAAAAGAAAAAAAACTGTGCAGATGTTTGTAAAATTAATGGTTGCTAGAGTCATGCAAATCTATGCATTTTTGCATTTTAATTATTTCCACAAGACAATTTGCAGTCCCTCTGGTTCTAAAACACATCTTTTGACAGCTGAAAAACACAGTTGCATGAAAAATCACGGTAAAAGACAGTTCATAGTTCACATTTCTTTGGTTCCCAAGGAAGGTACACTGCAAGAACAAAGGACTGTAAACATGTTACTTTTTGAGGTTTAATACTTTATTTAAATTTTGATGAGGCTTCTATTTGTTTCTGACTCTGTGAACATACATATATGTCAGACAATTCTTGACACATTATGTTGATGAAATATATTTTAATCATTCATAAAGCACTGTAGTGTGGTGAGAGCTTACATGTCCGTGTCAGTTCCAGGAAAACAAAATATTTTAATCATTGAAAAAATATTTCTGACATTTGTTTCTTGTGGAGAATTGCCCTTTATATTAAAATAACAACAATGTTCCAGATGATTAAAATATGACTGAAAAGATAAAGGAAAGGGCATGTGTAAGCTGTGCAGCATGTAGCATTCAAATATGAAGTAATAATCCCCTGTCCCACCTACTGACTCAACCCCCAAAAGATGCTGGGCCAAGTCTATTCTATGAAATTGTCTTACCAGTCTGCCAAATAAGAGAACAGGGATATTGAGAGTGCTGATTCTTGGACCAGTTCCATGCTTTGTAGAGGTTCCAATTCCATTACTGCACCGCCCCAGTCTTGTACTGTTGTCATATATTTGGGATGTATGTATTTTACTCTGCCACTGCAGCCAAGCCAGCGTCCATCTGCAGAGCAGAAGAAAAAAAAATTATATATATTTTTTTTTCCTGCAGATGTATCAACACTTTTGGATAATTGACAAATAAACTTGGGTTAGGTCCATACAAATACAATTTTGAATGCCTGGTTAGCTAATGTGTATGAAGATGAGTTTAGTGAGATGCTGGCAGATATTGTGGAACCTAATGCTCATGGAACATTTATATTGCAGTCATCTCATTTTGTATAGAGACGAACTTCCAAACAATCAGTTCCTTGAATGATTGTGTGTAAATCTTTCCTAGGTGACAGCAGAACCTAACACCTCTGCATCTTTGCTGAGCGTAACAACTTTTTATGAGGAGTCACAGAGTCCATGATGTGTGTTGTCCATGTGACTGGGATGAACTTTCCTATTGATCCTCCAGATCTCCAGTATTGATGATGAGAGATCATTGTCAACAATGAGCATAGGTTGCTGGAACGCTGTGTCAGTTCTCTGTGCAAAAATTCAGCACAAGAAAGTGAGCTGTATTCAAATGCACATTTGCTATAGGCATTGCGTAATTACCGCATCTCAGTTTATGGAAGGAGAGAACCTAGATAAAACATAATAATTTAATAAAACAACAATTTATGCACATTTAATTTTCAAAGTTTCATGAATTGAATCTTGAATAATTGTAATCCATAAGCAGATGGTGCATATTGGATAAAAATGTGGTGCACAAATAAATGGTCTCATGTGTTTATCTATATGCTACATAAACACACAGTGTATAGTGTTGGCTCTAGTCCTGAGCTTTGTGCTTTTGTATATTTTAGCAAGTTACTGAACATGATATGGACAAATTGCTCACTGGTCACACATACTGGTTATACAGTTTATGGTCCATCAGGGATTTAAAAAAAAATCCTTTTTCAGTACTGGCCAGATCCTACTTTGGCAGTCAGGGTGTGCAATACACAAGAGATCAGTGGGCTATTGTTAAGGTGCTCAGACTATGCAGAGATTATTCTTCTTCTTCTAATATTATGTACCTTTGCCTAGATTTTGTTTTTTTTATATTCATCCATTTAATAATTGTTATTTTATTTTGTCCTTAGTGGTACAAATGAAACTTACAAAAATGCATGGAAGTGGTTATGTGCAGGTTAGGTACTTAATAAATAGAAAACCTGCTGTTTGCCGGTTCCATTTTTTTAACCACTACTACCCCTTTAATGTTATCTAAGGCTTTTTTACTAAGCTTTTGACTGAAAACCTTCGCAACAGGAACTTATTGATTGCCTACTGACACTGAGAATGTGAAAGGAAGACATTTATCCCTCAAAACACTTTCACATAGTGCATGAGCCTAATAGACATATGGAAAGCTGTGGTCCTCATCCAATTGCACCTTAAGCTTTAAAGTAGATATTTATCTGTACGTGAGACCCAAAGAAAATATAGAAACAAATGCACGTAAGCACACACAAAAGTATACATAACTGTAAATGTATAAGATATACAGGTTATTGTTACAGATTAGGGCCATCGTGTCGAAGTTAGCTTTGGGCAATCATATGTGCAGGTCTTTTTTTAAAGTATAAATATTACATATAATTTTTTTTAAGACCTGGATGGTTACTGATTTACTGAAACCATTCACAAATGGAAAACATCTGATAATAAGGATTTGATGGAATGTTACTACAACAGCACAAAAAATGAGAATGAATACATGAAGCACGTAGGAAAATACAGATACGGAAACGACCACCTTCCACACTCATAGAAAAAACAACTAGTCAGTCCCCTGTTAAACAATATCAAAAGAGACCTCCTGTCGAAACCGGAAATTGGTGGCATTAAGCACAGATGCCAAACCCTGCTGCTGTTCTGCACAGGCTTCAAGCCCCTCAGCCAGAACATCACAAAGAGTGGTTACAGATACAGGTTCAAAAGTGAAGTTTCCATCAACTACCTCCTGCACATGGATGATATCAAACTGTATCGCGCTTTGATGAGTATCCATTAAAATGTGTTAGCCTTGTTTGTTTAAATTATCTGCAGCTTTTTAAACTATGTTTCATTCTTTTTAATAAACGTGTACATTTAAAGGCTGGTGATGGCACAACGTGAATAAAAATCGAAATACATAACAAAAGCAATAAAAGCAAATATACACCATTCATTATGGTACAGTGTAGCATACTATAACAAACAAATACTGTACATAGTGTAATAAACTCTACAGTGTTCTGTTGTCAATTTATTCAAAGTCAGATGTGCGCGTGCTCAGGTGTTATCGGCTTTTTCTGCCTGTTTCACATGTTTGCGCCGCATTAATTGTACATTTCATTAAAAAAAAACATTTATTTAAATGCTGGCTATTGTGTGAAACAAAGATGTGGACGGTGGGTTAGGATTAGGGTTAGACATGCATTTTTTATTCCCTTTATTCAACATCTCGTAACACTGAACTCGGACTGCAAACCCCGTGTACGCGGTAATGCAGTGTTTAAGTTGAAATATCCCATACTGAACACACTGCACCACGTGGTATAAACATACAAATTAATGACAACATTAAGTGTTTTCGAATTAAGTAATTGGTGTTTACAGTGTTTATCATGCTGAAGTCATGGATGGATAGTTATATAAGTGTTTTTCGATGGGCTGGGAGCACATTATTTTATTTTTTTCACCAATAAAAAATGGAAACTAGACATTCTATATCCAAAATATGTATGTACATACACACAAATGTGGCCAAATATATTGGTACCTTTGCATTTTATTCTAATAATGCACCATTCTTCTTCAAAAGTGTTGAAATTAAAATGCCTTTTAAACATCCATACATCTATTCTTACATCTCATGTTGTGTTTCAGTCACAGATCATGTCTCCTCCAGCAGGACAATGACCTAAAACTTACCTCAGAAAGAATTCAAGTATGAATGAAAAGAAAACATTAAACCATTCTGAAGTGGACTGATATAAGTCAGTGGAAAGAGCTGAAACTTGCATATGGGAGAAGCACCCATCAAAACTGAGAAAACTGGAGCAGATTCACAAAATACTGGTAAAGTGTAGAAATTGCACTGAAAGCTACAGACTGCGCTTGACTGCAGTTATTGTTTACCAAGGCTGTACTACAGCTACAGACTATTAGGTTAAAGGTCCCGATATTTTTTGTCCATGCCACTTTTAATTGTTTTATCAATTTAAATAACATGTTAAGTCATAAATCAAAAACGAAGATTCTGTTATATTAACTGTGAAATAAATAATACTAAATACTTTAGTATTAACTTATTTCAGAAAAAAATTGTGAGTTTTGGAAAGGGAAATATGCCAATATTTTCCATAAAATGTGTGTGTGTATATAGTCAGTGCTTTTATAGAAGTTTTCAGCCCCCAAATTTATTTTCACCTTTTTCTAAATTTACAGCATTAGACAAAAATTGAAAATCCTCTGTTCAAAAGTAGCTGGTAGACTAGAAGGGTCAAACAAGAACTGTGAGAATTTTTACTTTGTATTAAATGGCTACAACAGCTGAAGTCCATGCCAGGTGCTGTTTCAGAAGAACAAGAAGACGCATCTCCAGTGGCCACAGGGACATCAAAACCTGAGCGTTGATGACTGAAAAAGTTCCCTGGGGGATGAATCCCAGATGAATACTTGTGCATCATGCTGATAAAGCGATCAGAATTTGGCACAAATAACGTGACTCCATAGACCCATTCTATCTGGTGTCAACAATACATATTGGTGGTGAGTGCCGTGTGGGAAATGTTTTCCTTGCATACATTAGTACTCCTGATACTCAATGAAGAATGTCTGAATGGCACGGTCTACTGTTTATCCACACTAGGATGGACACTTGTCACTGAATGGTTCCAGGAACATGTCAGCGAGTTTTCATTGCTTCCATGGCCTCAGATCCTCAGATTTCAACCCTATCAAGCATGTTTGGAATGAAGTGGAAAAGGGCTGTTCACAGCAAGACCATGCAGTCATTCAATTTTCAGCAACTACACAATGCTTATACAAGCATCTCCGCGTATAAGAACATAGAAACGGAAGAAAACTTGTTTTTTGAAAAATCCGAATGTTGGATTGATTAAGAGAAACCTTGAAATATAAGTATTGATTACTGTAGTGGCGGGTTGAGGCATCAGGTGAGCTCTAATAAAATCATGTATTGCCTCCAGCAAAAGGCCAAGATTGAATGCATTGGAGTCATGACCATGAATTATTCACTAGAAAAAAGCCTGTGAAGACTTTCCAATTTAGAACTATATTAGCCTGAAAGGGTTTCATCTTTACATTTTTGTTCTTTGTTGAGTAAAGGGAACCATATTTTGTTTGATCCTAATAAACATGGCAAAAGGGCAAGATTAAAAAGTGCTTCAAAGCCAGGAATGGTAGAAGCATTGAAAGCTTTGAACTCTGGATTGCTGTTTCTTCAATGCCACACATGAAATGCTGGGTTGACAGACAGTGGAAATTATAGCCAACTTGCACGTTCTCAAAGATGCCAGTATAACAGAACACGAATCGCGTCTTCTGTGGTTTACATCAAGTGAAGACCTAGCTCAGCTACCATTTCTTTGTCTGAGTTGCCCACATGTCAAAGCAATGCATACGTACATGCATACATTCAGACTTTTGGTCAACTGCAGAATTTTCTAACTCTAAATTTTCTAAGATTATGTATAAATGACCCCCAAAATAGCCATAAATATCTCTAATTTGGACATTTTCCAAATTATTGAACGTTTGCATGTATGTAGGAGAAATGAGCGAGTGCTTCCTGGAAACAGCAAGGTGTCCATGAATATATTTATACATGTGTTCTTTTTGTATTGGTAAAACATTTTTCCCACAGTGTTATTAACTCCAATCTGAAGCTTGGATTTGGACTATTAAATGTGTTGTGTATTTTACATGAACATTGATTCACGTGAGCAGCTGGGTTCACACTGTGTGCTGTGGCTTTCGCAAATAATATGTAATTGATTTTGTGCACAAAAATCATTTTTCCACAATATATATAGGAATAGTTTATTCAAAAAGTGAAATTGAAATAAATTAAAGTGAAGTTAAAATTTACTATTCTTATATTTACATCCCCTTTGCACAATGGTAAAATGTGTTGTTGTTTTTTTTTTCCTTTGTTACCCCTTTTTTCTCCAAAGAACAAAATTTAAGGTAATAATTTTAGGGTGAAATGTAAATTAAAAATAAAGATTGCAGATAAAACTTGAGACCAAGACCTAAAGTCGCTGAGTTAGATGTGTATATGATCATGACACGTTGCATTTTTTGACCCAAATGTGTCATTACCCATCAAGCAAAAGGGAATAAAAGTAATAATAAGTTATATTTAAAAGTACGGACATGCATTATGTTTTTTTTTTCCTATTGCTTTTTTGATGGTCAAACTTTGCATGCAGATCACCTAAGAGGCTGAAAACATTAGATTTGCCAATGGAAGGCACAGATAAGCTCTGAAAAAATCACAGGTGCCTGAGAGGCTCTGAATAAATCCCAGATAGGCTGTTGCCATGAACTACACAGACTTTGGATTGATCTTCTGTATGATCCTGACAGGCCTCAAATAGGTATCACATAGGCTCTAGATAGAGGCCTCAAGATGGATACACCCCTGTTACAGGTTATTTGCAGATACTATATGGTCACCAAGAGTCAGCATAATACTTAATAATAACAGACTCCAGACAGGCCTTAGATAGGCCTAATGTAAGGTTCATCCATACTCTAAAGATCACTCTAAGAGTATATGTAGCTGAAAAAGAATGGGTATTCAAAAGCTTAAACAATTTACAGCTCATTCTGATATGCTTAAATACTATGTACGTAATTTACAACTTTTAACAATGCAAACAGGGAGTTTTTCCTGTGAAGCAGTTTACAATCCAATTCTACATAACTTAATCCAGTACTTGCTTTTAAACCAGCCGAAATCATCTTTAAAAATCAAACTGGATCAAATACTCAGGACATCCACTGGCTTCACTTTATTCTGAAATTAGCTGTGAACCAGTGAATTTTCCTTGAGTCCTCATTGTTGATTTTAATTCTTAAATACAAACAGAGCTCTACCTCACTTGACAGATGTAAGGTGAATCCATCCATCCATCTATCAGTCACTGTTGTCATAAAATTACTGGCCCATGTTACAGCCCAACAAGAGGGGCATATTAAAAAGGTCATATTAGTTGGAATTCAGAGGGCTCTGCAAAAATGAAAATCAACCGTGCCATCTTTGGCCTCTTTGTATTCCAAACAGCACTCTGCTGGCTCTCTCAGAGACGGAGAACTATCAATTACCCAGTGCGTTCCACGCAGAAAGAGGGTCCTTGCCTGTCCTCCTCCGCTCCGTTTGGAGGGAACGCAAAGTCAACAGAAAGGCTAAACAACTGCAGCTGCATTAATTCAGCACTTAGCAACCAGATAACAGCCGACTGCCACCCAGTCCAGCAACCTGGCTGCCCCCTGCCCCCTGCAGTGGCTTCACTCATCATTATAGTCTGTTCTCTTTCCCCATTAGTGCTGGAAAAATGATAGGCCCGGCATGTAGGCATAAGCACGGTATTATTTTGTATTATTTATTAGCCTGGCAACAAGTCTAAAATGATTTTCATAGCTTATATTTTAACTCTTTTACCAATTTTGAGTTGCCAGATGCTCCTTGGAAGAGATTCTGTACCCAAAGGTATAACAGCAGTTTTGCGTTGCGAGAGTGAAACTTTTTGGGTTTTGCTTCCATAGTAGAAAAGATCTGCTTCGGCCTGAGTGTATTTTTTAGTGCAACATCCATATATAATGTGATAAACGTAATTTGGACTTCCTGACATCTCCCAGCATAGTTCCACCAAAATGATAAAATTTCAGTAAAGCAGCAAATTGCAAAGAAATATTGTTCTTATTCACATTCATTCTTGTTTGCACTATTCCACACAGCACGTACATCCAGAGCAATTCATTACGAAAGGTGGCAAACAAATGTTCTACTTCCCTTGATTTTAAACAAAAATGAGAATAAAAAGACCTCATTTATTCTTCATTTTCATCTGGGAAAAAGTTAAACCTTTCTGACCGAAAAAGTTTAATTTTGAATTCAAATCACTATATTTACTATTGTTTCTGCTGTTTCCCAGGAGCTGCTGCATGTGATCGACAGGAAAGTGACGTGAGCAGGACTGACATTTCCACCAGTGGGCTATTAAAATACTCTTCAGTTTTCCCACAATTAACATTTTTTGCTCCATTGCAATCGAACTGTTCCCATTAATGTGAATAAATGTAGCTGTGACTGCCTGAGAAGCATGTTGGAGAAGCTTTTAAGTGCCATTTGTCTCATCGATGCTTGCTGAGACGCTTCTGGGTGCAGAGGAGGAACGCCTCCCTGTCGACAGTGTCGTGCTGCGAATATCAAATCAGCCACTTTGTTCTCCCTGCCGTTTATTTGTCTGCTCTCTGTTTCCTTTGAACAAAAATGCATTGAGCCCTAATTGCTCTTTCTATGCTGTACAAATGTTATCAACAATCCACTTCATTTAGGGACTGAGGCGGAAGCCAAAGCAGGAAATGTCCGGTGCTGAAGCTTCTCGGTACTAAAGATAAGCGCTAAAGGGATGAAGAAGCTCCTTCCTTTTGGAGAACAAGTTCTAAGGTGCCAAAACTGACCCTCCTTCTGCAGGACTTTCCCACTTGTGCTGCAGAAACTATTTGTTTCTGAACTGTTGCAACTCTGAAGGAGAAACTGGCTAAAGTTGCAAATAAATACAAAAAAAAAATTTTAATCAAAACAGCCTTCCAACCACTTGCAATACCATGACAAGAATATCTTTAGAAATTATTGCTCTTACGGAGCTGGTTGTAATCGTAGTATTGCCCCTGATACCAGAAGAAAACCCCCTCTTGTTAGTTCCCTGTACTGGGCAGGGTCGTAGTGGTCCAGAGCCCATCCCAGAATCACTGGATTCTAGACAATGCAGGGTACACCATGGATGGGATGGCAATCCATCACAGGATAGCACACTCTCACATGCACACACACACACACACACACACACACACACACACACACACACACACACTACTGGCAATTTACGGTCAACCAGTTCACCTGAAATGCATGTCTTTGGACTGTGGGAGGAAACCAGAGCACCTGGGGGAAACCCACACACACACAGGGAGAATATGCAAACTCCGCACACACTTGAGCCAGATTCTGCTGTACCTGCGAACAGCTCAAGTGACTGTGAAGGAACTGCAGCACCTGCCGCTCCACCATGCCACCCACCTAAGGAACAATGTTTTGCTTTCTCTTTATTTTCATAGAGCGGAAATGAAAGCATATTTTCACTGTGCCAAGGGTTGTTTTGAAGTGTACATATTGAGTGCTCTGCCTTACAAGTATACCACTGCCACATTTTTGTGATTCCAGTCTTTGAAACAAAAAAACATATGTAATGTTTAATTTTCATTCAGTCCTGAATAGACAGGGAATTCCCTCTTTTCCCTTTAGGAAGAAGTGAATCACAAAGAACACGGGAATCTGCAGTGCACTGCGATCAGCCACAGTGTCTGTCTGACCCCACGATGTACCCAGCAGCTGACACCAGATTGAACCTTTAAAATGCCAAAACCCTTCCTCCATTCCAGTCACGCCCCCGATACCCACTGGACCCTGTGCCCCTCACCCAGGATGGAAGCTCTTGGTTGAGGTTGCAGCTGAAACTGGAGTGCTCAGCAGGGAGAGGGTGGAATGGGGATTTGCATGCAGGTCCACAGTACTAAGTTTGGTGAAGACTGACAGCTCCAACCCTGACAGATAGGCGGGGCTGAGGCAGCTGGCTCCCCAGGAATTGCACACTTCTTCCCAAACACATCTAGGGACACTGAACATCTGGATTTTCCTACCTGCATTTTCATGTGTTTGTGGAATTAAAGGTCACTAAAAAGTTTCATTGTACGTGGGCAACCTGGGAAATGCTTGTTTTGGACAAAATAGACAGAAAGGTGTCCTCCATCTGTAGGAGATGAAGCACATTTTCTGCTCCAACTTGTTGACCAAATGCTTTGTGAGAACAACTAGGATCCCATAAGTGAAAAACATTTGACTAGTCCTCCACAAACTTTGTGCTTTTTTTATGTAAGTACAAAACTCCCAAAAGGGCTACAGTTTTTACAAGAGCCGATGGGCCCTCCTACTACATGGACGTCTGAGGCCACCTGCTCAATGCTGGCATCAAGCTACTTCATGCAGCACATTGCTAATGCACTTAATGTGCACACAGATGACAGCGCATGGCACAGAAGGCTGCTACCAGCATGGGGGCAGGTTCAGATCAGCAGATGAGCTGCTTCAAGGTAGGGTGGTTGTTCTGTTTATAGGAGTCTTCTTATCTTAATGTTGAACAGTTTAATTATTCTTCATTTTCCATTTTTTAGCTCTCCTGTAGATAATTTTGTATCTACAACAGCATCTGTGAACCGTACTATTTAATACATTTGTGCAGGAGAACGCATTGAGGAACCAATTCAGGATCTGAGGTACATCAACAAGGTCATTCCTATGATTCCCTCCATGCGCAAAAGCTCATTTGGAAAGAATCCTTGACATGTCTAGTGGTCATTACTGCATGTTTACCAGATCTCTGGCCACCAAATGACCCTGGCTGCACCAGAGACTGACAAAATTACTCCTGGCAGCAGCAACTCTGGGGAATCATGGGAGTGCACACTATTACTGGTTTTTACGTCAGCCATAAAGCCAAATGACCGGTTATTTTAATTGGGTTACATGTCAAAACCTGTTTAAAAGCACGAATATGGACCTAGTATGGACCTAATAATATGCAGTATAGTGTATAATATACTGTGTAGCGATCAATTAATACACAAAAGGTGTTGCAAGACATCTAAACTTGAGTAGGGACATAAATAAAAAGTGTATAGTCTGATGGATGGGTAAGACATCTGTAAATGAATATCTCTGGCAAGGCATCATGGGATAGCTTGTCCAGATATTCTGTATAATATATTTTTAAAGGGGAAAATTATAACCATTTTTGTAAGAGTTTTCTTTTTCTCCCGTATAATTTTGTTGCTGCATGACTCGCCCAACGATTTGATGTGTCCCTGTTCAGACACAGAGGATAACTCATAAGTTCTTATGAGGTTTAGGAGGGAAAAGGCAAGTGAAGAGCCCAAAAGAAGAACACGCAACCCTGTCCTCCGATGGGAACTGCAGCGAGTACTTTCCCAAGCCCCTGTGGAGCGGTGTCTGAGAAGATGAACACCATTTGGCTGGGAATCGCTCTCAGCAATGTTTAGACAGGGCCTCTGGGTCGTGTGTAGACGTTTGAAAGTATTTTTGGTGCATTTTTTTTCTTCTTCCTGCATTAGAGGAGTAGAGGCCGCTCAGAGCTGTAGGCGCAGTGGGAGCAGGAGTTACCGCGGTACCACTGCAAACAGGATCTTCAAGCTCAGGTCTGTTTTGAAATCTGTTAGTTTTCACATTTCCACTGCTCCATCTTGTGGTAAGAAATGGGTTTCTGCTTAATCTGCTGACACGCCTACCTTTATATTCTCATTATTATTTTTCTTCTTTACTTAAAGAACATCTTTGTCCAGTGTGACCTACAGCAGTTAATAAACAGCAATGATTTACCCATTTAGGAAGTAGGATATTCTTACTGCGTCAATTCATAGTAAATCCTTAATCGCTGGTACTTCAGCAAGAGGATTTTGACAGGAAACCTTGAGACCACAGAACAGCAGCCCTGACATTTTGCTGGTACAAAGATCTAGTAATGAGAAGGTGAAGTGAAATAATATGTCTGTCCTTACTAGCTGTGAAAAACAGATGGAGGCAGTTAAAGGACAAAAATTGCAAACTAAACGGATGGAAGGTGAAATCCCAGAAGAGCCCCTTCTGTTGAGCCTTTGAATGCAGTGCTACACAGCTGTGGTGCAAACTCCAAGCTGTATAAATGAGTAAAACTCTTAATAAATGCTCCCATAGTGCCTTGCTGCAGCTTTCTGCCTTTTTTGCATGCAAACCTTTATGCCTTCATCTAGCTCACATATGTGAGTATGCAGAGATGAGGATATACTATTGGCTAGCGCATCCAATTCTGGAAAGAAATTATTTCCAAAAGTAACACTCAATAATAACTCAGATGGAAACATGACTGCAGAAAGTGACAAATCAAAACAACAAGGCTGTCTGAAGACACTAAAAATAAGCAATTCGTGTTGTATGTATGTCATCATCACAGGTTTGATCATATCTACAGACTCTAACAAAGACCGCACCAGGAGATTCTCAGCGGAGGAGACATTTGTCAGGTTTTTTTCTTTCTATTGTTTTGTTTAGTTGTTGTTTTTTTTCCCCTTAACCACAAAAGAAACAAATCAATTGTTCCAAAAGGGTATTCAAGTGTGATTTCCCTCTGCCTTGTTTCATCTGTAGATGACTCACTTAAAGTGCTGCTCTCCCCAGTGACTGTGTTACACACCTGCCAACAACAGATTTTTGAATTTGAAGCTGCCCTTTTGTTCTTCATACATCCGTCTTCATTATTCCGTCAGTGCAGTGGAATGCTCACTGACGCGTACCAAAACAGACAGTTTTGGGTATGTATACTCCTGCTGTGCAGTCACCCAGAGGATTACTTCCCCATGTATTCATTTCAATCGCCTTTTACACTTACACCACTTTTGCACAAATGCTATTAACCAAAATCCATTTGCCTTCTGCATTCATTTGGAGTGACACAAGATCATTACCATGGTACATGAGAAAACCAGGGCAAAAACTGGCTGTGTGGTTAAGCGGAATGAGAAGCTCTGCTGTTTTACCATTGAGAAAAGAAACTAACTACTTGAGTGACAAAAACAAATACTGTAAATACATAAAATATGACATTGTGTTGTGTAAATGTTTGAAAAATTAAAATTGTATGCTTATTGCACACTATTTGTGTAACAGGAAGCTCTGTGGCACAGCACCTAAGGTTTGGCATCAAATGTGCTTACCAGTGAATGGATGGATGGATGGATGGATGGATATGTAATAAGAATTGAGGAACTGCTAAAATAAAACTGAAAGATAACTTTGCTTAAGGAGTCATCGCCAAATCCAAAAAAGTAGCTCATACTCTCAGTGAGAACTACACTCTATGTGAGTGAAGAGGTTGTTGACCTGCTGAGAAGCGAGCTCAGAGCTCTTCTTGACCTGACCACGGGGTGTGATCTCACACGTAATGTGATGACACTCCCTGGGAAGGCCTTTCAGCACTGTCACAAAACTGCGAATATCAGCAGTATGATGGTCTCAACCTTCATGTTGGGGGTGAGGGGAGGACACCAGTGAAATCAAGTGGAAATGTGATCCACTTTGGTATAGCTAAGCAGCTCTGACACAACCAAGAGAAGCCACTTTTTTCCAGAATTAATCAGAATTAATTAATTACCAGAATTATTTTTTTTCCAGAATTAAAAATTAATTTTCCAGAATTAATTCTTTGCATCGGTGTGCATGTGCTTGCCTCTGTTACAGTTGTTTACACATTTAGCTCACACTTTACTCCAAAGTGTCCACAGTAGATTTGACTTTTGAGGCAGTTGCAATTATTTCCAAAGATGAGCAGTAGTTACTGCATAAATTCAGGGTAAGTAACTTGCGGAAGGGTAGTGCAGCAGAAGCAGGGATTTTTAACCGGGGTCATTTGATTGCAAGATGACACCTCTAACCACTACACTACCTCCTGCCCCACCAGCAACGTAGCAACTCAGTAGAAGTACAGATGTGGGATGGTCTCAACTACAGCCACAAACCTTTATGAATATTTCTGAGCAGAAGATGCCAGAGGCTGTGAAGGTGCCTACCAGCCAAGACTTGGGAGTGAAATATGCAGCTTTGCTTCTGTAAAGTTGATGTTCAGCACCATGGACAGCAACCCTTCCATAGGGAAAGGACTGAGGTCCAGGACAAAGAGCTTTCAAAAAACAATATGTTTTTTATTAAAATAAAATAAAAACCACAGTGTGGGATGTGATCTCTTTGATGGAAGTCAACAGCAATACAAAATGAAGATCAGTAATAATGCCCAAACAACCTATGAAACACCAAAGGTGCAGAAAACCAGAGATAACTGCATCAAACCTCCCTACAAATTGGACCAAGTCTTCTGACTTTCGGTTTCAGATGGGCTGCCCCATAAGTCCTACTTGCCTCCTTATTTTCTGTGTAATTTTCTGTGAGAATTGACAGCTGATGTGCCTTGTGAAGCTGTCAGTCAGATGCAACTGGGCCTTGTATCATGTAACTGCAGGAGGCCAGATAACAATATGAATGGGGTGCTTCTATCAGTGTGCCTCTGATAACTTTTGAACACTTTACCAACATTTTATAGAAATCTGAAAGACTTTTTGCATAGTAGCACTTTTAGATGACATCAGCCATTGCCCAGCTTCTTTTCGATCACCACGTCTATCCAAAGAATCTTGACTTTCGTGAAGCAGATGGCCCTTTCTAATAAGCCCTAAAAAGGCAGCCAAGAATAGGCCTTTCTGTTGGGAGAAGACAATGTGGCACAATGCATCTCCTTCAGGCATTACAATATATTAGGATATATAATCACCAAGCTTACCCAAAAATGAATGACTCAGTCCACACAGGGTAGAATTTTTCCCTCTTTTGATACACTTCATAACTCCACCGTGGAGTTTATGCCCACTGTGGAACCTGTCATTAATGGTGCAGGGGAAGCTTTCTTTTCCAGGTAAAAAGGAAGCTCTCAGCTCTGTACTTCCAAGATAACCTTAACAGGATGAGAGACAGGTTTGCAGTTATCTTCCCCATCCTTAAATAGCAGGGTATATGGAAGGTATTTGTGAAAAATGTATGCTTTTTGGCATCATGCATATGGGCATCTGGCAAACTGTTGGTGTAATCCATTAAGTTTTTTCACCACAGTGGTTTCACACATGTCACTAGTCAAGGTCCTGGAGGAGGGCTGATCTAAGTTAAGCTGTGTTACAGTGAACTGTGTGACTGATGTACCTATTCCCTGTACTCTCTCAAGTGTAACAGCCTATAGTCATATACTACCAATATCTTAAAAAGATAGAAAACATGTGTAATATGTGTAAAAATTAAAATTTTACCTTTCTTTAAGCAAATGAGTTTTTATGAGATGGAATTAGTTGTCTTGCTGCCTTATCTGTGACTTTGTCACAGGTATGTGCGTATATAATCTCATAAATGTTTTAACATCTGATATGACTGCTGGAAGGGAGAATGGCATCATTTATTATTATTTAATAAGACAATTTTTTTTCTTCACCACAGTTGTTACATGAAGTTTCAATGTACTGGGTATACTTTTGCTATGATGGCTATCATGAATGAGCATGTGTCAGGTATGAGACAATGGGAGATTAGATGTATAAATCAGCGAGTGTAAGCTGACACTTCATTTGCTTTGAGGTTCTCCATCTATACATCTTCCTGTTGTTCTAGCCAAGAAACTTGAACTTCAATTGCCCTGTGGGTTCCTCTAATAGAATGCAATACGTCAACATACAAAGTGTGAATCCCATATTAGGAACTGCTTTATCTGTCTCAACTGGCAGCTAGACTGTGTGTGTGCGTGTGTGTGTGTGTGTGTGTGTGTCGGACTGATCTTGTCTACAATAAATGCTATAAAGTGGTCATTATCTCCTCACAGTAAGTGCCAGATTGTGACTGTTGTATTATATGCAAATATTATTGCTACATATTGTATTATTGTTTCAGTAACATCTTAGACAATACAACTGGATATATTCAATACTATTGTGATTACAGAAGTGACTATTGTCCAACAGGTTTATATGCTAGTGTTATAGGCCTTCACAGAGAGAGGACAGGATTGCAGATGCTGTCCCGTTAAAACAGGTTTAAAGGATGAGACAATGGTTTGGTTTTGGTGTTTGGTGTTTGGTATTCAAAGTTCCTTCTCAAGTAGTAATGATTTTTCCATTTATGTTAATAACAACCTTTGGAGGACTGATCCCAAAAATTATGATAAAGGCTGGACTCTATCATGTTAATCTAGATAATATAATATTTAAGGCAAAATGAAACAATATATTAACACAAATGTGACCACTTGCCATTGCCATTTTGCTGGGCGTCTGAGAGATGGAGTTATACTCTTTACCTACATTGTGGTAACAATCTCTCAGTTATGTGACTTATTTGCATTGAATCTGCAAAGTACAAAGCAAAATTGTGAGGTAGAGGTGGACACATTGGATTTTTAAGACAAACTCATGGGTTTCACTGAAAAGATGCAAATAAAACTGGGAAGAAGGACCCCTTTAAGTCAAATTAAAGACAAAAACAACTTATAGATGGCAAAACCGAAATATCCAACTTTTTTTTAACTCCACAAAATCCAACACACTCTAAAACAGTATCATACAGGTAGTGTGCAGACCAAAAATCGTGTATAAATCTATCCCTCAGACCAGCTTCCATAAACGACAGAACTTGACTAGTCAACAGCTGGTCTTTTTGATCCTGAACTAATATTAGCAGGGTAGTGGTGCAGTCTATCATGTTTATCCTCACTTCAAGTCATGGTGCTAACCACCATGTCTTTATCAAAGTGAAAGAAGTAAAAATAATATTAAATAAAATTTCTAAAAAATATTTCCTTTGTAGCCTGTAATACATACATTGGTGCTCCTCAAAAGAAGCAATAATGCACAGTTGACCTCTTTGTGACCATGTGAGCTGACAGCGCCTGTCTTCCACTAAAAGTCTGTATTGCCTGTTAATGTAAAGGCATCACTCACCTAGTGACAGTAGGACTGAGACCATGGCATACCTCTAGTGTGCGAAAGTACAGGGTTTCAGATCAAGGCAGAAACAGCAGCTCTTGTAGGGGAGATGAAAGCAGTGAGATTTGTTCATGGTCCTTGGTGACAGCTCACCAGGACATCTTTGTATCTCTCTGGGGAAATAAGAACAGTTGAAAGAACTTCTTAGGCATGACTAAATGTGCTACTCATGGATTGAATGTGGGGCTGCTGGGTACTGGATCGACCTGGTCTAAACAGTCACCATTACTATTGCAGCTCCGAGATTGCCGCTTAATCACATTGTAGTTGGAACACTGATTCAAGTTTGGTTTGAAAAAGTTCTTAGTCTTGCAATGTTATCTGACATGTTCTCATGAAAAAAGGCTGCATTTCTTTATTGTTCTCATCCCTTTACCTTTTTCTATTTGTTTTGTGTTTGAAAAATTAGATGATAAGCCTAAACCTAACTCTAAAATTGTAAAAATTACACTGTTCCAGAAGAAAGCCTTTTATTTAGCATCAAAAACCTGTTGGCCTTAAAGAAAATGTAACTTTGATTTGGTGCTTTGAGCCACTAGACCATGGCCCTATGCTCACCTGTCTGATAGTAACTCTATTCATATAACTGGGTTACAAACAGGTTTACCTGAGTCATTCTTCAACAGGTGGCACTAACTCTCCAAGAAATTTGCCACAGAGATTGTACCCTGAGTCACATCAGAGAAATTCATACTTCACATTACTTTGGCATGCATAAATGCAAGTGACCATAACCATGACACTGAAATGGCTCTTTTTCTATATATGTCTTGCAGAAATTTAATTGTGAGTTATTATGAGCAACTTCTCGAAACTCATGTACAGCGGCTTCATTATGAGTTACTTTGGTGTTCAGATAGGAATGATTCTTCACACATTTTAAAGATGCAAAATCTTCACTGAGAATTACATTGAGAGATGTGGGTCAGTGTCCCCTTGCTCTAACCCAAAACGCATCGGGATTGCAGCCTTGGAAAACCTTGATATCAAGCTTGAGATTCAAAAACCCACAACAATTAGAACGTGCTTAAAACGGTGATTGAAAAAAGTGTTTTGTCTTCAGTAGTCCACCAATGTTAAACAAAAAAACATTTTAGAAAGGGAGAGGGCATCTGGACATTGCAAGGAACAATGCAGTTCTCAGACAGATGGTATCTCTTAACACAGTGTCTCATGGCTGTCAACAGGGAACACAGCTTTGGCCCTGTGTCTCATGAGCAAATGATTCTAGAGCAAGTGGCAGGTGCAATGAAGATGCTTGACAGCATTAGTTATATATTGAAGCTTGCATGGGAGACCAGGCGCAGGAACCATGTACCTGTGAGCACTGTGACTGTGTGATCACCAGCGCAGCTGTTCTGCATTACTCAATGCATGGCCACTCATGTAACCACTGGATTACCAACAAGACCAAAGCAGAAAAGAACAACCAAAACCAGTCCTCATAAAAAATCAGCAGCATTTCCCGGCTTGTGCGAGTGAAAAGGCAGCTATTGGCGTTTTGTACTGATGGTGTGTCTCATACATAAAAGACTACTAAAAGTGTAAACAAAATAAAGGTTATCTCTCTATCTACAAAGCTGAAACTCTGTTTGCCTGTTTGTTTATTTGTTTGTTCTATAATCTTGGAATCACTTCAGCTGGTTCGTTTTTAAAGAAAGATAAAATCCTTTAAATACTCTTCTTATGACATATTAGTTTGCTAAATATAGGTTTTAAAATCGCAACCAAAACAACACATAGGCTGGAATCTGTCCTCTTTCCAATTAGTTAGATTAAACTTGATGAAAGCTGATCAAATTACATTTGTAAAAGCCAGGTTTAACTTTTTGCTTTAAACATTACAAATTCTTTTACAGACAAGCAAAGCGTGCTTTGATCCTCTCTCTTGATGCTGCAAAGGCATTTGACAGGACAGAAGTGGGCTTCTTATTCACAGTTTTGGAAATATTTTAAATGGGTAATAACTTCATTAACCTAATTAAGCTCTTATATTCAAACCCTTTGGCACAAGTTAATACAAATGGCTTTCTGTCACAACAGATTCTCTGTGGAAAGGGATGCCAGCAAAGCTGTCCCCTTTCCCCCCGTACTTTTCACACTTAGGACTGAACCTTTGGCAGAAGCTACCAGGAATAATAAGGACATATCCAGTAGGAGCAGAGGATAATCCCATTTTTCTATATGCTGATGATGTACCTGAGAAACCCTGAAACATCAGTCCCAGCAAAAGTAAAGGTGATATCCTATTATTGTAAAAATTAATGTTATTAAATTAATCTGTTTAAGTCTAAAGACTAGTAAATCTAATTGGTGTGATCCTGTTAAACTATTAGGTATCTAGGCTTTTTGTCAATACTGATTTTAACACCTGCTGGACACCAACTATCCATCATAAATTAGAAGATCAGAGGGGATTTGGCAGTATGTTTCTCTCTATCTACTTCAATATTTGATTGAATTAATATTATCAGATGAATATTTCCTTCTCTGCTATACCTAGTCAGAATTTTATGTTGTTATTTGATCCATATTTTTTTTCAGAAAACTTCACCTCTGGATTTATTTAGAACAATAAACTGTGTAGAATCACATACTCCAAAGAAGCTGGTGTGGCTTCTGTACTGAATAAGAGATTGTATTATTGGATTGCACAAATTAAACAAATTTATTAATTATTTCGAGGTTAGATCAGTGTATCTGTGGGTTGAAACGGAGTCAGATTCATGCTACCCAATACTGGTAAGATTGATCCATTTCATTCACAAGTTTTCCTGTTTATCCAAAACGTTATTCACTCTCCTACTTCAGAAAGACATTACTAGAGATACCTGAGGATCCTGAACTAACTATTAATAAAACTGGACTCTGGAAAAAAGTCATCCAAAGGTGTACTAGATATATTACATTATTTTGCATATCAAATAAAGGTACATTTGAATCATATAAGAAATCATTTTGACTTGTTGAATTCAGACTATAATACCAACTACTAACTCTGTTTTTTTTTTACAGAAAAGAATACAGAGCCTTAAAGTAGATAACAGATTTAATTGCTTTAGCAAACTTTACCGCCTTCAAAATAGTTCCATTTGTTGAGTGTGTATGTGTGTGTGCGTTTGTGAAGAATGTTTGTTTTTTTTTACCAAACTTTACTTTTAAACTTGTCAAATTTACTACATTAATGTTTGTGTGAAATTGATTCAGTGTGTCTAGAATGTTAAACACCATCAAACTTTATTACCTTTAAGCTTGGTGAATTTGGTGCTTGTGTGTGTGTAGAGTGAAAACCCTTACAACACCTGTTCCTCTATAGTATTACATATCATGTGTAACATGAGTTCTCACACTTTTCCAAGCCTTGTCAGGGACCAAATTTTACATTTTCAAAGTAGTAAGCAGCCCTTTTGGAATTCAATGAAACTGATTACACAAGAAGCTCAATTACGGTGAGAAGTACCTGTGTGGGAAATTTCAAGTTTATGGTTTGAAAAACAAAGCTGTGCGCAAAGAACATGCAAACAGAGGTTGATCTAGAGATTAATGGTCACCCACATGTGCTAAACTCTTCCCTGCCTGCACCTCCTAATCTATCTTTCATCAGTGTGTTTTCATAAAATGTTCCTGGGAACATTTCAAATGTGTTTTAAACAAGTCATTTCAGGTGCTTTGAGGTTACTAGAATGGGGTTCACGCAACCTTTAAAAATACTCTTAACAAACTAACCACTGCCCATTTCTTTTTTAACTGAATCATAGGTTGATTAGTCTTGTAGACTTGGCAAGGAAATATCTTTTAATCTTATGGTCTACTGCTGTAGTTCCTTCTGTAAATATATAGAAAACCCAAGTGGTTAATATTCTGCTTGAAAAAATAACATTTGATCTTTATTTCAGTTCAGAGGAATCTTGGAAGGTCCCGATTCCTTTTGGGAAATTATTAGACAGTGCTACATCATCAAATCTTTGAAATTTTGTATACTTTTTGACCTCTTGGCCTTGCCATGTATATTTATGTAGACATATTTAAAGTTACCCAGTGCTGATATAAATGTTGAAAAAATTCAGCAGCACTGACCTCTGTACAAAAGCATACCTCTATTACCCTGTCCAACCCTGGCCAACTAAACAAAGCTAAGAGTGCAAGGCTGAGATTCTTAGCTTCTACACAGCCCACCTGCCTCCACTCACCAATCAAATGTTCCAACAGAATTAATTAGATAGTATGTATTATTATTATTATTATTATTATTATTATTATTATTATTATTATTATTATCACTGCTGTTGTTGTTGGTGTTGTTGGGGGAGATGATGCTCCTTGTGATACTGTTGTAAATACCATAGAGCAGGCAAATTTATTACGTCATTATGAAACAATTGTAGGCAGATGTATTGCATTCAGTTTCCTTTGTGAAAACTGAATGTCAGTCCAATTTCTATAGACATAAAGGGGGAAATGTATTTTATGATAAGTAGTGTAGTGATTCTCTAAGAAAAAATAAAAGGTAAAACCAGAGGAAATAGACATTGCTATCAAAGTGCCTTATTTTCAATACAGTGGATGCCTCAGCTTTTCGGATTCAAAATACATATATGAACTGTTTTCAGAGATGTCAAGGTACTAATTTTTGCAGCAAAATTACTCAGACAGAACAAATTATTCCACTTATTTTATAAACTTTAGAGAATATCTGTGTCCATTGCAAATTTTTAAAGCAAAAATAAAAGCAGGTGTCTCAATTTAAAAAATGATTTATATCTGGCAAAAATTCCCTAAATGTTTGACTAACAAATCATAAATCCATTCATTACTTGCTGAATGACTTGGTGTTCTCATGATCCAGAGGATAACCTCAGAATCACAGACTATAAAGCACAGTAAATTCTAGATGGAATTGGAATCTTAAGTACATATTCTGAGATATTCTGACAATGCATATAGATAACACCATTTTTTGCAGAACAGGACAAGTCAAAGACAAGGTTTGATGTAAAATCGAGGGTTTTTTATTGTGTTCCGAGGACCAAGAAGAGCAGGTGGAGAAGGGAAGCTGGTGACAATGGTGGAAGGTAGTAAAGCTGGGTGTTTTCATGGTGGACAGAAGAAGCTCCAGGCCAGGGAGAACATCTATGGCAAGGATAGGGTTTGCTGTCATCTCCGTCATTGTCTCACTCACTGTGCCCTCCTGAAGTGGAGATTTAAAGTGTGACTGGTCTGAAAACAAAATACTGGTGAGACTTGTTAACTGACCCCCAGCCTCCACTCCCAATGGCTTGAGGGTCACATGTGTAATAATGCTTAATTTGTTCTGTAAGAAGTTTAGGCATAAACCAGAATCTCCATGATAATAAATCATAAGCATCTGGAGGTGACAAGGACATTGCTACAGTATTTACCTTGATGTAAAATGAAAGGAATCCTTATTTCAAAAAGCCTAAAGGGATGCAAGAGAGATGATGTTCCTGAAGATTGTTTTACCTTGGGTCTGTTGGAGGAATGAATCGAATCTGTTAGTGGGCCATTGGTGGGTCACGCCATCAGCCAGGACACCATGGGGAAGCAGTTCTGTGCAGCTGGAAAGGAACAGCGATTAACATTGTACTGAGATACCGCAAATATAGCCTCTTGGCAGCTGGGTTGACTATGAGCACATCTGATGCTCTTGAACACAGCTCCCTCTAGGACGGTGGTGGACATATGACAGTACTCTGATACGTCCCCATCCATCCCCAACACAAGTGAGATTATCAGTCAAAAAGGGGGGGGTTGCTTAGGCGTGAAGCTTCACATACTTTCTTCTGAGACAATGTTATGGGTCATTTAACAAAGAGCTAATGATCGGGTGTGATTTCATTATTCAGTGGTGCGTGTACATGGGAGAAAGCTTCAGAGATTGACTAAATCTAAAGCAGGACAAAAATAACTGGTTTATCTTAAACTGTCCTTTTGCATGGCTGTCAAATCAGGTCATGAGAGCAAGAGGGAAAGGTGGATATAAATGAAACACTAGTTTTTTTTTAGATTATTATCATTCACTTTTTAATTATTATTATTTATCCCCACATTTGACAACATATGACAAAAAAACACACAAAGCGGCTCAACCCCCACTGCAGTGCCACCTCAATCCATAACCAAAATGATTACATTTCCATGGACAGGGACCAGTGTTCCACACAGCAAAGAGGACCAACCTTTTAGGCTATCAAAATTATTCCCTTTTTCAGTTTTCAACTTTTATCATGGCAAAAGGTCCCACCTCGCCTTGATTATTTGTATTGTTGTGTCCAGCTTCACCGCAGTGAAGAAGTATTCATCAAGGGGCATCATTTTTGTCTAATTCAGAAAAGTGAGAAAGAGTAAAACACAGAGTTGAGAAGAGAATGGACAAGCAGAGAAAACAAGAAATCTATGTATTTATATGCTCACAGCTTGTCATATATACCATCACCCTTCTGGTAGTGGTGATGGTCGTGTGATAGAAACAGCACATCATTTGCAGCCCATTGCTACCTACTCTCCATTGTGCTGTTGTGTCACAATGGTCACTGGTACCATTTATCATAGCAATTTACATTTGCCTTTATACATTTTCTTCATTTGTACACTGAGGGAGACAGTTATTTAGCATTCATTCATTCTCATTTTTTCTCAAATATTTTTTAAAAGAATTGCCACTATCAATTGTTACAACTTTACTGTTCCTGTCACCTTTTGACAGCAAATCTCATTTAGACATCTATCTATCTATCTATCTATCTATCTATCTGATTTTAATTTGAGTGGATTTGCTGTTTGAATAATTGAGAACACTTCAATGATCACATCAGTAGAAGAAAAAACAATATCTGTTGCAGTGACAGCATGGTTGTGGGCTAGGCTTTCATATAGAACAGGGATACATCTCACTGTGGGTTCTTTGAGATGAAAACCTGGAGCAGTACCATTTTCTGTAAGCGCATGCTGGTGAGTCCCAGAAGGGTACGTGAACACTCACTGAAACACTTTGTCTGAAAGATCTAAAGGATTCCTTTTCTTCGTTCTGTCATAACATTCTCCATATGCAGGTGTATGGTTGATAGCACCCTCTCTATTACACAGTAAAATAGACGTTGTAAAAGGGATTTGCAATAAGAAATTATGTTTTTTAAATGGATCACAATATATCTTCTTCTTCTTCTTCTTCATAATAATAATAATAATAATAATAATAATATCCCATTCATCCATTCATTGTCATTAACCGTGTATCTGGAGGGGGGTCATGGGGGTCCAAAGCCTATAAATGGAATGCCAGTCCATTGCAAGGGTTTTATTATTCTTTTATTCTTATTTTTGTTCTTGTTTTTGCTGTTATTTATAATTTGAACAAATTTAAGAACTGAAGAAAATCAAAGTAAATAGATTAAAAATTTATAAATTGGATTATGTAGCTTACTAATGGTAAAGCAATTCATAATTTTATCAAATATTTTTTAATGCTGTAAATGGGCTGGTCAGATGGTCAGATGTACCTTTGGAATTATTATTTCGAGGTGCTGCTCAAAATAGTAAAACTAAACAGATCACAGTGACACGCTTAAACTGCAAAAATCCACAAATCATGAGGGTCTGATTTCACTGTGGAGGAAAGTATGGACAAAACTCTCTGAAGAAGGACAAAGCAAGACAAGAGTAACAGAGTCCACCATGTTAGAGTGATCATGTGCTGAATTGTGTCTCTGGAACAAGCCAGTGTGTCTGTCAGCTCTTCATCTGCTCAGGAAGATGCTCTCTGTAAGGACAGAGGCCCTGGACCCATGATCAGTCCGTCCCATCCCACTGGTTGTACAAGGCAGCCGTAGCCATTGAGATCTTCTCGCACTTTCCACCGTTCCGTCAAACTGTCTACGAACACCCAATTACGCGCAACATCAGTTATGGAGGACAGAGCTGTCCTCCTTCAGCTGCTATTAGTTAGTAATTGTCTGTCAAGCACTGGACACTTCCAACAGCCCTCAGCTTCAACGCCATGGAACTCAAGTGACAAGCAATTTATCCTTACCGGAGGGTAGCCATGCCTCCAAGTCATTTGATCGGGATCATTCTTCAGACCCTCTGTTAATGAGAGAACCTGTGATGGGCGTAAGCAGTACGTGACAAATGCCTTGTTTACATACCTCTACAATCAAAGCCATTATATATTCTGAATAAGATTTCTTGTTGATTTAGATAGGCAGCCATTTAAGATGGATCAGGTTTTTTTTAAATCGTTCTGACAGTTCATTTAAAAAAAAATGATGTGATTACCAGACAACTTCAAGCCAAATGTCTTCTGCATCCTAAGTGCAAATTATTTATTGACATGCTGGGACAACAAGACTTGTTGGTAAACAATGAGCCTCAGTGCTGACTAATTCTAATGATCAGGCATTTTTTGGTTGTCAGGGTGGTTGTATGAAGTCCCGTCTCCGATTATCTTGTGTTTATTATTGATGAACTGCCATTATGAAAGCACTGACTCAAACCCTAAAATAAAAACCAACAGCAGCGCTGAGAATAATGGTCCCAATTTAAATAGTCATCATCCTCTCTGCAAATAGGCAAATGACACATTTACAAATTAAGCTCTTAATTTTACCTAAACTGCCCCATGGTAAGCGGTCCAATTGTTGAATGTGAAAGGACTAAATTTAAGTAGATTATTGGCCAGTTTTAGCATTTTTAATGATAACAGTTGAAAACCTTCAGGCATCCAGCTCGCAGGTAGAAGGTAAATGTGGACAGGTGAAGATGTAGTGAGGCTGGTGATAGCCAGACAGCACCAGGCACCCTGTTCTATTGACCACACCCAGGCCCTGTCAGGATTCTCAGCAACACCTGGTGTGCAACCGATTGAGAAGAGCAAGACTTTAAAAAAGAGATTAAAGTTTGTTCTTGAGAGAAGTAGTTTTTGGAAGAACGGACATTGGAAAGTTTTCCAAGTATATGGAGGTATACCGAGTGCTGCAATAATTTATAGCATTCAAGTGCTTTTTGTTAAAGTTTGCCTCTTGTCTTGATTATCCTGTGTGCTGTAACTTTTGTCTGTATTTTACTGGTTTTTTATTAAGAAGAATCATCTGAGGTTCTTTGATCGGTGACTTGTTAACACTTAAGGTGAGAAGAAATAAATCTAAGGTCTGTTAAATGTAATGGTCACCTTGGCATGTTAGAGAACACAATTACATGCTATTCAGGTATCTCCACAGCTTCACCCTCCATCCTTCCCTTTGGTACAGTGGACAAGCTTCTGTTCCACCATCTATTTTTCACCCCTCTCAGGCAAAAGTGGTGAAAAACTCAGTATGGTCTTTTTCATACATGTTTTTTGTTCATACAGAAAGGTTTTAGAAGATCAGATTTTGAAGAATAAAACTTTGTCTCTTGTTTAACTAAGGGTAACAGCTTCATTGAGCCACTGGAGAATAACAGATGAAGATCTGATAAAGACCTTGATATACTCTGCATATCAAAAACCAATGAGTGTCACCAAAGATTTAGTGTTTTTTTTTTTTTTAACTTAAACCAAGTCTCTGCAGACACTATTATTTTTACTATGCTGAACAGCAATAGGTTTCATCTGTGATATAAGAATTTGATTCTTCATATTTGAGATATGAATGTGAAATCTGTCATTTCACTTGCTGCTTCATCTCTAAGGTCAGTTGAGAACCAGTGATGGGGGAGAAAAACAAAGCTTAGAATTCCATTTTCTTTCAAAAATGGAATTTGGACATTTATTTTTCCTAACACCTTTGTTTTTTATGATATGAATCTGATATGTTAATACTGCGCACATGGTGAAGGAGAAAATACATTTTATTTTTTCATGCTGTAAGTCCCTATCTCCATCACCTAGCCTGGACACCGGTACAAATGGCCACACATTTAAAAGGGATTTTTATCTCTATAGAGTGACAACAGCATTTAAGCAATTTTGTATGCAACTAGCTGAGTTAAGTATTGGTGCCTGGGTCAAAAATTAGAAATGTAAAAAATAATACCACAATGTATATCACCAAACTTTACCTTGACCTCACTAATGTGATTAAATTAATTAATTATTAATTTGAACATTTTCCATTTTGCTTTTCCATCCAGCTTAATCACCTCTCCTTCTTACCACTTCAGCTTTTCACATGAAACATCTAATAGCCACCCGACCGGTCTCACTCTGGCAGTATGAAGTATATGTTATGTTCTGCGCATAGAATAATCATAAATTTTATATTTATATTGGAATTTACATTTACAAACTGCATAACCCTTGAACTTCTTTGCATTTAGCGGCCAAATTGTCATGTCAGCGTGACATATTCTCTGCGTGCAATGTTTCCAAACCTTATTAGAAATACAGTACTGTGCAAAAGTCTTAGGCATGCAACTTCAATGTGTGTTGAGAAGTACAGGTAGATTCTTATCTACCATCAGGGAGGTTTCTGATTGGTCCCAAATTCATTCTGGAGCCTGAGAATGACCTCAAACACCCAATCTCAGTCATACACAACTATCCTCAGAAAAAAGAAGGAATCCTGCAACAGATGGTATGGTCCCCACAGAGTCCTGATCTCAACATGATCGAGTCAGTCTGGGAGGACATGCAGAGACAGTCAAAGTCTGCAGAAGAACTGTGGCCAGGTCCTCAAAATATTTGGAAGAACCTACCACCCTCTACCTTAAACTGTATGCAAGTTTGCATAAGAGAATTGGTGCTCTTTTAAAGGCAAAGGGTGGTCCCACCAAATATTGATCTGATTGAGGTTTTTTTTGTCTACTGCACTTTTTAGAAGGTTTATTGATTAATAAATATTCATGGCATTATTTTTGGAACCATCCTCACTTTATAGCTTTTTTCCCACAGGTGTCTAAGACTTTTGCACAGTACTGTACCAAAGTAGACATTTTTAAAATTCTAAGCAGCCTTTCTGGTGTCTAATTCAAAAACTACACAGGGTGTGAAGTGCCACTGTGCCAAATTTCATGTCTGTGGCTTGAAAAACAAAGCTGTACATACAGAACAAAGACTAACCTTTATCGATAAAGATGCAGTTTGTTAGTTTCACTCAGTGTTTGGATCCGTGAAAAAAGATTTCATTACCTGTTCAATACCTCTCATCTCCTTCACAGCAGCTAGCAATGCGGAAAGTGTGGAAAAGTGTCTCATATGCAAAAGTTCATAAAATCGCTTGGTGATAATTGTTCACACACCATTCAGACACAATGCGGTTAACCTACATGGGGGACCGGGGTATATACAGGGTGATATAAAAATTGAACAGTTAAATAAATGTATTACCAACTAAGTGCCACCATGTAGTAGAGACCAATTATAGAATTATTCTTAATTTTTTTTACACAATTTTGACACGTGAAAGTTACAATGCTTGGTTCCTCTGATAAATCTGTGACGGTGTTCAGCTCTTTTTGAATCACCCTGTATACGGACTGTATCAGCACAGAAATTGCATCATACTCTATAAATCTAAAGGAATGTGTTACCATAAGGATGCTCTTTCACAAAAGGAGTACATACATCATTTAATGTTCATGAAAAATGCATTGTAAGAAAAAAAACATTAAAACTAATATAAAATATACTGTTTTATACATATTGCTAGAACAGTCACTTTTTTTGTTCCTTTATACTTTTTGTCACATACCTAAGCAGGTATCTGTAGGCATCATGTGTCACCTTGTAGATGGTGGTTGATATAGCTAAGTAGCTACCACAGGTAGTTTGAGAAAAACTATTCTCTTATAGAAATTTGTCTGTTCTTAAAAAAATGTAACTAACATTTTTTTTGGGGGGGGGGTGGTCACCTGCATAAGGTTGAGACCATATAAGTCAAACCTTCCTCCTCAGTAACTAGTGTGTTTCATGATATAATTTCTGAACTCCTGGGCTTCATAAAACATTTTCTTTCACCAGCAGGTAAGGGCTGCAGCTGATAAACCTGAGAGATAATTTAATATAACTGATGCACAGTTAGCACAGGGTATAAACTTTAAGTCTAAACATTATGGGATACATGACATCTAGATTAGTTTCCTTTTGTACAGTAGTTGATTCTGTATAACTATACAATTTTATGTACAGTGGAATAACTCCATTCTCGAAATTAGTGTTGCCATGGACTGGCATCCCATCCAGGGTGTGGTTCCATGGTCTAGTGTCCAGTAGTTCCAGGACAGGCTCCAGACCACTGTGACCCTGACCAGGATAAGCAGTTAATGATGATGGATGATGGGTATAAGATGATAATCCAGCAACCTGAGTAACTATAGTGTTATAAATTATTTTATTGTGGAGGAATATCACTTATTTTGTTTTAATACAGCATTTAGTATAGTAAAATACTGCAATATTTTATTTTACTAGTGCAGATTTTTAAATGCAGTCCTTTAACAGCTTCTTTTAGCTTGGTTATACAGGTAATTTTCTCAGCAAGACATTATAGTGACTTTTCACACCAGGATAATCATTAAGCCTGTTCTAACTCTAATGTGTCATAGTTATACAAAATTTTGCTGTTTTAAGTAACTTTACAGATATGTGCATATTGTATTCCATACAGTAACGAACTTTTTGTAGATCTTTTTGCTGGTACCTGGTAGGTAATTTGTTGTCGCTATGGGACCCGCGCAGTTCATCTGGAGCAAATTTTAAGTTTCCGCCCAAGTCCAAAGTATTTGCCCGATTTTCTAGTTCATCTTTTTCATCGCTGTAAAATTCTGAGTTTATTTGTTCCTCATGATTGAAGGGCTGGTACATATTGATAGTTAAATAGGGGAAATGGCATTTATGTCCAGCTGTATCAACATGACCCCTTAATCACTATACAAATATTAGAGGATTTAGACTTCTTATCGCTTCCCTTAAACCATTAATTAATTGATAATAATCAGCATGAAAATGAGTGTAAGCTCCTTATTTGACATTCAGTTTCTTAATCAGAATCACTGTGTAGAACAGCATAATAGAATTTAATTATTTTTTTTCTGAATCCATTTATCATATTCCAGCCTGACAGGGGTCCCATCATCTGTGTACTATATAAATGTTATGCATAGACAATACGGTTGCCCTGTAATGGACTGGCATCCGGTACAAGTTGTAGTTTCACCCAGTAATTCTGAAATAGGCTTCCCACTAGACAAGGAAAAGCAGTTAAGGATGATGCATGGATGGATGGATGGATGGCCAGCAGGAGGTGTACCGGTTAACCATGTAGATACAGGTTCATTTTATCTGTGCAAGTCTAGCTATGTTTTGATGTATTATTCCTTCAGTGTTAAAGCAGCAGCTGGATAACTTTACATTTGACCTTTTTGTCTCCTAAGTATATATTTATTGTATATTTGGAGGCATTCATTTATTCTAAAGCAGAACCGAAACTTGCTGCCTTTGTGTGTGGTGTTCTAAACAGTGCTTGCTTCAGCAAAATTTTATATTAAAATGAACTTGTAAAAATTACAAGTTAATTTATGTAATTATGTATGTAAAATTAAAATGAACTTGCGCTGCCTGAAGAATATGTAGCTGGATACGTCCTTGGAAGAGATGCCTTTACTGAGGAAGCCTTAATCTTTGTTGAACTTGTTCCTTTTTTTATGAGCTGGCACAGAAGCTGAACACTGGGGAAGTTTACATCATTTGTTTGACTTTTGTTGTCTTTGGATGCAAGCAAGTTGAACTGAGCCTCAGATCAGATAATGAAACGGCCCCGTGAACGGACCGCATTTGGTTCACACGGAACATAATGGAATACAAGCTCCCACAACGGAGCATCAGGCCAAATGCTGAATACTTATCGTAACCTTGTGAGGAGACACATTTGACTGTTTGCCAAACAGTGACAAATCGAACCTACGTGTCCGCTGTGCCTGCGACACAGGTGTTGAAGACCCCGGCAGCCATGTTTAACAAACCAAACCCCTCCCCTCACCCACTGCCTCTCTTATCTTTCACAAAGAGGCAGTATTTCATTACCCATCATGCATCACTGGGCCACGCATGTCAAACTGATACCAACCTAATCGAGACTAATGAATTCATTTATCTGACGATAATAATGTTATTAAAATGCAAATAGTTAATTTCTGTTAATTGCTCTACATCAGATGCAATCAATCACAACAACTCAGCCTTTTTTTTCCTGTGACACTTAAACACGCATAGATTAATATGCCTGTTTTAAATGGCTTTAAATTATACTTTATATTTCATATCTTGTCATTCTCTTTTATAAATGTTTCTGTACAGTTTGGTTCCGTTTTTCCCTGCTTTTTAAATATTCTGTTGATGCAGATTCAGGTGAAGAACAAAGCTGAGGATTCTGCAGAGCAGAAAAAACAGGTAGTGTAATAAAAAGCCCTGTGCTGTAATGGTGAAATAAAACTAGTGTCCAGCTGTTTGTTGTTTGAAGTCACACAAGTGAATTTATTTCTTTTTTTTACTTGAAAAAAATTAGTTCAGAATATGAATGTAGACTGATGGCAAATGAGTGGTATTGTGTGTGTGTGTGAGTGTGTGAGTGGTCACCCTACAATGGATGGGCATCCCATCCAGGGGCACTTTTATAGCCTAGTGCCTACTGCTTCCAGGACAGGCTTTGGACCATTGCGACCCTCCTCAAGATAAGCAGATGTGAAATGTATAATCTCTCTCGTTTTTTCTTCATGCATACCTTAGTTTTGTAAGCTAAAGACTTGAAATTTGGCACACACACACACACACACACACACACACACACACACACACACACAGGCACTAGAAACATCAGTGATGTGTGCCTCCAGGCAGTTCCCAGCTCATCTGTCAAGATACAGAGAAGACACTTTACTCACACAAGCATGCCTGCACATGGGGGGAATGTGCTGCAGAGAGGAGCAACATGAGGGTGTGCTAGAGGAAGGATTCAGTTTGGCAACAGAGAGGGATAAGAAATCATACATGACATTCACACGGCATTGCACTCATTACTGATGTAAGGGTAATAAAGTCTGGTGATCCATATTTAACTACTTTTTAACTAATATTATTACTTTTTCCTTTTCCACTTGACTACAACCAGCATGTCAATCTCTCCAGCATCTGCCTGTTTAACAACACTATATATATATACTGTATATACTGTATGAATACTTATGAATCAATAAACCTTCTAAAAAGTGCAGCAGACAAAAAAAAACCTCAGTCAGATCAATATTTGGTGGGACCATCCTTTGCCTTTAAAACAGCATCAATTCTCTTATGCAAACTTGCATACAGTTNTTATTAATCAATAAACCTTCTAAAAAGTGCAGCAGACAAAAAAAAACCTCAGTCAGATCAATATTTGGTGGGACCATCCTTTGCCTTTAAAACAGCATCAATTCTCTTATGCAAACTTGCATACAGTTTAAGGTAGAGGTTGGTAGGTTCTTCCAAACATTGAGGAACTAGCCACAGTTCTTTTGCGGACTTTGACTGTCTCTGCATGTCCTCCCAGACTGACTCGATCACGT
>UFQX01000904.1:131148-168171 GCA_900497675.1 Arapaima gigas | reverse complement strand
CCTAACATCCCCATACCCCCAGTACCCCACATACCCCCATAACCTTAATACCCTAACATCCCCGTACCCCCAGTACCCCACATAGCCCCATAACCTTAATACCCTAACATCCCCATACCCCCAGTACCCCACATACCCCCATAACCTTAATACCCTAACATCCCCATACCCCCAGTACCCCACATACCCCCATAACCTTAATACCCTAACATCCCCATACCCCCAGTACCCCACATACCCCCATAACCTTAATACCCTAACACCCACATACCCCCATAACCTTAATACCCTAACACCTCCATACCCCCAGTACGCCACATACCCCCATAACCTTAATACCCTAACATCCCCATACCCCAGATACCCCACATTCTGCTTTGCGTGTGTGTGTCTGCGTGTTTGACAGCTTGTCAAGTGGCCTGTTTACCTTCATCTTGACAAATTAACTGGGAACTGCCTCTAACATGTGTAGCATGGTGTGTGTGTTTAAGTTTGCAAAAATCTCACGTAGGATCAGAAGCATTTGTGTGTAAATTTTTAACTTTGCGGCTCGAGAGACAAAGTTGTGCATAAAGAACAAACAGAAACAGATTATGATTTCATAAATATAGAGGAGAAAAAATTGCCCAAACAAATCCATTTTTCAGAAGTATCTTTATGCATGGACTGCAACTTCATGCGTGAAAAATGCAATGTTTTGCACAAACACAATTGTATGTCGTCATATTCCTGGAAGGTTTACATGGCGACCTGGTTACACTGAGCTTCCGCTGGAGTTCGGCCTCTTTAACTCTGCGATGTCGCCACGTTTTCTTGCTGTTTAAAGCAGAGCTTCGGAGGCAGCGTTTCAGGTGCTCCCTCCCCCAGTGCGGGGTCACGGGGGGTCAAGTCCCGCACAAAGCCGCTTAACGGCCAGAAAGCCGCCGACTTGTTCTGTCAGCAAAAACGGACACATTTGGACATTATTTCCCTGCTTAGCCAGCTGCCACCCACAGCCTTCAGTTCTCTCGTTCAGCAGAAGGTTTGAAAGAAAAGGCGCAATAAGGGATCAGGAAATAATGTTCGCTAAACTGAAAGAGCGCGCAGAAAAGTTCCTGAACGAGAAGAATTTCGTAACAGATATTCTAGGGAAGATTGAGGAGAAAACGGGAATTAAAAAGCGTTACCTGGCTGCAGGTAAGTCCCTCTCATTTTCTGTTCTGAACCTGTTTTATGACGTGGTGGCGAATGAGCTGTATTTTACTTTTAAGGTTCAACAGCAAATAGTACTGCAGCGAACAGTAAATCAGTGCGGTAAACCAGGGTACGGTGGGACCAATAACCCCTCGCCACCTATAATGTGGTAGTGGGTCGTGTCCCGACGCCCCACCTGACGCTGCTCACACTTCCCGGTTGTTTCTGATTCTTTTTCTCCCTGCAGAACTCTCGCACTCTCATTTTTCTGCTTGAGTCAAGCGGCGTTAAGGACGTTTTTATAACATTGAATGAAAACTCCATTATCATATAACAAATACTTTTTCACTTTTACTTTTTTTGGTTACGCGATAAATTTAGGTGGACAGATGAGAAATGTTGACAGACTTCAAAAAAAAAAAAGAAAATCACAGTGAAATCAAAACTGGAGGCCAGAATATCCCACCCCCGAGCTGCGGTCGCGGTTCCGTAGCTGTGATGATGATGTTCTCAGTGTTTCTGCAGAAAACGCCATACGGGGCGGTGAACTTGTACCTCATCCTACAAACCCCATTCCAGCTGAAAGACTGTTTGTAACTCTGAGCTGTTTGTATGTCTATCCACTGCATCAGGGCCAATAAAAGCTTAAGCCGCTTGATTTTTTTGTGGGTTTGATAAAATAAACACTTGATAAAGAAGAAGAAGAAGAGGAGACCAACGCAGCACATTAACATGTTTGCCAGCATCTGTTCACATTTCCAGTCAAAAAACAATAGTCATAGACTTGTATCGATATAGCAGTTTCTGTAATAGTATAACATTTTTTTAAAAAAATGCTGCCTGGTCCAGCCCCCCCCCCCCCGTCCCCCACAGCGCCATTCTGCAGTCTTCTGTTGCCGTGAAGTGGTCCTGCAGACCAGAACCAATCTGCAACAGAGACATTTTAGAAAATCAAATGAGAAGGAAAATGTATTTAAAGTAAACAAACGGAGAAAAATATGAAAATCTGGACGTCCCACGCTGGCGGTTCCACCAGAGGAGGAGAAATGTTCACGTTCTGCAGCAGATGTACATATTAGTCAAGTCACGACTGCACTAAAACATCCGTTATTTGTGTGTCTGTTTTTTATTTCTGCAGGTACTGTTTCTGTCACCGGACTGTATTTGATCTTTGGATATGGTGCTTCGCTCCTCTGCAACTTGATTGGTTTTTTGTATCCCGCATATTTCTCGTAAGATGAGTTTTTTATTCCATTTTAATGCATAACATGCCACGTATCATTGTTCATTAGACGCCTACCTGGTTAGTGCTCCTGAGACCTGAAGTCCGCACACATATAACTCCGAACAATTTCCATCTATTTAATCTGTTCAACTTTTTTTTTGTTTACAATTTTATACAGTAGGATGTTCTCAGGGGAACTATTCAGGGCTCATTCTTTACTTAAGGGAATTACAGCAGCAGTTGGGGTTAAATTCAAACCAGGTAGTTACAGGTCAGTGTCCTAAATTTTATCATTTTAGTACAATATGAGAAACACGCAACACTACAGACCAGAGATTTAAAACATTTCTCTGCCAGCACAGAAATAGCAACCCTGCCAGCTGCTCCTCTAGGAACGAAAAAGGTTGAACCTGTTAAAATGCTTTGAATTCTAATAATAATTAAAATGCATTGTATTCGCCCCCCTCGGACTTTTTCACGTTTTCTTGTTTTACAGCACTGAGCCACATTGGATTTAATGAAGATTTTTTTCGACACTGATCACCGATGTCAGAGTGAAGTCAAATCTCTAAAAACTGATCTAAATTTATTAGTTATTAAGCACAAAATAATCGACGCCCTGAGAATATTGTATTTATAATGCAATCGCCTGACACACCTTGACTGCACACAGGTGACCTTATGATGTGACCCAGGGATCATTCAGGTGGGTCATAGTAAAGGGTGTGAATACTTGGGCGATCTATTATTTTGTGCTTAATAAATGCAATAAATTCAGACAAACCTGCAGAGATCCGATTTCGCGTTGACATTGAAGAGACTTTTTCTGACCATCAGAAATCCTCATTAAAACCGCTGTGATTCGGTGGTGTAAAAGGATAAAGCATGAAAAAGTCCAGGAGGGGTGAATACTTTTTGTAGGTGCTGTATGATGCTGCTTCAGCCATTATGAAACCATGAGTTCAGGGTTTTTCTAGCCATGCACAACCAGAGGGTTAACTGGACTTCTCCACGAATCGCTCCAGAATTAAAGCGATTGAGAGCGAGAACAAAGACGACGACACCAAGTGGCTCACCTACTGGGTGGTGTATGGAGTCTTCAGCGTGGGGGAATTCTTCTCAGACATTTTCCTCTACTGGTGCCCTTTCTATTACGTCTGCAAGGTAAGGCTATAAATAGCGCATGATATTATACACAAACTCATTAAAAAGTCACCTGGGGGGGGGGGGGTGGTCAGTGCTTGGGAAAAAGGCCAGTAACACTCCTCACCACCCCTCTGTGTCAGTGCCTCTTCTTGCTGTGGTGCATGGCTCCGGTGGGCTGGAACGGCTCCCAGGTGCTGTACAAGCGCGTGGTGAGACCGTTCTTCCTCAAGCACGAGGCTGCGGTGGACAGCGTTGTCAACGACCTGAGCGGAAAAGCAATGACCGCAGCAGAAAGCGTCACCAGAGAAGGTACTGGGCTCACGCTCCCGTCTGCGACGAAGGTCCTTCACGTCCTACTTCTAGGTTTCGTTCAACAGATTAATATCCTTTCGTGACTTACCTAGTCAAGGGACGATTATTGTTCAACAGCTCTGTTTCTTTGAAAAGACCCCCCCCCCCGGTACACTTGCCGTGTATTTTCACTTGATAAGTCATGCAGGTAATGTGAGAAAATGAGTGCTGCCTACATCGTGTGGAGAATTTGCCTCCTTCTTCTACCTAATGCTCACAAGGTGACCAGCGCCTCAGGTTTAGTGTGCCGAAACGGCAGGTTTCCGAAAACAAAACAACTCGGCGTATTATTACAGAGCTATGAAAATCCTATTACCTGTTCTTTTTGTAATACAGTTAGTCGTTTTAACAGTTCAGCTGGATGAAAAGTGGAACAGAGGGATTCATCTGAAGTTTATAGCCAACATTCGAAGCCTTTCATTAGAGCCACGGTTAAAGAGAAGTTTGAAATAGTTAGACATGCTACGAGCACCAAGTATTTTAAATAAACATCATTTTTAAATTCCATCTCTCTTTGTTAACCAGTTTATCCTGGTCAGGGTCACAGGGGTCGAGAACCTATCCTGGAATCATTGGGAAGTAGGAAAGTGTACCCTGCGTAGGACACGAAACCATCGCAGGGTGGCCCCACACACACACACACACACACACACACACACACCCCCTCTATTTAGACCAACCAGTTGCCCTGAAACACAGCTTGGGAGTTTGGGTGAAACTCTGGATACACAGCCCAGATTTTGTGACGTGTCAGTGCTACTCGCTGTGCCACCATCCCCCCTCTTTTCAAGTTTTTCCAAATAATACAAACTATTTTCATGCATCTGGATAAATGACGCTTTCCTACGTATGACGTCTGTAAAGGCGGCACTCGAATCGGTTGTGTGACACCTAGAACACTCGAGTATCACTGTTGTCTGTTCTCCTCCTGTTCTGTCTCCGCTGTTCCTCACTTGCCCGCGTCGTCGGTAGTGCCGCTGCCCCCCCGCCGTGCCGAGGCATCGCTCAGCAGGCTGTTTGACTGGCGTCTCCTTTTTTCCTCACTTTTCTCTGGCTGCAGTCCTGCAAACGCTGGCGAAAAACAAGACCCTTCTGCCTTCAGAGGCAGCTGCCAAAGGGCTGCCCAGCACATCTGTATGTAACACACTTGACCCCCCCACCCCCCCGCATCCTCCTTTATCGACTGCCCCGTCACCTCAACCCCTCTCCAGATTTCTTCAGCCTTTACCGAATTTTGCTTCATTTGTGTTTGCTTAAACAACATCAAATACCCTTTTAAACAGTCCATACTTCTCCACCCCTGAGTGCTTTTTTAAATTTTATTCTGAATCTGTCTGCTGTGGATTTGAATGTGTGTAGAAAAGCAGCTGCTGAATGTGCATAATCTGAATTTTAATATGCATTTATTGACCTGTGATGAGACGGACGCTCCTGGCGCTGTGTTTTCTGAGGTGGAACACGTCCAGATCAGGAGTGATCTACACCATCCACCTCTTTTATTCTTCTTATTGACCTTTTAAATACTAATTCTTTGTCATATTTCATATTTTTCCGTAGGCTGATCTTAATGTAGACTAACACGGTAAGTGGCTGCGCCTCTCAACACAACTCATATCCGTCGCTGTTGCAGGTGGTGCGAATGAAAGTTCAGTTTTATCTTGCAGTTTCCAGAAAAAAAAGCATACATTTAAAACAATAACTCTACATCTTTACATAGTACTCTGCATACTTGCAGATACACTGGAAAGGACCCTTTACCCAAATGACCTACAAAGATTCTAACAGTTGTAAGTGATAGATTTACAGGACTGTCATGCACATACTTTGCTCTGCACTGTAGGGGGGTATATGGGCGTGACCCCTTCTGCTGTCATGTCCCAGTTACACCGAGTTACACGGTTTATTTACCCTGATCTGCGAATTGTTTGGTCACAACAAGCAGGTTCACACAATGGAAGTTACCTGTTCCGATTTACCCAAAAGAATCACAGATCTGTCAGCCGCGTTCTCACCACCAAAATGAAGTTTTGTTACTCGTATTATAGTCGTACCGCTATTATAAACTGATGCGTGTATTGATACTATTAACTGGTTTAATAAAATACACATCCTTTCCAAATGTATGAATAAACAGTCTTCATCAAAACAGAAAGGAGACAAATGGAAGCGTTTGTTCAAGACCCTGTAAGTGCTAAATGGGGTTGTGTCTGCTTTTGGGTCTACAGCGGATGCAGCGGTTGACCGCAACCGTGAGAAGTGTCAGTGACGCGGCGACGGACTCACGGTTACTGCGCGGATGACCAGGTTCTCTCTCGTTCACATGGGAATCGGAAAACGTTCAGGGCGAGGAAACGTCACCAAAAGGAATCGGACTTAACTGGGAGGATTTAAATTTTAAAAAAAGCCAGAAATCACGCAGCAGGACTACATCTGCGCCCTTTGTCGCTGCTCCGATCGCAGTTCGGCGCCGTTTGCCGCCGACCTCTAGTCTAGGCCGCAAACACTTCAATCCTAACCACTGTAGGTTCTTCTCTGGTTTGAAGAGATGCGTAAAAAAATGATTTACGGTCGTTGCTTTTTTTTGAGTTGAAATTTTTATCTGTTTATATACAGTCAGTTATTTCGAGAATCCCATAGGCAGGCTTTGCAATAGTGATGGGGAATAAAGAAATGTTGCCACTTAAATGCATCGTAATAAAACTTAAACCCAGAAACTGTGCAAAACCGAGCCTGAATAAGTGATGTATGCAAATCTAAGCTGTGGCTCAGAGTACCTGCTTCATACGTGTAAGTCTGTATGTTGCAAACCGCGGCTGAAACGTGAGAAACTACCGTTGTAATACCGGGGTTTGCTGAGTGAAGAGTTTTCTGAATATTTGTTCTTTTTTTAATCGTAATAAAGGAGTGAATAAGAACCTACATTTTTTTCCCTGTATTTGTTCATCTTCCATTCAGACTGGGTCTGTGCGGAGTTCGCTTGTTCACTGAGCATGTGCTTGCATGTTCTCCCCATGTTCACGTGGGTGTGAGCCAGGCGCTCTGGTTTCCTCCCACACAGCAAACGTACGCGCTGCAGGCGAAGCTTTGCGTCGGAACTACCAGCACAGCGAGGCAGTGGGAGTGTGTATGATGTCGCGACCCACGCTGTATGTAACCTGTCTGCAGCCGGTGATTCTGGGGTCGGGTCTGGACCCTGACCAGGACGCCGGTTGACAGTGGATGGATTTCTGGACAGTGTTCAGCTAACAGGACTGAATGGGGAGATGTGGCTAAACAAATCGTGGTTTTCCTGAAGAAGAATAAACCTTCTTAATAAAGGAGCATGAATCCCAGTAAATATCATCGCCCTCGAAAGGTGTTTTCAACAGATCTGACCGATAGTTACATACAGCTGGTAACACATCATCATACGTGTTAACAATGTTGAAATTTTTATACAGTGGGATAAAAAAAATCGACTAAACAAACCAACGTAATGGTTCCAGCTGTTCCTGTATTACTAAAACCCACAAACAAAACTATGCGCTTTATTCATCGGCCAAAATCGGCAACAAACGGGATGTTACGGAAACACCGTATTGACCTGCGTTCATTTTCACTCGTCACTTTTCGGCCAATAAGAGGTTTAGACGAGCGTCACGTGGTTATAGGCTACGTAACCTCAGCCGCATCTGCGCATGTGTGAAAGTCCGCGTGGGGTGTGGGAGATTTGCGTGGACGGATGTTTGCGGGAGCGCAGTTCCGCCTTCTTTTTAAAGAAAGAGCGTTAGAAAAATACGGAAATATTAACCATAAAGCATCACCAGCCAGGTCGCACGAGCGGCTGTGCGGGCTGACAGGCGTGAGGGCGCACTGTTGTGGCCACGTGACACGAATTGACCAATGGCGAGGAGCCGGACGTGGCGGCGCCGAGGAGACGCTGACAGTATTTTTCTGAAATAAAAAGGTAAAATCTGGCGCACGTTGACGCCCCCCCTCGCAGTTTGTTGTCCCACTCATTGTAATATAATAATTTCACTCTTTCTGCCCTTCGGGGAGTTACGTACAATTGCCACGTGGAAAGCCCTTCGCTCACCTCGCAGTTGCGCGGGTCCACGGCGGGGGGGATGGGAAATAAGAATAACACCGATTTATTATTTTTCCGCACATTTTCCTAGAACTGCATTAGTTAAACGTCACGTTTCGACACGGAGCCGTGGAAATGGCGTCCAAGAGCAAGAAGAGACCGATCCTTCCCATCCGGCCCGACCCGCCGACCGTGCAGCAGCTCCTGGACGACATGAGCAGGGCGGCTCCGGACGACCCCGTCTTCAGGGTGGTCCCACCTGGGGCTCCAGGTAGGACGTGTGTTCCACACCCCCTGCAGTGCGGACTGGGACCTTTACATTAGTCTTGGTTGGTTCGGCCACATTTAAATACAGTACTGTGCAAAAGTGTTATAAAAACGCTGTAAGGTGAGGATGGTTCCAGAAATAATGCCATGAATACTTATTAATCAATAAACCTTCTAAAAAGTGCAGTAGACAAAAAAAACCTCAGTCAGATCAATATTTGGTGGGACCACCCTTTGCCTTTAAAACAGCATCAGTTCTCTTATGCAAACTAGCACGCAGTTTAAGGTAGAGGTCGGTAGGTTCTTCCAAACATTTTGAGGAACTGGCCACAGTTCTTCTGCACACTTTGACTGTCTCTGCATGTCCTCCCAGACTGACTGGATCATGTTGAGATCAGGGCTCTGTGGGGACCAGACCATCTGCTGCAGGATTCCTTCTTTTTGCTCAACATAGTTGTGTATGACTGAGATTGGTCCCAAATTCATTCTGCAGCCTGAGAATGACCTCAAACACCCAATCAGAAACCCCCCTGATGTTAGATAAGCATCTACCTGTACTTCTCAACACACACTGAAGTTCCGTGCCTAAATCGAGATCATTGGATGTAAGGCAATGCCTAAATAACTGAAGGAAAACGTTTTTTTACAATAATAAAAGCTGGGTTTTTTAAAATTTTTGAAGTTCATCCATTGAACGCCTAATTTTCAAATGCTATCTTCTCGACCATCTTGCCTTGCGTCATCTTCCACGACTGCAGCCGTGTTTGTGGGCACCTTGCTCAGCGCCATGGACAAAAATAGAATAAAACCGTGAGGTGTGCAGAGCAGCGAGGCAGCGGGGAAGGTGTCGGCAGGCTGATGAGATGTTTGAGACCCAGGGGACGGGAAGTTAAACGGGGATCAGCTCACCTGCATACAGCAGTTCAACCTCTTACACACGTGGAAGTGCTGGTGTGGTTTTATTTTTGACTGCAGCCTCAGCTCACGCTGGAGAGAGCAGTGACACAAATGTACGGTAATAAGGAAATAATGTGCGGTGTCGATCGCTAACCGTTTACCTGTTGGTTCTTACCGCCAGGTGTCAAGGGAGCCTCGAGAGAGAGTCCCGAGGAGGACCAATCCGAGCAAGGCAGACGATACCTGGAGCTGAACGAGCGTCTCCAGGAGGTGTGGGGAGAGCTCGCGCAGAAGCGGGAGGAGCTGAGAGTTGCGGGGGAGCAGCTGGAGAGGACTGTGGCCGAGGTCAAGGGAAGAGCTCTGTAGAGAGACGCTGCCTGCTTTTTGCCTTGTTTTGACAAAGACTCAACGCTGCGAATGAAGACGTGATGGAAGGAAGAGTAAAAAAGATACTGGGAACAGCTGCAACACTGAACCGTCTGTTTAGTATAGTTCCCCTCCACCCCCGCATGATAAAATATAATTAAATGTATAATATTTTATGTTTAAGTTATTTTTCGTTGTTGCTGCATGTGGTTTGCTTGATTTGTTTTATTCGTCCAGACAAACATGGGGTAAACGCCTTAGTTCATATTCCTTTGGAGCAGTAGGCGGTAATTCTTCCAGTTCCCCGGGGTCAGTTTTTGGGGAAAAACCTTTGCTAAAGTATCTAACACTTGAGCATTAGTGCAGTAGTTATTTTCTATTTCTTTTAACGTCGTGTCGGTCGGACTTTATATACTCAGTATCAGTCATGTGCCCCCCCTGCTTCCCCGGGTATCTTCCGCATTACAAAAAAAACTGTCATAAGATGAATTACCCCTGCGTTCAACGCTACTTTTTAACTTTCCTCACCCCCCAAACTGACATGTTTATGCTGAAATATCACCAAATCCCTAAAGATGGAGACAGTTACATCAATAGTCAATGTTAGTCAGTATAACAGACGGGAAATTTTGTTGGTTTTTCCGTACGGTTCCACCCTTTTGTAGCTGATACCTACAGTACACTTAACAAATGCTGGCAAATGTACGTGGTACGTATGATGCCGAGTGTTTATGTGTTCATTTAACCTTTAGTGCAACTGCAGCCACAGGATGGTCCAGCTGGGAGCCACACTAGAAAAACCGGGGCGATGGAGATTAAGAACAGCACGACACGAACGGCTGTGTCTGGTTATAATGATATCGGAACAACTAACCCGATTTTCTCTTAGGTTCTCTGCACACGCGTTGCGACTGAGTTTAGCTGGAAGTTCTACATAAAGCGCTACAGCAGGTACTTCTGACACCTCACAGAACTTGGGCTCCGATCCAGGCCTCTCGGGAATTTGGTCACATGTGTTTCCTCTGGCTTCTCCCGCAGTCCAGAGACGTGTGTTCGATTGCTCTGCACAGTGTTACCTGCTCGTGTGCTTCTGCTTGTTTCCAGGCCAGCCAGAGCTTTAGAAGAAGCTGAGTTAGTGAATTTCCAAATATCTAGGAAAAAGTCCAAGCCCACTGGGTCCTTGTTACAAACAGTCAAGTTACACGTTTTTGAAGATACATTTTCAACTGTTTGCAGCTTGTGCTGCTGTTTGTGCCGGTGATCAGTAACAGGATGACAAACGCTGTGCCTATTAATGCATTAAACTGGGTTTTAGAGAAAACATCTTTTTGTCTTCAGTCATTTTAAATTAGTGTTGATGTAGCTTGAAGTTAAACATTTTTAAGTCTTAAAATATGTTTTATTATACAGGACTGTGCAAAAGTCTTAGGCACCTGTGGGAAAAACGCTATAAGGTGAGGACGGTTCCAGAAATAATGCCATGAATACTTATTAATCAATAAACCTTCTAAAAAGTGCAGGAGACAAAAAAACCTGAATCAGATCAATATTTGGTGAGACCACCCTTTGCCTTTAAAACACCATAAATTTTCTTATGCAAGCTTGTGTGCAGTTTAAGGTGGAGGTCGGTAGGTTCTTCCAAACATTTTAAGGAACTGGCCACAGTTGTTCTGCAGACCTTGACTGTCTCTGCATGTCCTCCCAGACTTGAGATCAGGGCTCTGTGGGGACCAGACCATCTGTTGCTGAAGATGGTTGTGTACGACTGAGACTGGGTGTTTGAGGTCATTCTCAGGCTGCAGAATGAATTTGGGACCAACCAGAAACCTCCCTGATGGTAGATAAGAATCTACCTGTACTTCTCAACACACATTGAAGCTGCATGCCTAACACTTCTGCACAGTACTGTGGCTGTACCCAGTACTTTTACAGAATCCACTGAGGGAATAAAGTGGGACAGACTTCTTCTGTCACACTTCTGTTAGAGAAGGAAGCGAAGTGACAGCGACCAGAGGCTGATTGATGTCACATGTCATTGCAGGTTAACAAAATGTAGTGGCGGTCCTGCTGATCCCAGCCTTGCCTTATTTCTCCCAGACAGGCTTCGGACAGCTGCGACCCTGCGAAGGGTAAGAAACCGCATAAAACGGAATAAAGATGGAGCGTGAATTGGGTCGTCGCGGTGCTTTAGTTCGGGTTTTTACAGCCCGTCGCTCTGGGCAAACGACGGCACATCTGAGTCACTTCGCTCTGACGTAGTGGTCCGATTTACTAACGCTGTCGAGGTCGAGGACCCCGCGTGTGTATTCTGGGGAACTGTTACAGGAAGCCGACTGATATTTAGATTTTCACGTCGTTTTTAATCCGCTGAAATGCGTCAGCTTCGGAAAGATTTGCATGTATTAGGTGGATGAGTGATGGCATCATGTCGCAGTGCGGCGGGTGACACCGGTGCCCCACTGATCCTGAGCTGACGTTTCAGTCTGGGTTCACTTACCCACCCTGTAATGGCAGCAATGGTTAAGTTAGCTAAGGGGTGTCCACAAAATGTCATATCAGTAGGTTCAGGTTTAACAGTGTAGTTGCCCAGCATTCGTTTAACTATATCGTCTTTAATGTGACTTCAAGTAAAGTGACAGCTGGCTGCTGTCACCACATTATCCTCTGATAAAAAGAGGAATCGTCCTCTACTCCTAGGGTTATTTATACACATTTCCGGATTGGAAATAAACTTGAAAAAATGTAAATGTTTTGCTGTTTGCAATCAAATCAAGTGTAACCATTGAAGAGGTTTACATGTATGGATATAAAAATGTTCAGTCTGTGCTGTTTGGGGAGCATTTGTTGACAGTTAAATAGGATCCCACTTGTTTCGTTTCAGATTTTATACTATAGATAGGTGAAGAAGACGATCGGTGTCAGTGTATTACCCATAACCACCTGTCAGAGTGATCTCTGCCTTGAGGCGGTCCGGGACACACCGGCACACACACAAAGGGTGGATTTTTTACCGTGAGAGGAAGCTGGAGAATCGAGGAAACCTGAACGCAGGAGAAGGTCCAGGCTCCACACACTGAGCCGGATGTGGGTTTGATCCCAAAGCCCAGGAGCTGTAAAACACCAGCGACCAGTGAGGAGAATCCAGTTAAGAACAAACTGAAAGATCTTCCTTCACAAACGTCTTCTTTAACCGTTTTTACCCCACCGAGCCTTTATGTTAACGCCGAAATCGGCAGCGTTTATTTTATTCGTACTAAAATCGAAATTTGCAGGGACGCAAATGTTCCTCGCTACTGTGGCTCCAGGAGACGTGCAGCACGTCCAAAACGCGAAAACTGTGTCGAGACCATAGTTTGATTTAATGGCTCTTGTCCTGCTTTGTGTTCGCAACACATCTTATATGCAAGGCAGAAAGGGGCAAGTAACACCGCTGCCTCGCTGCGTCCGTTTCAATCCCCCCACAGTCCCAAGACACGTGCTCCACATTAATTGTTCACTTTAAACGGCCCAACGTGTGTTTGTATGTAGCCACCTTGTGATGGACTGCGGTCCCACCCAGGGTGCAGGTTCCTGACAAGTAGTTCTTGTTGTTGGATGTAACGTAAAAAATTCAGCAAGTGGTGCTTGTTTGTGGACCAAAGTGACGTTACTGCAGGAAGGTGCAGCAGCGCCTGTGTCGATGAGGTCAGTAAACCGCTTCCACTCTTTAAACTTTTATTGGTGAATATTTTTTGAACAGTCAGTACATGAGATGCTGTCTGCCGACAGCGTTTTCACACCTTTCTTTCCTCTCTACCCCGGGCGTAAGTACAGTGAATGGAACAAAGCGAATGTGCTCTTATTTTCAAGCCTCTCCAACCTCCCAGCATTGAGGGTTCGGTGTGATGAACACGATATAGGATAGAAATGCTATAGTCTATTCTGTGCATAGCATGTAGAGCTTATTTATGAAATTCATTTGTAAGTACAAGTTTTATTACAAAACAGACGTCGTGTGGGACGGAGGCATCTGCTGCAAACTGTCGTATGGCACCATTTACAAAACTTAAGGAGCCTAAAACTATCATTGCACCAGATTATATTGAGCTTCAAGTCAAATGTGACGGTTTTTTTTTTTGTTTTGTTGTGTTTTTTAGAAAAAAAACTTTCATTACCTCTTGTTGTCATACAAAACTGGTTCAAACACTGCATTTGAGCGTGAGCAAAAACGCGCATTTCTATCGAAATCCCGCAAGAAGCAGCCGGCCTGTTCTGTCCTTATTCTGTCACACTTGTCCTTCTTCCGCTTCACTTAAATCCCTTCAAAACACAACAACAGTAAAGATACAATAAGCAGGAATATTTACAGCTACCAGTCGGTTAAAAGTCCTTAAACCTGTTTTGTAGTCAAAAACAGCTCGTTTTTGTTTTCTTCTTTTTCTTCTTGACAGTTTATAGATGCACGAATCTCCTCCTTTGTTTCCAGCGCAGACACAGAGAAGGTTTTAATCCAATGTCTGCGGAATTGAACACATTTCATGGTGGCAAAAAAAATCAGCATGCAGTCAGGAGTGGCAGGTAGTGTAGATTCTGCCCCCGGTGAAGCTGGACAGCTACTTTATCCTCCAGTGTTAACAGAAGTTAGTACTACTGCTAAACAATGACAGCTAAATGACGACAAGGATCGCAGAGAAGTCTCCGGAAAAGTGAGGGCTGATGGTCTCCTTTTGTTCCATTTGACCCTCGTGGTTCCACTGGGTCTTTTCTAATAGTTTAACAGTCCGTTTCAGCTTTTCACAGCAACCACTGCTCCTCCGAACAAACAGCACACCTGCCCTCTCTTGGCTTCTGGCTAAATGTTTTGCATATTGGTGGGAATTCCTTCAACTCTTCTCTTCCACCAAAGCTCGGTTATTTTTTTCGAGCGGCAACGGGCAAAGTTTTATATACGAGTACAAAAATGAAAATTAAAAAAAAAAGGTGTAACTGGAGCTGTCACACCTTGGTCATCTCTCCAAATGTTTCATTCGATCTCCTTTTTCAACCCACTGATATGAGATGTCGTGAGGTCTTGTATGTCCTCCCTTAGGAATAAGCTATGTGTGATAGGAGGGGAAAGATTACATTCCAGAGGAAAAAAATAAAATACTGTCACAAGAACACCTGAGTGTTTGTATTTGAGGAGCAACGGAGAAATCGAAAGATCTCTTTGTGTGAACTTGCGCGTTCTTTACTGAGCCTCAACCTTTTCTGCTGACTTTGCGTGAAGTGAAGGCTCTTGCATTGGTGCGTCTTCCAGGCCGCTGGCTACAGGGCTGGGAACATAGTTGAAGGGAGTTACTCTCACAGCCTTGCTTGGAGAGCTGTGGCGGAAGTGCCCGACCCCCCCGTTGTGACCTTCCACCGACGGACAGGTCGACACCGCGGCACCGCTGTGGCTCTTGAAGGATCCATCTGAGTCGGCTTCTTGAATACGAATGGTGTTCCCCGAAGCTTTGCTAATCTTTCTTATTAGAACTGCCTTCGCTGCCTCCTCAGAGATGACCGGCACCTTCTCCATGGTGGGAGAGGTGCTCGAGTTGGTCTTTTTGGTGGAGAAATCCTCAGTCTGAACTATAGCGTCACTTGTTTTCCTCGATGGCAGCGTAATAGTAGGAAGTTTCCCTGGCACCAGCTTTTTGGGTCTGTCGGGAGAAGGCACCAAGGGTAAAGCGTTGGATGGCAGAGTGCTTTTCAGGATGTGAGGAACATCCTCATCCCGAATCCTCCTCCAGGTCACTTTCCCACCGGCACACGGTCCTGGTTGCTGCCGCTGCAGCTCTGCGTTTCGCTCGCTCTTTGCTCGTCCGCTCGAATCGGACGATGACGAACGAACGGAGGACCGACTGGTTACCCGGTTAAGAATATTTATACTAGGCGATGAAGCGTGTCGTTTGAAAGTATCTCGGTCTCCTTGCCAAGTCCCCGAGGTAGTCCTTTGAGGTATCCTGCAGGGGCTCTCGGAACTGGTTCTTCTTGCAGGTCGCTTCATAGAGAGGTCTCGCTCACTAGAGGTGGCTCTGGAAAGAGTGGCGCTTTGTTTCAGAAGTCCCTGCCCTTGTGTCTTTGCTTGCATTTGTCTCTGGCCTACAGCTGCAGCCTTTAGCTCTTGGCAACGCGAAGAACAAAGAAAAACCGCCGGGGCACCAGGGCGTGCCCTTCGTGGAGATGCGCACTGAGAAGTAGGCACGGACCACGAAGACGTCACCTCCCGTCTCAGCATACTGGGTGATTCTTTGATGAAAGTTAACTGTCTTAGGAAGCCATTGCGGTCAGATTCGCTGCTGCTTGAATGGCCTGAAGTCATGCGGATTAAATCGAGGCGGTTGGTGGGTAGGTTTCTTTTGCCTGACACCTGGGTATTTTGCCTGTTGGCAACGGAGGACTGGTTGGTGACTAAAGGAGATATAGTTCTCGAGGGTGCCGACTGCCTTGCCGGATTTTGCATGAAGGGAATTCTAACGGGTGACTTTTGGGTTTTTTTCGGCACAGGCGATTTTGTGTTTGTGGATTTCTGATTTGCAGAGACACTGCAGTTCCCCCTTTTGTCGGGCGGACTGTTTGCTGGTTTTGCGTCTTTCTTTAGATTTGGATTGCTAGTTTTTGAAGGGGACGTCAGTTTCTTCTCAGGTTGTTTCGATGGTGTGGAGTTCTGAGACGATCCCGATGATGTGCTCTTTGGTATCCGGGCTGGTGGCGTTGAGCTTCTCTTAGGCAAAAACAGTTCAGCGGAGTCATTAGGCATTCCTAGTCTGTGAAGACTCCTTGACCTCTGCTGAGCCAGGTTTGGGTTCTTGACTTGAGTTTCAGCCTTGGGAGCAACTTTCTTTGTAGGTGGTCTTTGTGAAAGACTTGTCTCCTTCTTCGGCATGTAGATCACGGTTCTGCCTCTAAAAACCACAGGCAGATTCGGAACTGGCTTACGCTGTGCAAAGTCCAGCTGTCCCCTTCTGCTCTCCGATACCTTGGCGCCCTTGTTGATGTTATCTTTCGCAGTCTTCTTTTTCTCGTTTTTTTCCTTTTTCGGTGGAAGATTGGATCCTGCTGAAACACCAGACATAAACGAAAACGCAGACTCGGAATCAGATGAAGGCTCTTGGGACTTAGATGCAGCTTGCAACCTCGTAACAATAGAGTTGGCTCCTTCTTGTATTGCTCTCCACTCAACGCTATTCAGATCAGAGTCTTTATCAGAGGCCAGTTCATCGCTTTCAAAGTCTTTTTCTGAGGCCCAGCCCTCCCTTGCCTTGTTATTCTTGTGTTTCTGTCTCCTGTCCGATTTCTTTTTTCTTGCAGAAAGTTTCCTTCTCTGTTGGGGCATAGCAGAAGTTATGCATTTTTGGAGAAGATCGTCCTCCGAATTCATGCTAACTGAACTCGAAGACTCGTTCTCATCGTACTGACAACGGTCATTCAGAGACTTTGTCGATTCGTAGGCTTGATTGGACATCACTTGATTCCTGTTTTTGCCCCACACTTGCTGGCTTTTCCCCTGGTACTCCTCAAGGTCTGCATCACTTAAAGAGCTAAGGGATGAACTGAGGGAATAGCACGGAGGTGTCTCATCGACAATTAAATTATGCTTGATCTTCCCAACACCCTTGTGCCTCGTCTGGGTGTTGGATCCTCGGTCCAGGTTGTTTGGATTTTGACTCGGCGTATTCCCGAAACCTTCTTTCATTTGTTTTCTGTTTAAATTGGTGATCTTTTCTTTCTCCTTCTTGTTTACATGGTCATCATAGTAGCAGTACATGCCGTCTTCAGTGAAGACTCGTTGACTCATTGCCTGGCACGGAATGTTGCTCCCTCCAAGATCCCTGTGCAGCACACTTTTATTTGGAAAATTGTCTGCGTTTTGCTTTCTCGTGGGTAAGTCTAACTGCGGCATATTCCACGATGCATTTTCTTCCTGCTTTTGCGGTTGATTTTTGGGCGATAGGTCTCTGTTTCTATAGTGAGCCATTTTAGCTGCCAGGTCTTTATTTTGCAGAAGTAATTTCTGTGCGGGAGTGACTTGCTTAAAACCTCTGTTCGTTTGACTACTGGCAGCGTTTTGGGGCTGTGAAACTATTCTGGTGGGCTTCTGAAACAGAGAAAAAATCCGAAGATCTTCGATTCTCTTTGCCTCCAGATCCGTCGGCTCTTGTTTGTCCGTAACTCTACCCCGCCAGTCCTTTGACCCCTTCTCTTTCACTGGGTACTGGAGTGTCTCGTCACTTAAAGATGTAGTGCTCGAGAAGTTTACTGGGGTACCTTCAGCTGAGTCGGTAAAGGATGAATCGTCGTGATAAACATCCCTTTCTTGAACCGCAGCCTTTCCCACGGAACACTTCTGATTGGTGTGATTGGGAAGCAGTATGTAGCGAGGCAACTGAACGGACTTTCGAGCTTGGGAGTTCAGAACTTGAGAAGACAGGGTAGACATAAGTGAGCTTCTGACTTTAAATTTGGAGGGCATTGCTGAATTGATACATTCCTTAAGAATTTCAATGTCATCGTCTGAATTGCCTTCGCTGTACCTCTCGGCTTGGTCCGCAAATGAGGAATGCTTCTCTGCTACTTCATCTCGCTCTGCGTGGGCGACAGCAAGTGTCGGGTTGTTGTCCTTCTGATGAAGCAGAGGCATAAGTTTGAGCTCAACATCCTTCTGAATGTAATGTTCGTGAAGTGGCAACGCGCTCAGACTAGAAGCACACGAGAAGTTCTCCGTGGGTTTTTCTACTGTAAAATATATCATGGTGTCCAGATCTGGGGGGAGGTTAAAGCGCTCCTTAAAATCAGAGATCTCCATGAGCTTGCACAAGTTGCTTTCCCACTGTCCAACACTTCCTCCGATCTGCGTTTCCTGTCCGCTTGTGTCAGCACAACAGGGGGTTTTACTGCGACTTGGAGGCATCGTCTGTCCGGGACTGTCAGGGAGATCACTTGGGCTGATGGTTCCACTGATCATTTCACTGCAGGGGTCACTCTGGATAGAGCTGGCTATTGAGGGCGACTCAAAGCTACCAAGTGAGCTTACAGAGCTACAGCGACTCATGACAAGCGGAGTCTCGTGGATGTAGTTTTCTGAGGAGCTCGATGGGGTCCGGTCCTCATGTCTGCCTGGTAAGAGCCCTCTGACGAACACCTTCTCTCGCTTAGTAGAGCAGGGAATTTCAATGGGCTCGGAAGTCGGACTGCTGCTGCTCGCAAATGTTTTTGTATCCGTGACCAAAAGCTGGCTATCGCTGAGATCTTCCAACATGTCATCCTCTTCTTTACTCACTAGTTCGCCTTCGTCTACTTCGATGATTTCAAGAGACGAATCGCTTTCCAGTTCGTTTTCGCTTTGACTCTGACCGTCTAGAGCACCGTCGCCTGAAGACAGTGAGGACAGAGAACTACAGCGAGAAAAGCAGATGGGTGTGTTCTCCACCGAATACCTCTGCAGAGTTTCCATTTGTCCCAGAGTTGGGCTTCGTGCAGAACTCATTGGAGAAAACTTGCTAATACTCCCACCGGTCATTACTCCTGGGACCCAAGCCTGTCTTCTCATCGCCTGAGCTGCCTGTACATTTATAGCGTTCTTAGCAACACCAAACTTTGCAACACTCTGTATTAACGGGACGTGCTGATATGAGGGCGACAGCTTGATTGTAGATACATTAGTTTCTGAGGAGACTTTAGTTGGATCAGTAGCAGGTGTTGGTGGAGGTGGCTCTTGGCACTTCTCTGTATCTGTGCTACTCAGCTCCTTAGTTTTTACCTCCTTGTTGTCTTTTGAATCTCTTTCTGGTACCTCCTTCTGACTCGTGTCATTATTGACGTGGCAAAACTCGTTACCGAGATATTCCTGATGTGCCACCTTGAGGTCCAGTTTATTTGGGCGCCTTTGCACCATTGCTGACCTCGCAGAGGGTCTTATCTGGTCTTTACCACCATAGTAACTGTCGCTGGTGCTGCCACTGTTGAGGCTGTCTGTGGACAAGCTCGTGTAAGCCGTTTTGAGGCGCAGTAAAGCGTGGGCTCTGCTCAGCCGCTCTCGATGTGCGAAGCTGCTGGTGTCGGAAAGGCGGCACGGCGAACACGACTTGGCCCGCGCTTCGTGAAGCTCGTCCGATCCGTACTGCCAATCGACAAAGTGGTCTTCTGAGCTCAAGCTGAAGCTGTCCTCTGAAGACGTCTGCATAGTGATGTCTTCCACCAGCTTGTCAATCTTAGCAACGGTGTGGGTGATTTTTTTGGCCAGGTTCTCCGCCGCACCGGACACTTGGTTTTCAGGAGACGCCGCCCTCTTGTTGTTCTCTGGCTCCGGTTCCCCATCCCGCTGAGGTTCGCAATCCTTCTTCCGAGGCTGACTCTGAAGGACGTTAGACCCGTTGAGAAACATGGAGAGCATCGAGAAGCTACCTGTGTCTAGACTGCTGGAAACATTTGGAGCCTCGTCGTCGTCAAAGCAGCCCGAGTCGGACGCGTAATCTTTGGCCAGGCTCTCGATATGCCGCAGTTGCTTGTTCACACCTGGGTGCTTAGGGCTCTGCTTCTCGATTGAATCAAAGGTTTCTGCCAGATGCTTTGCATCCAGCTCAGCTTCCAAAGCTTTTTGCTTTCTCATGTACAGGGATGGCATACAGGATCCCGGGGACACGACAGCAGCGTCCTTATATTTGAGGGGGCGATTTGTGAGGAGGTTGCGCAGAGCCGCCGCGCTCCCCATCGCTATCATCTTGTGCTTGGAGTGGATGAGATTGCGCAGCATGCTGACCGCTCCCAAGTCCCACAGGAGTTCTTGGTCTTTAGGGCTACGAGCTGACAGGTTCCAGAGGGTTCCACATGCGTTGCTCACAATAGTCAGGCTGTGAGACCTCAGATGCTGCAGTAAGGTCTGCAAGCAGTTGTGGTCTCTGAGGATTTGCCTGTTTGAAAAGTAATGAGGGGAAAGTCACACGGAATATAGAGAGAGGCTTATATTCAAGGTACGGTAGTGCAGTGCGGACAGGGTGTGTCAGTATTTCCATTTTCTTTCTTTGCAGCTGATCCCCCCCCCCTTTTTCAATCGCAACATGCTCTCAAGATGCACGATAAAACCAGAAAGTACCTGTAATCTTCTCGGGTAGCGACAAGACTGGACACGTTCCGCAGAATCCCACCGCCACTCTCAATAATGGCCAGTGAGTTCGTCTGACATCTGTAAGTCAGGGTGCTGACCAGGAAGCCGAGAGCTCCATCCACTGAGCAGATGGCCATCTTGTTCTCAGTGCTGTGTGCTGACAGGTTCCATAAGGCACTCAGTACACTCTTCAGAGTGGACTCCTGTACGAGAAACAGTGTCACAGCATTAATACCCAACGCTTGAAGCAGGAATGTTCTTGATCGACTGATGATTGGTGGAAAGGGCTTTATTCTGGGTAGCACTCAATATCTGACCGCCGTATTTAATCCACCTAGTTTGGTTTTTTGTTGCTGCTTTGGTGTCGTGCTGCATGACGGGGATCACATAACACACCAGTGACGTGGTGGTATCTTACCTTCGTAGCTTGAAGTGCACAGTTAATTAACGCAGACACACTTCCTACTTCCCTCAGCGTTTTCTTGCTGTTAATATCAGCTCTCCAGGACAGATTTCTCAGAATACTGGATACTACCTAAAAGAAGACGTTTGTTTCAGTAATACAGGTTCAAGACGGCTTTGTCGTGGACTTGTGTTTTCTTAATGTGGCACGTGCAGTTTGTGCTTTTGTAAAAGGTCAAAATTCATGTTTAAAAATAGGTTTGTCTCATGTAAATTGTAGCAGTGATAACAAAACACTGAAAAAGACGTTGACCTGTTGCAGTTCTTCGCTATCAGATGCAAGCTGTGCTACAATTGCCTGCAGGCAGCTTTTCTTGGAGCAAAGAGTGGCCTAAAATAACAAGGAAAAACCGACATTGACTCACAAACGCTGCCCAAACTCACATCTACGGTGCCTCGGAAAAGTATTCAGCCCCCAAAACTACTCTTTATTGTCTCTGATTCTGAAATGACAGTATATTAATGTGTGGAGATGAATACTTTTTAAATGTGATTTTTACTTTTTAGTAAACTGCTGAGTTTTTCGGTTTGTTTCTTCTGATTTGTCATGGTGTCATTAATGTAGTACAAGTGTAGAATTAGACGGTAAAACGTGAAGATTATTTTGGGGGCTAAATACTTTTTCCAAGGCACTCTGGTAACTTCATTAATCAATTCTTTTAGGGATCTTAACCTATCAGAAGGAGTTTGTGTAACACGACCCATTTAACATTACAAACGATTGTCTCCAAGGGTATTTATATGAGTGTTAAGTGCCTCTAATACATGTATTTTGTCTTGAGATTTTCTGCAGCATTCACTTCTACCTTGTTGACCACATCTCCAAATGTGAGGTTTGTGAGGGCCATGCCAGCGTATCGCCGGAGGGCCAGGTTCAGGGGGTCGTTCTGCGTGCCGTGCAGCTCTTGGTCCAGCTGCAGTAGCTCTGCCACTGCCTGGAGACCACCTGACAGACGGAGATCACAAAACACGTTTCCACAGCTCTTCCTCAGCTCCGTGTACTGAGGCGAGCAGCGGTTTTGCATCCTTTAAAACCTCAGACATTGTTGATTTTGAGCCACAGCAAGGACACCCATGAACTCTATCATTTTTAGAATATATATATTGAATATTTTAGGGTGGTAGGTCAATACTCAGAGGAAACAGGAAGTTTTATTCAGTGCTTTTAGTGATTAAACAATAATATAAAGTCAAACTGCTTCTTATGCTGCGTTTCCTGAAATTCTCAGTGATGCGGACGGCACGGTTGTTGGCGTCCAAACTCACCCAGCTCGTTCATGGCCCGTCGATACTCCTCCTCGAAAGAGAGTTTCATGATGGCGCACATGGCCTGGCATATTTGAGGCTCCAGCGGTTCTGGAATGTCTGCGATGTTTCAGCAGAAAAAAAAAGATAAATAGTCAGCTTGGTGGGGGCTGACAGAAGTTCAGTGACAGAGAAAGAAAAAACACCCAAGTGATTTTTTTTTTTTTGTAGTCACCATACAGCAGCCTTACCTGCCAGTTTGGTCCCCCCCAAGGAAGGAGTGCAGACATGGGTTTCGATCCAGTCCCAGCCGCTCTCACAGTGCGAGCGGATCTGCTCCAGTACGTGTAGCACCCTCATCTCCCGCCGTGCCTGTCCCTCGTCGGGCTGGGAGTACACGATATTGTGGAGGGCAGCGCTGGCACGGGACCGGGCCTCTCGGCTGCAGCCCCCATTTCCGGGCAGCTCCCCGGCACCCCCTAGCCCATCGTGCAAGATCTGCACCAACAAGGGGACGCAACCTGACTTGCGCATGGCAATGCAGCTGTCCTGGGAGCTGGACATCGCCAGCAGGGTGCGGGACATCTCCTCCCTGTCCCTGGTAGCCAGCATAGAGAGCAGCCAGAACACCATCTCCACCTGTCGAGCCCAGAACATGAAAGGATATGTTTAAAAGAGAGACTACAGGCTTGAACTGGATGTCGAGACTAGAAACAAGTAGGCTTGGCAGTATATGTGTCATATGGAGTCCTTCTGCTCTTACTTTGCTTCCTGCTTCGCCGGACACCTCCAGACCAGAGCTGCTGGAGAGGCTCTCGGGTTCAGTTGGCACTGCTGGCTTCTCGCTGGCACTTGTCTAAAAAGGACAGAACAGAACAGACATTCAGTAAGACAGAAAAATCCAGTTCACCACAGTTAAACCCAGGCCTTTACCCTCTGTTTTTAACTTTCCCATTTTGTTCATCTTCAAATGGACAAAAAAAATGAAATCTTTATTTTCCTGATGAGAAATCTTTTGATTGTTTATAGTAACAGTAATAATTTTTGATCTGTATATTTTTAAAGGTGTAATCTAATGACATTCAAGGGTTTGGAGCAAATTATACGTCCTTTGCTATGGAACTGAGACTGATTTGGTGATTTAAGTTAAACGGCATCCGATTTTCCTTCTCTCACAAACCCCGTCTCTCGGCAGAAGGGGACGGCAAAAAACAGTTTCCGTACGCAAGTGGATCCGTGAACAAGACGGGAACTGACAGAAAAACACAAAAGTGTCGCAGAACTGCAAATGCACTCGATCGCCAACAGAGAAACACCCATAAACAGCGAATCGTTGCGCCGGAGTCTTGAGAATCATGTGTGAACTTAAACGATATACTGCACCCACTTCTCATCCTCCCATTTCGTCTCCATAGTAACCAGAGGAGCTGTGATTGTGAGCGTGTCAAATTTCTCAGATGTAAAGGTGCTCTTGAGCATCGCTGTGCATTCAGCTGACTTTCCAATAATGGAAGAACGCAGTTTAAGGCCATGATCCATGTTGTATCGACTCTAGTGAAGGTTTTTCCTCCCTTTTAAAATTGTGCAAATGATCCTCTTGTGGTTCAACTTAATATTACATTAAGAACCTTGAATTAAATCCATTAGAAGCACTAAAGACCCCCAACCTAAACGATCTCGTATCTATTTAGTATTTATATACGGCCGATTGTTCTTAAGGCACGATGAACAAAAGGCTCGGCGCCGCCCAATTCAGTCGGGACACAACCTAAATTGTGCACGGCAACCAGCAGCAACTCGCCTGTGTCTGGCAGCAGGGGGGCAGGTGTGGCAGGGCTGCTGTTGAAGCCTGTCGCACATTTTAAACACGAATAATTACAGCTGACCACCCATCGCCAGCTCAGACACACAGATGGAGCCGAGAAGATTGTATAACAAAGAGCCCCGAGGTGATCCAGTTTCATCATATCAGGAATGTTCAACAGGACAGTCACTGCAGATAATATATTCCGCAGCGCGAGGCTGTCAGCTTGGACAGATGTCACGATCGTCCCGAGGAAATATTAAGAATTAATGTTGTCTGCATAGGTTATTATTTTCAATCAATCGTACGTATTTGAATGGTTAACAATCAAGTCTAATTAGGTTCCCACTGGATTGAAGGCAGGTATAAATAATGCAAAAATATTTTATGTTATATAATGAATATATTTTCGAATTTTGTGGCGGGTCACTCATCCATCGGACTTTATATAAACCACCCACAGGAATAACGGCCTCAATATTTCAGAGGAACTATAAAATATTCAGTACTACTCCAGCAAGAAGCCGGGAAGAAACAACTAAAGGAAGCAAGGAACGGCAGAAAGAGAAAGTGCAGCATCAGGGTACAACTGACATTCAGTGATAAACAGCTTTCTTCCCTGATAGTCAACCGTCGAGTTGCTGGTTGTCCTTATGATGTCATTTGATTTTTTAATACCTTTACTCGATTTACGCACTAATCTGCTCAATACAATGTGCTCCAGCTAAGAATTAAACCAAAAATTCAAACGTCACAATTTCTTCCAAGTGTGAAAAAATATGAAATAAAACAGATTACCCACTGTGTGTTTGTGTGTGTGTGTGTTGTACAGGTACAAGGAAGGTTGGTTTGGGGGCTTTTGGATGGGCTGGGAAGCATCATTATTTCTCCCATAAGAAATAAGAAATTGAAATGATGGAAATAGCTGTCTTGATTTACGCATTTTTGATTTCCTCAGGCACCAGACGCGTAAATTGAGGGATGGCTGTCATATCTTAAAACTTGTTAATTGGCCCAATATATTGAATAGTTCTCAATGGCAAAATACATTTGGAGCATAAGCCCAGCCAGCTCTTTGCTGTCCTTAAGCCATCATCCTCTCATGCTGTGAATGACCCAAGGGGTCCCTGTCTCACCTGACTCTCCAAGGGGGGGCTTTTATCCTGGCAGCCCCGGGCCTCCTTTGCCTCCTGCAGCTCCTTCTCCAGCTGCTCTAGACGGGCCACTCGGATCTGTACCGAGCAGAACATGAGCGCACAGCAAGACGTGAGCAGCAAGGTTATGCAAAATGAGGCCTACGATAAATAGCACCTGAAAATGAAGCTCTGGTGTCAAATAACATTTACCTGTTACTCAAAACCTTAGACTGAAATGTCTTAAATATACTGTTACACATTTGTAGAAGAAATACCATAAACATCAACTTTTTACTTTAGCAGTATTTACCTGCATCGATTATTCGTTTGAACATACAATATACAGTAAGTTGCCCTTCTATTTTCATTGATGGAACAATTCGCTGACATTCATCGTATTTCCAGAAAATTTGACAGTTAAAACTAATTTCTGTATTTTACAATACATGATGCTTCATTTACCTGCCAGTCCAGGTAGCCCCACTCACCTGTGTTCTCTGTACCATTTCATCACAGGTGCCAAAACGCTCCTCCATGACGGAACGCAGCTGCTGGGCTTCAAACTCCAGCTGTTGTCGAATCAGGTCCATCTGCATCGAAAACTGCAGGGAGTCGCCAGGAGGAGCTCAGGTTATAAAAAAACCTACAGAGAACCAACTTCTATATACTAATCAGACCAGGAATCTTAGATCCCTGCACTGATATCACATCTACCCTCAAGCTGACATTATTGTTACCACTCATAGTCATAATTATTAAGCATATAGAGCTGAAGATCCACAGACTGCTTTCTTTTCTAAAATCATGCTGATGTTCAGCTGTGACGGGTGTATTGTGTCCGGGTTTAGCAGACTACTGCTCGGTGAGCTCCTACTTCAAAGCTCTACTCACAGTGTCGATGCGTGGGAGTTCTGCCAGCCTCTGTGACAGTCCTTGCAGCTGAGAGTAGTACCAGCGACGCTCACGTTCCTCTTTCTCAATCTCGTTCAGGAGCATCGTCCTGAAACACAGGTAGACGTCTCACGCGCTCTGTACGCCCACCTGTTTGATGGCTTGTCACACTGTGATGAAGATACTGACGGAATGTAACTCAATGATGCCTAAAATCCTTTCCAGGATGACTGGTCAGTCCAGGGACTATATGCTCTCTTCTCCTCACCTCTCCTTACACAAGTCTTCCAGGTGCTGGGTAGTCACCCTACCCTCTCCAGTTGGGCCACCTTTGGACTGAGTGGCCTCGAGGAGATGCGGGGTACTGGGGTGCATGGCCGTTCCTTCCCCTGAGAGGATGGGACCTTGACGGCTAGCTGCGTACATGGGACTCCTGGCTCTCAGCACGGAAGAAGGGTGAAGCGGTAGTCTGTCCTCCCCGTCTGCAGCCTGAGGAGCCAGACTCTCCGAATGCGCCCTCAGGTTGTGTGGCTGGTACTTGAGCTCATAGTAGTTGGTCAGATCCATGTGCAACTCTTAAAAATAAAAAAAAAAAATTTAAAAAAAAACATTTTAGAAGTTATTTCAAGGAGATATTTTGGAACATCTGGAACTTCTGTCCAATTACCGGACCCATCGTAATATAATCTGCATCAAATTTAGAAATCGAGAAAATCGTCAGATGGCTATGAAATAAGTACTGAAACATCTACCCGATCTCCACGCAAACAGTGCTGTCATCCCGCGAGGTGTTCGCTGCCAACATACCTTTGAGCTGGTCCAGGACATCAGCTCTCCCTGATGAGGCCAAAGTGCAGGCCTCCTGCTCCAGCTTGTTCTGCAGCTGCTTGAGGACTTCCTACAATCACAGCAAACACACAAATATTCCCACTGCACAATTCTGCTTTACAGAATGGAAAACGCCAAGCAAAGAAACCAGATCCACTTCGAGAGCAACACTCTCTGATCAAGTGTGTTTGCTCACAACATTCCCTGTAGGCAAAAAGCACACAAGGAGAAATATTCTCTTATGAGCAACTACAGCATCACTGTCCCCTAACATCCATCTTCAAAGGAAACACTAGAAATGTCTTGGGTTGAACTAGAAGCTCCTTCTTGAGCATCCTGATGTAGTTACTGTTTAACTGAGTCCGGCGGGAATTAAAAAGCTCGGACGATGTGCGTGAGCTGCAGCCTGAGACTAAAATAATCACGAGGGCCAGAAAAATTCCCTGCATCTGTTTGCATGTTAAGATCTCACAGTAGTGCAGGCTCCAGAATGGAGACCCAAGAGATACAATACCTGGAAATTCTTTTCAGTTTTAGTCTTCTGTTAGTATTGTGCAAGTTAATATTTCCTTAAATTGACAGTGTCAAGTGCCTATCAGAGGGCTGTCAGTTCAGGGAACCTTCATTTTATCCTTTAAACCGCTTATCTTGAGTGGGGTCGCATCCCCGAAGCACAGAGCTGTAGGTTATGAAACAACCCCCAGATGGGATGCCAGCCTATCGCAGGGTGACCAGACACCCTTTCACACTCGCATGCACACAGTACACACAGCTTACAGTGACCAATTAACCTGAAATGTCTTTGGACTGTGGGAGGAAACCCATGCAGACATCATGTTATAAAATTTATCATTCTAACTATATCAATTTTTTAATAAATAATTATTAAAATAATTACTTAACTATTATATAATAAATATATAATACAATCAATTACAGTATAATTAATAATTATTATAATTAATTATTAATTGTTGTAATTATAATTAATAATAAATAATACATTTATATATAATTTTTACTACATTTTTTATTTAAAAAATCCAAGAAAATTGCCACTCAAGTATAATATAAAAAAGATTTAAACTGAAGAATGGAATACTATAAAAACTCTGATGTCATCGCAAACCATAATCACTGAAACTCGGCTCTACTGTAATAAACACGTAGACCCTTCTTTTTAGACACTTTATCAGAGATGCAGAAAGCCACCCAGTACATAAAAGTGCATATTTATACATGATTTTCTTCACCTTTAATTTCAGACATTACAGTTTTGTCACACCTGCTGATAGACCTTTGTATGTTGTTTTGTGTCCTTATTGTTGACTTTAGATTTTTACGGTGTCACTATTTATATGAAGTCATGTGCACAGAACAAGCAGTCAGTGATAAAAAATAAAAGCTTTTGCTGTTTGACTCGGATTTATCGGTCTGAAGCTATATTATGGGTAAACCTCTGCCTCGTTCTCTCAATTTACCCCATCAACGCACAAGATGCATGACGCCAGGGTGCGGAATACAGTGAGAGTAATTTGAAACCAGCTCCTTACGGGAAGCTGTGTCTCGATGGCTGGAAAACGACTGTATAACTCAGAACAATTTGGTGCAAGCAGTGAGATTTACTGGACTAAGGATCAATAATATTTTTAAAAAATGTCTGCCTGTTTGATGGTCTCTGTCACGTAAGGTCTGTTTTCGTTTCCTTCTCCACCGGATTCATTATCAGCATAAAGACAGCGGTCAAGTGGAGCGTAAAGACTGCCTGTGGGTTCTGAGCAGCCCCACGCTTGGCCAAGGAGGGCAGGAATGATCGTCCAAAACATGACCAGCTAATATTATTTAAGTGGGTCACAAATGAAGTTCTTTACTCTTTCCAGGTCTACCTTCAAAAAGACAAAAATTGTGACCCATGATGCATATATATCTGGACCTGCTCATATACAACCAGAAATTAAACGGCCAGGAATAATACCCAAGTACCGGGTTTGACCTGGAGCCTTTCTGTGATCCCCGCTCTCACCCTGCTCGCACCTTCATGTCAGAGGTCTCATTCTCCAGCTTGGACAGGTGGTTGGAGTTATCCTCCAGCTCTCTGCGCAGGTGCGTGTTCTCCTTCCTGAGAGCCTCCACCTGGCGCACCAGCTGGTCGTAGGAAGCCACTGAGTTAGACATCTTCTCTCAGTCTAGTTCCTGGTGGCAGAACAAAGGACAACATGGTTGAGGGAGAAGGAATCAGGTGCTCTCAACTGTGCTGTTAAGTCATAGTATGAGCACACCTGCAACCGCATACGCCACCTAATACGGGATTTTCCTTTTCTTTATTAGATATCTTTGTTAAAAAGAAAGTAGAGCAAATCATTATTTTTTTGTCCAACCTCCACTGCACATTATTTCGACATAATATTGCCCTGCGCTCGGCCTGCAGGTAGTCTAGGAAACCCAATCGTCTGCCAAATCAGATTTATCTCTGCTTTCATCCATGTCTTCGCTTGACCGACCCTCAGTTCACTGACTGTACAAGAAAATTCCAGAAATGTGTCTGACAATGTGTCTGGGGGTAAGGACCCAAAATGTTGTAGGAAGCCAGTGAGTGCGGGTGTGGAGAAGCCGGCTCTACGTTTGAGATCTTAGCGTCGGTGCCCTTCTCTTTTGCAGGATCTTTATCAGCCATGAATAAATTCTAATCTCTGTTTAGATACATAAGTCCTGTTTTTACATTTTTAACAGCAGCCCATTTTATAGCACAACAATCTCAAGCATGGAAAAAAGGGTGATTTCATACTTTGTTCACAACTGTTTATCTGCACAAAATCCTACAGATGGGATTGTACAGACAGGTGACTTGTTTACTTTTTTATTATTCAACAACAGAACAGAACTGGATCACAAGAACACAGAGGCAGAAAGTGCACCAAACACATAAAAATATAATACAGGTAACAACATTCAGCAGTCGGGATCATGGAGAACTATATCAGAAGGCCCAAAAAAGGGTGACCAGATACTCCAGAATTCATTTGCACCATCAGTGCAGTTTAATTTTATTCTAGTGGAATAAAGACCACATATTTGTAGAGGGCCTTTCTGGTGTGGACCACAGTAGTAAAACAGTAAGGAAATTGAAGCCATAAGGACATATGTAGTACATTTCTTTTAAAAAAGCAGCTGTTGAGGTCCTGGTGAACAGACAAAATAGTAAGATGCGCATAACAGTAACTGGACAGGACTGAAATGCAGTGTGGAATCACAGCGCTCAGTAATGGCAGCAGGCAGTTGCCTTGAGAGGAGATGAAGAAAAAAACTTGACCTATTTTCAGATCCACACTCAACTCCCAAGCCTTGTCTTCAGGAAGGTGGGCACGCCGCGTGAGGGACATGGGACGGACGTATTGAGGTGTGTCGCACTGTCTTACACGGCGACTCTTGGAGAGGTTTGAGATGAACCCACATTAACAGCCCGAACCTGCTAGCTCTGGGACTGAGTTCTGAAACAAAATGTCCTCTGTTATTCCAGTATTAATTTCATGGATGTAAAATCCCATCGGGCCTCAGGGAATACATGCACTCAGTCCGGGCTCCATGCAGCTTCACCCGAGATGCAGGTTTTTTTTTTAGCGTTTCTTAAGCTCATTCTAGAATCTGATCAAATGTGTTGAACTGATATAAATCATACAAAGGAAAAAAATTTTTTTAAATAAAATAACATGAAGATTGTCCACTTACTGGATAACCAAATAAAAGGAGGCCACTGAGCAACTGATCACGTTGTTTCTAATAAGCAAAGTCCTCTGTCGCGTTGCAGTTATTCCTTTGTACTGAGTATAAAGTGACGCATTCCTGGAAATGGCCTCCCAAGGTGGAATCTCATTACTCCAACACATAATTACATTGCGGCACCGACTTTGAAAATTCCCCCCAAGCTCAGCTCTTGTTACTCACAAATGCAAAAAAAAAAAATTAGCCTCAAATTTGCCCGCAACTCAGAAAGGACATTAAATAATTTCACTCGTACAGGCAAAAGACTCGCATCCAACATGCTGAAAGCGGTCCGAGATCAAACCTGGCCTCACCATTCCGCGGCTTCTTTTATGCAAAATAGATTCATAAAGAGAAACAAGGATGAAGTTGCTTCTTCCATTGAAGCTTTAAAAAAAGGCCTTCCATTAAAGCGAAATACCTGGTCGCCGTCGATGTGCGGCGCTGCTGTTAATGACGGCAAGAGAATTGCGAATGAGTGAACGTGACGGATGGAGGATGGGAATGGATAATGTTGGATGCTCCCCAAGGACTGATCATCACAGCTGTTCTTCCACCATCTAATTTTGTTTATTCTGATCAAAAGGAATGCATCTGAAAGCAACGCGGTCCGAGCCGGTGCTCATGCACTTTCTCCTGTTCTTAGTTGGCCGCCGCTAACGTGCTGGTTGCCATGGCAGATTTGCGCCAGGTTTTGGGAGTTCGGTTTCTTGCCACCGCTTTTGTGTTTTTTTTTTTTTTTTTCCTCGCTGCCGGATTTGCTGCCAGAGATGCTGCCGTGGATCTCGGTTAAGCTGTTTCGAAATCTTTTTCCTGGAGGAAACCAATTCAAACGCAGCCAAGAGGGTGTCGGTGGCCTGCCAATGGGGTGTGAGGGTTCAAGCCAGTTACCGTGGCAACAAAAAAAGATCCCCTTTCGCACTTTAATGTGGAAGTGCACAGACACCCCCCCCCCTCGCTCCCTCGCTCCCTCCCTCAAACATTTCCTTCCATAGCAATTCTGGATCTTACATCCTGTGATGTTGTGTCATTTCTGTTCATCTTATATATAATGGAAAATCAGATCAAAAAAAATTTTAGCTTTAAAATATCTTTTCCACTGGCTTGTGACAATACAAACAATTCCAGTTAATACACGTGCAGGTATAACCATGTATTCACGTGAAAGGGTAAAAACAGGAGGTTAGTCTCCATCGCCAAGATAAATGTGCGAGTCTAGTTTGGCACAGATCTAAAGTCCAAACGCAATTAATGAAATTACCATGTTATTATAACACTTTTTTCTCCCCATCTGGATAGCTGGTATGCCATCGAGTAACAATTAGATGCTTAAAACAGCCAAACAAGTGAATGAGTAAAAACGCACCATTTTCCTAACATAAAGCCATGAAGAACAGCACTAGGTACAATCATAAACATTTCCATATGAACTGCACTGAGTAAGTTAAGCGAGTTTAAATGCCTGCCAGTTACAGCACCTTGATGCCCACACTGTGCCCTTGCACTCAGGTGAAAACTCCTAACTGAAATCTGCTCTGCGAGGTCTTCATCCAGCCAACTCAATGTTAGCCCAAGATGGGGGATTCACGTGCTTCGTCCACTGCTGCCGTATTAAATCTCTGAGCCAAGTGAGACAAAACAAAGATGCTGCCTGAGATCACAGGCGGAGAATGACAGGTGACTCTGAACACCAAAGGTGGATGAAAAACAAACAAAAAAAAAAAACAGAACGAACGGTACCAAAAAACTCATTAGATGTATGCCTGTATTTATTCAATTGCCTTGGAACACCCTATGGTTTCACACAGAGCCTAAATGACCTCCTGCACAGAGTGAAAATGCTGTTTTCTTGCACCTTCTTTCTTATTAGCTCAATAACAGTAATTTGTTTCTGCAGTTACACACCATTCCAGACTTAAGGGTTTGAAAAGGATGGTACTCTCAACGGTGTTTTGGTTGGTTTAACAACCTTTTTATGAGACATATCTCTAAAAACAAGGATTCGGGTTTGCAAAACCTCGTTCTGCGTCTCAAAAACGAGTCTTACACAGACACGCCGAGTCCCGAGTCAGAACAAAGGACACGGAGCAGAGCAGGATTTACCCTCCGCCGCTGCATCTTTTTTTTCCCCCTTCCACATGCCCATTCAATCAAATGCAGTCTGGTTACCATAGCAACAGCATTTGCCATCACTGAAAGAAGGGAGGCTAGAGAATCTGTATTTCCCACAAGCAAGATATTATCATCTTGTATTTAAAATGTAATAATACATTTTTTTTTACATTTAATTCTCCGTGCTTAGGAGCTCATACTTTCTTTTGTAGTTAAAGGTTATTCAGTTTAAAATCTGCGTTTTCATTTAAAAGGTGACCGGCCGAAAGCCACATAAAAAGGTGAGCGTGAACTGGAAACATGAATAATTTAAAATATCATTGCACATCAATTGAACCTGATATTGGTGATATTTTTTCTGAATGCTAATCAGTTACATTTTACATTATATTTTTACTGGTCTTGTCACGTCCCTTTCCCTAGTTACCCCTGGACGTCTGGGGTTGTAACAGCGCCGATCATACAAAAGTTTAAAAAATTAAGCAGCTGTTTAAAGTTCCTGTAAACAATGTTAATGCTGTTTAGGTTAAGCGGACACATTTTGATGAAACTGAAACAGAGGAGTATATTTCACTGCTTTAGCTGATCAGTGTTATATCAATATGTTCTTTACTCTGTGGGCCTTGGCTTTGTTTACAGTGTTGGAATTTACAAGATTATGTGACTTTCTTTTTATTTTTTTTTATCACAGACTGACTCTGACTCTTATTCTCTCTGTCTCTGCTGCATGACAGCCATCATCTGACTCAGTTCTCAATGAATCAGAAAAAAAAAATGGATAATTTACAGTACATAAGGCATCTCATACACACTCCCACTTAAATTCACACAACCACTCACACTCATGGAAAACACAGCCAATACTAAGTATGCAGTTAGTCCGCTGACAGCTACAAAATGTTGTCTCTGCTGCCAGAACATTCACTGCTTATTCTGTTTTGTATCTTTAAACCCAGCTGCACAAATCCAGTGTAGCAAACAGATTTAAACCTGGTTGGTAATCGACAATGAAGGAGTTCAGCTGTATGAAACTCCACTCACAATGCAGCTTATACATTTATATGACTGTGCATTTGTTAAACTACACCGAGAAAATGAAAAATAACAGAAGTGCAAGATAAATACACAGCACTTTTAAAGAACAGGTTAGTTTAGGTCAAGTTATAAATGATCTATAACTGAACTATAGTCCTAAATGCGAGGTCGGTTCAGCCCAAAGAGGCTGAAAAAAGCAGTTACGTCCTTTTCACACCAAAGTGAAATGCTTTAATTCCCAAAATTCCATTGGGATCAGCGATAGTCGTTTACTGTATGTTGTAAAGCGTCCTTAAATTAGTGCTTCGTTGTCATTTTTTTTGCCCTAAATCAGACACAGAAATTGCTGGAACAATTGACATTCCGGGGGTTGAAGAACACGAATGTTTTCATTAACGGGCACAGCTGTGCCCAGCAAATCTATTCGAGCTCTTTACGATGAGATCAATACAGTATTATTATCAAAGCTGGCTGGAATCTATTGGAAAAATCTATCATGGACAAGCTTAACGCTACAGTAAAGTTCTCAAATGACCCTGGTATGATTGCTTTCCATCTCTCCGGAGGCGTATCAATCAAACGATGCCAAAACAAATGGTTTCTGGACATCCTCAGCACAATGCAGGCAAACTGCAGGCAAAACTGTCCAAAAATGCAGGGGAGAATCAAGCTTTTCTGCCCGTACTACAGTGTGAAACTGTGGCTCTCGCGATACCCCAGAGTGCAGGTAAGAACCAAGCAGTGACACAATTACAGATACAACATCCATCAATGGCAGCAATATGACATTTCTTTGCTGCCATTTGTTTTCTATCCCATCTACAAGTAGCACTGCTGTGAAACTGGCCCTTTTGAAATGCATTTTCGTTCCACCTCTGAAGACCCAGACGCTGGAGTGTTGGTGGAGTGTGATCCCAATCGCATGTTCATAGTCTGATCCTGCCGACGACAGATACCTACAGAAAGTCCAATGCGATATCAGGGACCCACAGCCCAACACACTCCACTAACTGCCAAAGGTTCACAAAGGGAATTAGATTAACCACGCGGCTTAAATGCCGCTAATCACTCAGATTCTTCATCTTCGGCCATTTTCGTGGCGCCACAAAGAGACCCTGGTAAAAATTTTGCCGATTCCCCCTGTTTAACGCCACGTCCGGCGTCTCCGCTTTGGGTCGATACCCCGCCAAAGGGCCACGTTAGGGGCAAAACGCTGGGAGAAAAACGATCGCGTTAAAACACCACATTATGTAACATTACATAAGAGATGTCCGTGTTGCTGACGTTTTGGGGACGGTATGAAGTGCTAACCCCAGGGATGCAGTGATTCACAGATGGCCTGACTGACTGCTAAGTCCAGTGCTGGTCTCAGCAATGCAGCTGCCTCACTGCCACATGACGTGTCACAGCAAGGCCTGGCCAGATTTGGCGTGTTTATTAACGGTGGCACACTTACTATCATCATAGAGCTACACACCTACATGCTAACAATTTTAATACAAAGCGGTTAGTTTTCTTCTGATGAACATCAAGTGATGTCGTGAAGCTAGAGTGACGACACCGTCCCAGTGCTCCTTCATAAGCTTGATTCTGGATCTAGAAGTCCTCGCTTCCCCATGTCTGTTTAAAGGCCACAGTCGCAGCTTAAGCCTTAGTGATGACAGGCATCACATGATCATCACAGCCAGAGCCTCAGTCCCTGAGAGACTTATTAGAGCTTCAAAGCACTTATGGCTATAATTCTGTCTTGCATATTTTCTTGTACCTTAAGTCTGTGTGAACAGCAGGCGTGTCTTTGTGTTTACCTGTGTTAGTGCTCCGTCCCTCCTGAGCGTGTCGACATTTATTTAATTATCACGCACCTATATTCGGTACTAATACCCTTCACATCCATTGTGTGCTTCCTTTACACCCGTCAGTGAGAATTTCCTCCCACCCATGTTAATTTCTATTTTATTTAACAGTTGGCATTTCACCCACCACTTTCTTTATCAGTATTACCCCATGTGGACAAAAAAAATCAGAATATGAATCATCTAAGTAAATAATACAGATTTTTTTTACACTTAATAAATAAAAACGAATTTCAGAGTGCATGTGCTAAGACTAACCATGTCTAATCTCTGCACCCCCCACCCAAAACAAACACAAGGGATTTAATGCGTTTAAAAAGAAATGTCGTCAATTTTAAAAGCGCAAAGTCATAAGGTAACAAAATCTATACTTTGCCATTTACTGCAACCTATTATTCACATTTTCCATAACGCATTGTGTCTTATGCGCAGGTGACATTCACCCCGTACCGCATGTTAACACAATGACAAAATATACGTTTTAAATATATTATTTTAAAAAGCACATCTTCTTTCTTTACCCCGTGGTAGCGCTAAATATTATTGAATTGTCGTCTTCGCGCCTTCTGCCATAATGTAAAACATAACATCCCGATCATGCACAATTCTACCAAAATCCGTTATGTGGCTCAAATTCACGCAAATGCACGCGACATGACACTTATATGAGTATAAAATTAGCGAGTGATCCATGAATTATTCTTAAAATCCGGTAATGTCATCCTGCAATAGCAGAGCCCTTACCGACCTTGCTGGCTGTGGCGTGCAATGTCATACCGCTCAGCTTTTACACCCTTTTTACATTTTTACAAATTTCACTTGAATTTGAAACGTTTGCACCATCTCATTTGGCGGACACCTCAAAACTACGTGAAAGACATGCGGGGAACGGAGGTGAGGGACCCGGGGACTCAGGTCCCCGGCGTGACGCCGCACCGTCCGTGTCGCAGCGCGGACGCGCGTTAGCGCGCATTCTGTCCTCTGCAACAGACACGTTTCCACGCACGGACGATCGAGAATAGGTGTGGAATCTTACCCCATTGTCCAAGAATGTCGGTTTGGACACGGCAACCCCGTGTAGGAGGAGGGATGCTGTTCCAGCGCTCCTGCGCCGCTCGGTGATGCCGCCGCCGCTGCTGCTGCTGCTGTCGGACGTCAAATGGAGACACCCACCCTCTCTCGCTCTCCCCCTCCTCCCTCTCCCTTCCTCTCTCTCCGTCCCTCTATTCTGTCTCTCCTGTCTTTGTGACTATTTCATTCTCCCTCCTTTGTCTCCCCCCCCCCCCCCCCCCCCCCCCCC
>UFQX01000904.1:87692-131095 GCA_900497675.1 Arapaima gigas | reverse complement strand
CCCTTGTCCTCCCCCCCCCCCCCCCAGTCTCTCCCACGGTCCTCCAGGTTTTCTCTTTCTCTTTATTGAAACGCTAATTCTGTCCTCGTCTTATACATTCAGCAGGGTGGGAGATGCCCCCCAGCACAGCGTGTATAATGTATTGTAACATAATATGAATTACCACACATATAACAAGCAGTATTATGTCGTATATAACGTACTGTGTAACACGCACAGTAAATGGGTGTTGCCCCCTCACGAGCCGGCATTTCCGCAGCCCTGTCCTGCACCCGCAGCGCCCGCAGAGGGTGCAATTCATCTTTGTCTTTGCGCTAAAATGTTTTCGGCATTTTGTAGGTCAGCTACCAGCACATCGCCGCCACGCGTGACGTGTAGCACCTACTGTGTAGGTATGAGCGACTGACAGCGTCAAATACAGTATGTGGCGCTGGTTCCGCACACCCTGCGCAATAAAGGTGACAGCCAAGATGCAAGGAAAAAAAAAAAACAAACAAACAACCATTTCTGAACGCTAGAATTCAGTATTTTATGTTGTATTCATGTGTTCGATTTGCTATTAATTGCAGCGCCTAAAATACCAGTTGCTCCTATTGTTTGTGCGCAACTGGAACGCAAACAGTCTTATCTCCTATGTGCACAACATACCAGAACAATATGGAAAGCATCTGATCGGTTCTTTTTTCCTGGAAAAAAAAGAGGATTATGGTGCAAAATAATAGGGAGGAGATATTTCGACTTGCTATGGTTAAAATGTGACAAGTTAACCTTCAAGGTGGCGCAAACACGACGGGGCGGGACGGTACAGTCACAAGCAGGTATTTGTAAGGTTGCTCTATTTTTTATTTGCAGATTTAACGCGTAGGCCTTCTAACGTCAGCCATCACTTCATACACATACGAGCTTCAAATTTCACTGAGCTCGAGATCTGCTGTGCGCATTTTTGCGTTCGTATTTTAAAATGAGCTGTAATTCAAATTAAACTACTGTATTCATTACATAAAACGAACGTTTCCTCCGGCAACGATCGAGGATGCGTGAGCTCTAAGGGGGATCAGCGCCGCAACACAGAGCGTCACCTGTGACCCAGACATTGATCTTTGTAACTTCTCTTAGAAGGTCTGCTGTCACCCATAATCCATAAAACGGCGAGGGGCGGGAAGGACTGACCGCTGAGCCGTTACAGTGACAACAACAATAAGAGCAGGAACCACACAGCCCGTAATTCTGGTTAAACATTTACCTGCCACAGCAGTCCGGAAATACATAGTGAAAAATCAAACTAGAACTTCATGTTTCGATTTACAGATGAAACGGGCGGTGTGTTTCAAACACCGCCCCGGGTGTTACCAACTAATGTCTATTTATAGCTGTGATATCTGTTGTAGGATTTCACAGATTTTAATGCGAATTTTAAAAAAAAAGGGTGCCAAGGGATGTCAGGACGGAAGGCAGAGGATCACGCCCCTGTGGTACGAAGGAGTGCGCCTCCTGCCGGCTGCGACGGCCTCCACGCGACTCCCGTTAGACACGCGCCCCAGGACGGACCGCGGCGGGCGAGAGGGGGGGGAGGCGCTTGCGTCAAATATCGCCGGAGAAGGAGAGAGCCGGGGGGCGCAAAAAAAAAAGAAAAAGCACCTCCTATCTTCGGTACCCAGGGATTGAAATGAGAAAAACAGAGAGAGAGAGACTGCAGTGAGGAGGAGAGCGGCCAGGAGAGGAGTGAGGAGGACAGCAGAGCGGAGGAGGGTGTAGTACCTCAGTACCTCAGTGCAGCAGAAGAGGAGGATGCTGTAGGACGGCCGCGCTCTTCAGTGTCTCCTCAGAACGCACGCCGAGGGCCAGGGGAGCGCCGCGTCACTTCAGGTGGGCATTAAACCGCCACCCATTCCACTCGTCCACACAGGCATTCTTTCACGCACACGCCCGCTACCGTCCCTCTTCAACGCGCGGTTCCGGGGCGGGCTGCGTGAAAACACGCCGCAGTGCTTCGCGAATGTGCGTGGCGCGTGCGGGCCATTGTTTCGCCCTGACGAGCCGGGAAGGGCAGCGGCGCGCGCTGAAGCTCGCCGCGTGACCAGACAGGTGAGGAAGACGCTTCCTCGGCCGCTCCTTATGAATGGAAAGCAAGCGGTGTGTGTGAGTGTGTGTGTGTGTGTGTCGGTAACACACAGATAGGGGCTGCGTCCATGGCTGTCGGGTAGCTGTAACATGCATGAAATGAATCGGCGCAGATTGACGTCACATTATTCACACAAGTATGGGGGGTATTAATTGGGGGGGGGGGGGCATTAATTCATATTCTTGTGTTTCAGTCCTTCTTGCTTTTATAACTATGTGGTCTGAGAAGGTGTATGGAGAGGAATTATAGGCGATGTAAATATTTCCAATAATCTGACCTCCCTGGCACACAGTTCCCAAGACCCTGAACTGGGGGTGATGGGGAGGGGGGTGTGTGCCAGGTGTGTCCGACCCACTCCACCACCCCACGCGATGGGGGAACTGGGGGGGGGGCAGTTAACTACCCAGTAAAGTGCATTGATTAGCTGGTTGTGTAGGATCCAGGTATAAATAGCGAAACAGACTGAAAAATCCCCGCACCTTGGTGCTTCGGCGTCCCATAGACCGACCGCGGTTGTTTATTAAAATGCACCTGTTTAATAACACGCCTGAATTGCACTTCCACGCATGTGTACATATCAGCCTAAATTTAAGCTTGAAACAGGAAGTGGGACTGTTTTCTAAAAGGCTGTGTGGCAAACAGTCGCTAAACTGTGTATGCAGTTTAATTATAGGGGGGAATGTAACGGTAAATTCCGGTGTTTTATCTCTGAGAAGCGACACTCTAATGTATTTTCATCACATTCTGAGTGTTAACCCGCTTCAGCGGGAAACTGCGCCAGATAAGTCAGGCTCGCTGTTTAAATGAGGCCTGGCTGTGGAGGTGGGTGAGTGGGAAAATAGGGCCCGACAGTTTCACGTGGGTTAAGTAGCCTACGGCTGGTTTTCCCAGCCTTCGGTAGCCTCGATCGCCGACGTCCGCAGGGAGGACCGCTGTCGGCCGGCTCTGCTCCCACGCTGGTCTTGGTGAAGTTGGGGACGGCACAATGGCGGCACCTTCCAGAGGCCAGCATTCGTACCAGTTCTCACACCTGCTTCTCTCAGATAAGCATATCCTCTCTGGGACACAGAGTGCATCAAATGGCGATACCGTGTTTAACCTGGACATCACTGGCTGGCACAGATTTTTTGGGGGGTTGTCTGCTGTCTGTAGGGGAGGAGTTTGAACGGGTTAATTAATTTTGGTGATATTAGCTCTTTCGCAAGGACACTTGCCACATCTAGCGTGTGTGACTGCAAGTGTGCGGCCACTCTGGCATTCCATCAAGGCTGTGGTTTCATAGCTTATTGCCCAGAGATTTTGGGATAGGCTCCAGACCACAGTGATCTGGACCAGGTTATGGCAGTTAATGATAATGGATGGTTGGATTTGCAGCATCTAGAGAGCGGGATGCAGATTTTACAGTGATCTCAGAGCAGTCGCACAACAAAGAACTTTTCCTTGGGCCGTGACTCTGATTAAAACACCGATACAACACAAGGCACAGTGTTATCACAGCTGAAGCTGTAGTTAAGACTGTCACTCGATGGAGCATTACATTACTCGATGGATGTATTAGCGTAGTCTGATAAATTACTCACATAAAAATGCAGTAATTAAGTAAATTTGACTATATAGTTAAAAGATAAATGAAATGACTGCAAAGTTAGTTACTAACATGTCAGTGTGTATATAGAAGGAATACAGCCTGGAACCTCCCAAGTTTAAATGGGAGGTACCACGCAGGATGGTGGAGAACAACAGAGCCAGGATCGTGTGAGAAGTCCACATCCAAACAGATAAACAGGTGCTGGCCAACCAGCCAGATGTAGTGGTGATAGATGATTAGGAGAAAACAGCTGTGGTGAGAGATGTGGTGATTCCAAGTGGTAGAAACATCAGGAAGAAGGAATGTGGGAAGCTGGAGAAACACCAGGATCTGAAACTAGAGAGAATGTGGAAGGTGAAAACCAAGGTAGTCCCAGTAGTGAAAGGAGCACTTGGGGCTGTGAGCCCTAAGGTGAAGGAGGGGCTCCATTAGATCCCAGGTATGACAACATTGGTCTAAAAGACTACAATCCTAGGAGCAGCAAAAATACTGCACTGTACCTTCAAACTCCCAGGTTTCTGGTTCGGAGGCCAAGTCTGAGGAAAGTTACCACCCACGGACGAAACTGGGTGAGAAAGGAGTGGCATGGATCCAGAAGTAACCTGGAGAATGTATTAGCATAATTTGAAATTTCTCTCACTCCTTTTTTCAGAGTTTTTGGAATTTTATAGCTGAATTAATGATGCAATTTTTTGTAATGTAATTCTGTGCTGTACATTACTTATCTCTATGCATAAAGCTCAATGTGGTTGTTTGTTCTTTATGCACAGCTTTGTTTTTCAGGTCACAGACTTGAAATGCACACAGTGGTACTTTTTACCCTCAGTGAGGTTTTTGCATCAAGTTCATTAAACATCAACAAGGCCACTTAGTAAGCATGTTAAGTTTGCTCTATCTAGTATCAGTGTGTCCCCGATGCCATACTGTAAGCTTTAGCTGTTTTAAAAGAAATACTTCCCAGGGCCCTGGTGGAATTTTCCTAAACGCACTAAAGAAAACAGCACTTATTCGCAACTCTTATTGTTTCGTTTTAGAAAAAAAAAAAAATAGTTGGGAGTGGCACCTGTACATTTGAAAAGCAACACTAATCCAGAAGGAAATGATCCTGCTAAATACTGAATATGTCTGACTTCTACTGATCTTTTTAGGGTTTACAATAAAAAAGTCAAACTCTTTGCTGGGCAATAGCATTAAAAAGGACACTCAGCATTGATTTAGGAATGATCCTGCCTAACTAACTTAATGGATATCTTTCACCACACAAAAAACAGCTGACAGTAAGTAAGCACATTATATGATCCGTTTAGGAGTTGGATGAGGTTCGGCATTAAAGATTGATTGTAGGTCTAAAAGCAGCTAGCATCTAAAGTAATGCTGAAATGAAATTGGCGGGCAAATAGCGGTGGTTTTTTAATATCTGTTTAGGTGTATGTTTACTATTAGAAACTGTATTCAGCAGAACCAACGTTTTATAGCCGTACATTAAGGTAGTGCTTAGTTGGTAATCTTGTGTAAGATTTTATAGAGGGTAACCAAGTTAACAGAGTGAAACAGAGTGTTCAGTAGTAAACTTCCCAGCAGGGTGGTGGGGGACAAATCATTCTTCAGTTAATTCCATTTAGACTTAAATCCAATGAGAGACCGGGCTACACCGTGCCACACATCGCTTGTGTCTCAGCATTGTATTTCGCACTGATTTTGAAGTATTTCATGCTATTCTAACACATACTGCATGAAAGGAGAGTAGAGAGCCGTGAAACATAATAAATTATTGGTTATTTTTATAGACGTGGTAGCCTGTAGATTACAACATAACAAAAAAATAAACCAATGAATATTTTTGGCAATACAAAGAATAATACTCATGTGGTACAGTTGATGACACTCAAAAATTGTCATGGGATAACTTACAGTTTCTCTGTATTACTGTTTCCTGTTATTTTCTGAGTTAAAAAATGTCAAAAACATTTAATTTTTGTGCTGTGGCTCTGGACTGTTAGCCTTGATATATTACCCCAATATGTAATACAGGACATACAACAGTTGAGTTACACAGCATTGCCTGGGTCAGAAAGAGGAGCGGTAAAAGGTACTAATACAGCAGTCTCTCGATATCTGAACTCTCTAAATCCAAAGTTTTGTTGTAATGACATTTGAAAATTAATATCTATATGTTGGTGTCTGAATGGAAACTTTTGCTATAATAAATTGTTCTTAGAAGCTTATCCATAATAAAAAAATCAAAACATGAGTAAATCAAAATAAATGTTAAAAAACGTACCAAAAATACCATACAGTACTGTACAGTGTACAGTAATAACGTTATGTTGTGTTTATTGTTATAAACTTTACTGTGTACTGCTATGGATTTTTTCTGAAAGCAGACGAGCTGCACGGGTGTTATCCACTGTTTCCACCTGTTTCGCTTTTTCCGAACACATTAACGTATTAGAGCGTACTAACCTATTTATTTAAAAAGCCGGTTGTTGTGTGAAACAGAGGCGGACGGATAGGTTACTTTGTCATATGTCTTTATTCCCTTTATTCAACATGTCATAGGACTGAACTCAGGCTGCAAACCCCCGTGCATGTGCACTCTCACCTCTGTGTGTAACGCAGTGACTAACATGAGAAATGTGCTGTACTGTACACACTGCACTGCAGTATAAACATGCACATTAATGATGACATTAAGTCTTTTCTGATTAAGTAGCTAGTGTTTACAGTGTTTTATCTATATATACCCCCAAGTGCTCTTTCACCAATGGAACTACCTTGGTTTTCACCTTCCGCATTCTCTCCAGTTCTTTCAAACCCTGTTGTTTCTCCAGCTTCTCATATTCCTTTTTCCTGATGTTTCTGTCACTCGGAATCACCACCTCTATCACCACGGCTGTTTTCTCCTCCTTGTACCTGTTTATCTGCGTGGACCTGGACGTCCCCCAGGGATCGTGGCTCTGTGATTCACCACTGCTCTCTGTGGTGCCGCCATTTATACTTGGGGGTGTTCAGGCCGTATTCCTTACAGATGTTCCTGTGTATGATCCCTGCCACTTGGTTGTGCCTCTCGGTATTCGGTCTCCCTGCCTGCATCTTGCAGCCGCTACTAGGTGCTGGATTGTCTCGGGAGCTTCCCTGCACGGTCTACACCGGGGGTATTGTTTGATATGGTACCCCTGTTTTGACTGACCTGGTACTGAGGGCTTTGTGTTGTGCTGCCATGATCACTGTCTCTGTACTGTCCTTCAGTCCTGCCTTTTCCAGCCACTGGTAGGATCCCCTTGTGTCGGCCACCTCTGCCATCTGTCGGTGGTACGTTCCTTGGAGAGGCTTATCCTGCCTGGCGCCTTCTGTGCTTCCCTGTTATTCACATCCCCTGTCTGCTTCAGACATTCCCCTAGCAGCTCATCTTTTGGTTGGATATATATATATATATATAGAAGCAGATTGATATGTATTAAGTCTGTAAGATACACACAGACACACACAGTACTGTGTAAAAGTCTTAGGCACTTTAGATGTTTCACAGAAATATGTCTTTGATGGTTATTTTATGTCTTCTGTATTAGTGTGTCAATAGCAAAGAGCAGATTAAAGATTTCCAAATATTCCTTTTGCAAAAAGCAAAATATTACAGTGATATTTTTGTATGCTGTTGGAGGAAGTGTAGCATAGTAATAGACCACTTTCCAGATAAAAACAAAACTTGAGGTCTTTTTAGGCATATAGCCCAGTGTAGGAGTAAACAGATATAATAAACACGTGCTAATGATCAATGAAATAATGTGTAGATTGAACCAAACTGATCAACTGAAACAGAAGCAGTTGCAGAGGGAATAAAACTGGGTGAGGGGCAACCATAGTAAGAAGGTGACATTGTGGAAGATCTGGTAGTTTAACTTTCAAATCTTACGCAAAGACAAGAGCAAGCTTAACAACAAGAGTGATCTTGAATCCGCAAGCTCTCTCCCGAACAGAAATTTCTGCAGCAGGCAGGTGTTTTGACATGTGATGTCCAAGCTATTGTGCAGCAGACGAGAGAAACGTCAAGCTTACTTCCCTTCAAAATTGGAAGATGTCCAGCACCGCTATCAGCTTAGGACTGCCAGAAACCACTGGGACTCATCTAGACCCATCTAGAGTTTGGAGAAGTCTTGTCAGAAGAGTTTGTCGTGGGAGAGTTGTGATCAAAAAGTCATTCCTCTGAGTTGGAAACAAAGCCAGGGACTCACCTGAACACAAAACACCGTGATGCAGAAAGATACCAGCAGGTGCTCTGAACTGATGAGTCAAAATTTGAAATTTTTGGCTCTAACAAACGACAGTTTGTCTGCCGAAAGGCTGGAGAGCTACATGGTTGAGTGTCTGCAGGCAACAGTGAAGCACGGTGGAGGTTCCCTGTAGGTTTGGGACTGTATTTCTGCAAATGGAATTAACGATTTGGCCAAAATTGAGTGAGGCACAACCAGTGAGGCATCTGAGCTGCCCCAAATTCATACTGCAGCGTGACAGTGACCCCAAACACACAGCCAAAGTCATAAAGAATTATCTTCAGCGGAAAGAAGAACAAGGAATCCTGCAACAGATGGTGTGATTCCCCCCCCCAGCCCTGATCTCAACATCATCATTAACTCAGTCTGGGATTTTATCCAGTGACAGGAGCAAGTGAGACAACCAAAGTCTCCAGAAAAACTCTGGCAAGTGCTCCAAGATGCTTGGAACAACCTACCAGCCAAGTACGTTAAGCTGCACATGAGAGAACTGATGCTGTTTGGAAGGCAAAGGTTGGTTTTTCCAAATATTGATTTGATTTAGGTTTTTGTCTGTTTACTGCACTTTCTAAGAAGTTTATTGATTAAAAAAAGGATTCATGGAATTAGTTTTGGAGGCATCCTCACTTGACAGCATTTATTCAACAAGTGCCTATAACTTTTGCACAGTCCTCTATATATGTACAATAAAGAGTTACATTGCAAAGGATTACATGATTGAGTTGAAGGGAACTCTGGGTGACAACTCGTGGTTTTTCACTCAAGTTGGAATGCGGAAGTGGTTTATCATCGCATTCTTCCCCACGTGACTTTGGACTGTGGGAGGAACCTGCTGCATCTGGAGGGAACTCATGCAAACAGTCAGAACCCCAGAGAATTGTAGCGTATTAGGGCTACTTGCTGTGCCACCATGTTCTGGTGGTGAGCTCATATAATGATGGAAACTAGCCTCATGCTAAGCTGAAGTGCATGTCTGATAAAAACACATTTGCAAAATAAGAAATACATTCAAAATTATTCCACTGTGCTGCTTGGGGTCAGGAGGTATCGTGTTTAGAGCTGCCACCTCAGCACTCTGAAGTCACAGATTCAAATTTCTCCTCCTGCAGTACTGCCCCCCCGATGAAGGGACCTACCCTAAATTGCTCCAGTAAAAAATACTTGGGTTGAAACTATGTCAGCCAACGTGACTTTCCAACAAGGATGAAAACTTGCAAGAGCTAGTTTCACGTCACCAAGTACAACTCCACGACACCATGTTGTCATCCAACCCTTCCATATGGAAAAGGGGGCTTCTGTCAACCTTCCACTGTCAATTTTGACACACTTCATATAGACCAAGAAAGATAACTAGAATGTTATGAAGAAGTAACCTCAAGTGAAGGGACAGTTAGTCTCATTCACACTTCTATACCATCTGCTAACTGTTGGTCCATCAGGTTGATTGAGTTTGTGACACTGACCCCGACAGTTCAGCTTGTCTCACACTTCATGATTTACCCATGTTGTCACTTGAGCTTCATGCAAATTTCAAAATGCGATTATGTTGTTTGTGGGAATACAAATCAATTGTATTTTGCACTTCTGATTCCTTGGTTGGACAGTTTGGACATTCACCACTAATAGATAAATGCTGTTTACCAGTTTATGAGTAGATGGATCAAATGTTTTCTAATGCTAAAAATTATGGTTGCCTTGGAAGCCACAATAGCCTCATTGACAAGGTGTTTCAGAAACCACAGCTTTTTGAAGTACAGCAAAGTGCCTGTTCATAGGAAAAGTATCTGGTCAAGATGAGATGACATGAGGATGCTGATATCAGAGCTTTGAAATGAGGGAAAAGCTTTAAGGGTTAAAACCATACGGCTTTGCTTTGTGGAGACTCACAGTGTGCAGACCTCCTCCTGGACGCCTGCTTTTGTTCCAGCTGTGCAATTTAGGCACCTGAAAGATCTGATTTACCTGTGTTTCTCAAACACTGACATGGAAGCGTAAGAGAAACCTGTAACAAGTGGGATGCATCACACTTGGACTGAAGTTTTTTTTGAAGAATCCAGCAATATCGGTATGAAATGAGATAAATAGAACAAGTTACACTGTTTTCTTTCAGTATATCGTTTTAAATGGCTGAGATCATACTGACCCTCAGAATAATGGCCTCTGCTTTCGGGGTGGAGACATCTGTGGAAATGTCCACTGCACAGGGCACCGAGTGATGTGTTATGTTAACATTTCTACATTCCACGATCCGAAAGCTGCAAGGTGAGCAGTTCTCGTAATGGGTTACCAGTGGTCTGGGTTCCGTTTTTTCTGAAAAGATAGTGCTAAGTATAGTACATTTGCAGAACACGTTTCAAACCTGGAGTTAAAGGAAGCAGGAGCGCAGTTTCCTTTACCCGACAGCCAGTTTTGGCCGTGTCATCGAGCATGCGGAGTGCAGTTTATCAAACGTCAGCCACATGTAACCACCTGGGCAGAGAAGAGGTGAAGTTCACTCAGATGAATTGCAAATCTTGGAATTTGGTTTTTGAACCCATGCGAAGGGGTTTACAGCTGAAACGCCTGTTTTACCATACAGTCTGTGAGGAGTTCAGGGAGAGAGGAAGCTATGAAAGTTGGAATAGGAAAACAGTCAGTCCAAAGGCTTCATTTTGGACGAAATGAAATGTTAAAACCTATGAAACTGCAGATAATCCGAGAAGGAAGGAAGACTGGAAGCAGGCAAAGGCCTTTAATTGCGGCAAGCCTTGTACATCATCCATAGCAACACAAAACAGTCCGGGTGTCGCAGAGTTGTTGGTTTTACAAAACGGCGATAAAAGTTCTCCCGGCGGTAACGGCAGACTGGTTTTCAGCGTGGGAGGAGCACAGACACACTTAAATGTGGCCAGTAAAAATGGCAAAGCCACGTCAGCCTGTCACAGCAGAGTGACGGCTGCCAGGCTGTAGGCGGCATCTGTACGTGGGAGCTTTTCCTTTGCTCTTCCAGGGCGTATGTACAGAAATAAAATCATGGGGGCTGCAGCTATAATTATATTACTGGATACTGTTGTACAGTGTTTTGCCTTTCAACACAACAGACCTTTTTAATTAAGTGGGCACGAAGGACTGGAAAGGCTCAGTGGACGATACCGTAGAGCTACATAAAAACTAACCATAAATTCAGCTTCGTGTAGTAAACAGCCCAGGTGAGCCAAAGTTTGAAGTGTAATAATAGTAACGTGTTTTCCTCCATCGGTGAGGAGTAGCTGCTTGCACAGTTCAGTGGTCCAGAGCTTATCCTGGAGGGACAGGTTGGAAGACGCGGTAAAATCTGGACGGGATGCCAGTTCATTGCATGGTAATCGCACATGAATTTAGTTCACTTGTTATCGCTCTAAATTTACACTCGCCAATCCACCCGAAATACGTGCAGACTTTGGGAGGAAACCAGAGCATCTGAACGGAACCCATGCAAACACTTCAGACCTGGGAGGCATGAGGCATCGGCGCCTTTTTTTTTTGAGTTTATATACAAATAAAAAGAAACGCTCGTTCGCACTGTTTATTTCTCATTGTATACAACTTATTTGCCAGGTACAGTGTCTGTCACTGAGGTTCCCGTAATTCATGTGCGGTACCTCTTAAGTTTTACTGCCACAAAAAGGCGATTAAAAAGCTGGATTTATAGCCTTGAGTTCTGTTTCCACAGTAACCGGACAATTCCAGAACAACAGAATGCAGCAGGTCCTGGCTCAGTGTACGACGCATCCATGCGAACACAAAACGGCCATGAAAAGATAAACAGCCACACGTTGACACTTCCTCCCACGCGGGGGTCACTACTGGTTATTAGCCGTCAACCAAGTATATGCGCACATTAACTGAAAACTAGAAATCATCACTAGCCATTATATCGGCTGCTTTTGGTAAACGTAAAATAGTTTTGGTTTGGTTCCTATTACACTTGTTGCACAGATCTAGTTTTTTCCTGAATATTCCCCATATCCATAAGTACAGTCACAGTATGCTGCTGGATCTGATGCTGTGCCAGGCTGCACTTTTCACTTGTCCCCCCAGGGTCACCGATGGCCGTGGGGCCCGGCTGGCGATGGCATCCTTGGTTGCTAAGTGTCAATCATGATGTCAGCGAAAATGGCCACCAGACACACAGGGAGTCCAGTGTGTGGCTTGATGAGACCTGGCTGTCACTTTGCGTTGCCGTCTTAGGGGAGATGGACCGGAGCGGAAGCTGCTCCTCGCTCAGTGCCACACGGTGGCTTATTGGACCCACAGTCAACATTTAGCAACTTTTAGACATATTGATAATTTTGTGCATCACATATATGCGTGTTTGTGTGTGTGAATAAGTGCGCTGCAGTTTTGTTGAGATCATTTGCTCCTTTTCTGTAAATGGCAAAGGTTATTCTCGAATATGATAGTATCAGCAGTATCTCTATGGAAACTGTGGAGGACACGGGGGGGGGGTGGATATGCATAGCAATCACTGTGCCACAACTAATGTGCAGTTTGGCAGGAAAGATTGGCTAAAACCACTAATAAGCTTAATTGCTACAGCTTCCCATCTTGGGGCAAAAATAAAGGAATAGAGAGACCCTCCCTGAAAAGGATATGTCAGTCACTGCTGCTGACAGTCGCCTGGAGGCTTTGTCAGGACTCGATATAGTGAGACCTCTGCTGCTGTCACACAACTGAAAGGCATTGATCAAAGCCTCTTTGCCATTTACTTATTGATTTAACTGCATGGGGAGTGAGGCGTCTGTTCTTGTTCAGCCGGGGTGGTGCGTCACACGTACTTCAATCACAGGGCGCAGCCAGCATGCAGAGAGCAGGTCTTCTGCACGACACAGTGGCACAGCCCTCTCCCGGCCCTCGTCGGTTGGACTTGGGCTTCGGCGCAGCGCCGCTTAGCTGAAGCGATTCGTCGAATGTCACCTTCTCCTCATCTTCTCGCAGGGATTCTTATGGAACCAATTTGGTTTGTCAGCAGCCAGATGCTGTTTTGATGAGCGGTCGAGTATTTTCCTAACCAGCATCCATTTCACTCGGTTCAGTTAGACGCACCAAAATGGTGCTCTTGTGGCTGGGAGGTGTCAGCATTATTTCCTAAAGGCGGCTTTGTACGATAAAGGTAGGAAAATATTTCCATGCAGGTGTGGAGAATGTGTCCAATCAGCACTGAGAATTTTACCGAACAGTGTTGGGCAGTTTGGGGAAAATGTCCAAATGCTGCGGATGTTCTGGAAGTTCTCCAGTTCTGTGAGAATACACAAGCTGCCCTGCAATGTGTAGACGAGGAACCTCTGGAATACTAAACAGGTGAAGCAAGAGCGAAATGGTGCAGCAAGGAGCTTGATCCAGACACATAAAGGTGCTGTTCAACAGCCAGGCCCAAAAGCCTTGTCTTGACGTGGTGTGTGTTTCCACCCACAGAATTGATATAAGACCTCTCTGAATGCTTCTTAACAGCCAAAGGAAACGGCAAAAGCCATGATTTGCAGGAGCTCCGTCTTCTTCCCGTGTTTACCCGGGTTTCTGCCCACAGTCCAAAGACATGTTTCAGGTGACTCTAAAAATTGCCCTCCATGTGAGCGAGCGAGCGAGTGAACGAATGAACGAGGACAGTATAGTGTCGTACGTCAAGGATTAGAAATTGCCTTCAATTTCATTAACTGCTTGTACTGGGCGGGTCAGGGTGGTCGAGAACTTATGTGAGAATCCCTGGGCGCTAGGCTAGGAGGGGCACACCAAGGGCAGGATGGAGGTCCATCGCAGGGTAGCCACACACACTCTGGCTCTCATCTCTACTCGATCTTCTGACTCTCGGTGTCTTATAAAGATTAATGATAGTCTACGCTGAAAAGCCTCCTTCAGTCTGGCTGCACTCAGAGCACAAGGTGGATCAGTGAGTATTTAACTGAGGTTATGACATTTCTGGCCAAAGTTGCGTCTTGATGTTGGAGAGAGTGAAGTACTTCAGTCAAAGTGAAAATACAGCAAATTACATTCATTAAGAAGATTAATGTAATTTTAACACTAAAATATGTGAGGTTTAAAATAAGCAGATGAATTTTAAATCGGATAATCAAGCAGTGAAAGTAAAGGAGGGAGCAGTTCTGAGAGATAAAGACTCAGATATTTGCTGCTCACAAATTAGAAAAATGAAGTTAATGCCATGAAAGACACAGAAGCCTCGCCGAAAGATCAAGCAGTTTATCAGGTGCGCAGGCTTGTGAGATTATACCTTACATTACCTGCAGAAACAAGTGTGAAGTGAGGATGATGTTTAACTCCAGAGAATAATGGGACAGTGATATAAAATAATGACTTGGACAGGGACATAATATAATAGTTTTTTATGTATGACACTGATAACACCAACATACACTTGGCAGCCACATTATTGTGAACAACATCCCAATACCCCCCTTTTGCTCTCAGAAGAGCCTGAATTCTTCATGGCATTCTTCAGCAAGGTGCTGGAAAGACTCCTTAGAGATTCTGCTCCATGTTGACATGACTGCATCACGTAATTCTGCACCTCAGCTGCATCTTCATGCTGCCGATTTGTCAGTCTACCTCATCCCAAAGGTGCTCTATTGGATTCAGACCTGGTGACAGAGAAGGCCACTGAAGTTCACTGATCTCATTGTCATGTTCATGGAACCAGGTTGAGGTGACTGGTGCTGTGCNGAAGTTCACTGATCTCATTGTCATGTTCATGGAACCACGTTGAGGTGACTGGTGCTGTGTGACATGGTGGATTACCATGCTGCAAGTGGCCTTTAGAAGATGGTAAATCCATAAATGGCCATAAATCCTCAGATTATTGATGCTTGATGTTTGATTGGTACTAGAGTGCCCAATATAGTGAAGAAAACATTCCCCCCACCATCACACCACCACCACCAGCCTCAACTGTTCACACAAAGCAGGTTGGGTCTGTGGCCTCATGCTGTTTACACTAAATTCGGACCCAAGATGTGCGTATTGCAGCAGAACTCGAGATTCATCAGACCAAGTGACGTTTTTTCAATCTTCAGCTGTCCGCTTTCGGTGAGCCAGTGTCCACTGTAGCCTCAGTAGCATGTTCTTGGCTGACAGGAACAGAACCCGATGTGGTCTTCTGCTGTTGTAGTCCGTCTGACTCAAGGTTTGACGTGTCGTGTTTTCAGAGATGCATTTCTGCCCACCGCTGTTGTAACGAGTAGTTATTAGAGTTACTGTCGCCTTCCTGTCAGCTCGAACCCGTCCGGTCGTTCTCCTCTGACCTCTCTCATCAATGAGGTATTTCCACCCACTGAACTGCTGCTACAGGATAGCAGCACTTTCTGAAATACTCAAACCACCCCATCTGGCACCAACAACCATGTCATGGTCAAAGTCACTTAGATCATATTTATCCCCCATTCTTGAAGTTTGATGTGAACTTTCACCGAAGCTCATAACCCGTGTCGGCGTGATTTTATGCACCGCACTGCTGCCACGTAATTGGCCGATCAGATGACTGCATGAACGAGCAGCTGTGCTGTGTTCCTAATAAAGTGGCCGTTGAGCACTTATTATAATGTCACTCGGTCAAATCTGTAACTGTCTGTCCAAATTAGAGTCTAGGTGGTCCAGGGATACAGCTGAACAACCATTTTTATGGTATTTGTAAGTTATTCTCCATAGTGTTCATGTTATTAAAGTCATTTATACTCTAAAAAAAGTCAATTGACTAGTTAACTGAGTTCATTTTACATGTTCATAGTTTATTTCTAAAAGGTCTTAATAAATGTGCACTTTTTTAAGTTCATTCTGTTTTTTAGGTCTTAGGTGAAAGAACACATAGGAGCTATAGGGACAAGATGCCAGAGCAGAGCAATGACTACCGGGTGGTGGTGTTCGGGGCTGGCGGGGTGGGCAAGAGCTCCCTGGTGCTGCGCTTCGTGAAGGGGACCTTCCGTGACACATACATCCCCACCGTGGAGGACACGTACCGGCAGGTGATCAGCTGCGACAAGAGTGTCTGCACCCTACAGATCACCGACACCACAGGCAGTCACCAGTTCCCTGCCATGCAACGTCTTTCCATCTCCAAGGGTCACGCCTTCATCCTGGTCTACTCCATCACCAGCCGACAGTCACTGGAGGAGCTCAAGCCTATCTACCAGCAGGTGCTGACCATCAAAGGCAGTGTGGAGAACATCCCCATCATGCTGGTGGGGAACAAGTGCGACGAGACCCAGCGGGAGGTGGAGACCAGGGAGGGCGAGGCGCAGGCTGCCACCTGGAAGTGTGCCTTCATGGAGACTTCAGCTAAGACCAACTACAACGTCAAGGAGCTCTTCCAGGAGCTGCTCAACCTGGATAAGAAGAGGAACATGAGCCTCAACATCGACGGCAAGCGCTCCAACAAGCAGAAGCGGACCGACAAGCTCAAGGGCAAGTGCAGTGTGATGTAGGGTGGCTGGGGCAAAAGAAACGAAAGGTGTTAAACAAAGGTCAGAGAGACTTGCATAGCGGGGGAAGGAACAGGAGGATGAGGTGTGTTGAAAAAGTCCAGGGAATCATCTGAGGAGATTCATATGATCTGAAAACAATTTCTAAAACTTCTCAACAGTACCATCCCACCCCCCCCAAAACTCCAGTCTCTCTGACTTTAAACCATGAACCATCTGCACCAATCTAATCCATTGGTCACCAGGTTTTTTTTTCTCTTTCTTTTTTTCTAACTTGTGATTCCCTAAGGAAATGCTGTCATAATGTCGAGAAAAAAGCGCCGATCGGTGCATGGGAGATAGCGGGACGTGAAAAGGGAAGATGTAACGGTGCCGTATAAATCGCTCCACAAGGTCAAGGGAAAGGAAGCGAGAGGGAAAAGAAATGCATGTTCAGCGCTGCCCTGGAACACATTTATTCCCCATATTTGGTCTCTTCCAAAGTGCTTAAATTCTCTTGTTTTCACTTCTTTTCCGTTGTCCTCAAGTTGGGGATTTCAATAGCAGCAGAGTCAAGTTGTCAAGAACTTTTTTGCAGCAACGTCCCTGGAATCGGGACGATTTCCATTGAATTGGCCAGCAGACTGTTTGGGTAAATCTGTTTATAAATTCGGGGGTTGGCCTGGTAGTGGCTCTGGCAGGACGGTCAGCGAGCAGACAGAGAGAACAGGAAGGAAAGGCAGCTATAATAGAATCAAAGGGTTCCGCTCTTCTGAGATTCACATGGTTAATGAAAGTCTTTCGGATTCCTCTTGGCTTCACGTTTATTTCCCTCGGTGTTTCACGTCAACTGAAATTCCACCTCGGCTGGTGACGCTTCCTAGAAGAAGAAGCAGGTGTGAAATATTACTACTACTACTACTACTACTACTACTACACCTCAGTTTTTGAAAAGCCTATCGGTAGCGTGGAGAGAAGCTGGGACCGGTTATTTCATTCATTTCAGCAGCGCACTGAACTTCAGTACGCAGGCCGTGTGTGTTCCCAGGGACGCGTCAGCCTTCTACGCTTTTTGGTCATCGCCGGCGTGTTCCAAGATCTGCTTTTTTGCGCAAAAGAAGCCGCGCCAGGCAACATGCTGTTTTTTTTTACTCATTGCGTTCCCCTCCCCACCCCGTGTTTCTGCTTGGGAACTTAACAAGCTTGGACACCACGGTCGAGTTGTCCGGAACGTCCAGACTTTCCGTTGTCTGTGAAATAGAAACTCCCGTGTTTTCGTATCTGTATATACGAGGCAACTTGGCACCCTTGTAACGTCTGCCAGCCTGTTGAAGCCTTGGTGTCTTCCAACTCGACGAAACGAACCCTTCTTCTGGAAGCGGAGGCAAGGAACTGTTCCCTCGCCGCCGCCGAAGGAGTCGCACGTTCTCCGGGTGACGCTGGCCACACAAGAGAGGAGGACATCGAGAAGGCGGCCGCTGTTCTCTGCTAACCACCTTGCTGTCGCGCTCCGTCCGAAGCGGCGAACCCTCCACCTTGCAAACGTTCCACGCTTCCTGCGCCGTCCCTGAACCGGACAAGGGGCGGCCAGAGCGCCCGGGGGGGAGGGAAAAGCGCAACGCCGATTTCCTCTTTACTCCAGGCTGTCGTTTTCTTCTATCGACACGCTTCTCGTCGTACGAACGAAGCCAGCGAGACAAACCCACCCGCTGACCGGTGACACGCGGCGTGTCATCCGATCGCCGCTGTTGTCGACGCCGGCGCCTTTCACAGGTGTGCCGTGCAAGGATGTGTGTGGAAAACCGCAGTCAGTGGATTCGCACTTATATTCAGTTCACAGACTGTGGGAAAAACAAGGAGGGACAGGAGTTTAATGCTGTTAGGAAGCCTTTCAGATTGGTTTATACGTCGTAGTGAGGATGAACGCTCTACGCAGCTATTCAGCCTGGACGTGAGAGAAGAAATGGCTTAAATTAAACCACAGCAGGAGTGCAAAGAAACAAGGCGTTTGTACCCGACTGACCTTTGTTAAACTGATGAGACACCCCTGCTAGGCCATTTAGGTAAAACATGGTCAAGTCAGATTATTTTACTCCCAGTCGTATCGCAACGTCCGGCGTTGAGAATAATAGCGGCTGGTCTGCGGCAAAAGCACAAGAGTGGGCGTTACCGGCAGGTCCCTGTCCAACGTGGGATCCGATCTGAGGGGCGGCCAGGGTGTGACAGAGCAATAACGTTTTAAATCCCTGAGCGGAGCGGTTCCGCGGCTTCTTTCGGCGTCTCTCTCAGGTTGCAAGAAATGAGGCTGTAAATTCCCGACTTCTGCAAGCGACTGACCTCGTTGTGTTGTGACTGATTTTGTTTTAAAAAAACAAACAAACAAACAACAACAACAAAAACTGTCCGTAACCCCGACTTTCCGACCGGCAAGAAGAAGGTGGAAGCATGTAGAGGAAGCCAACCAGAAACCAAAATTAATAAATTTTCCCTTCCCCAGCTTAACATACTTCAAAATGAGCCAAAGAAAAAAAAACTTGTATGATGATTTTTTTTTTTTTTTTTTTTTTTTTTTTTTTTTTGAATTTTAGGCACTTAGTGCTGATGATGAGGCTAGTGATTGTCCATCTCTTGCTGCCTNAAAAAAAAAAAAATTTTATAAAAATTTTTTTTTTTTTTTTTTTTTTTTTTTAATTTTAGCAGTTTGATTTGTCCATTTAAAAAAAGCACAGTCCGGATCGTCACGTTTCAACGTATCGCAGCCAGAAAAAATCAAAGGAATATTTTCTTTTTCCCAGGGTTCAGATCATCCGGTTTAAACGCAGGTCCACGGTTGGTGCTCAGAAGGCTACGAACTCCCTTTTCTCCTTGTATAATCTGCAGAAACACGATGTATCCAAACTTTCAAAAACTAACACCATTTTATGCAATGTATTGTACTATTGGCACAATCATATGTATGAATAGCAAACCACCACGATTTTGAATTGCCTGTATCCCGTTTCTGTAAGTGTGTACCCTGTGCAGATGTTTTAAATATTTACCGCTAAGGTCGTGTCCATGATATTACAGTATGTTTAGATATATGTTGCATTATCAGAATGTTGTTTGCAAGCATGGAAAATGTATAGGATATATGTATGTATGTTTTTACAGCCTTAGCTTGGAGCAAGATTTACCTTGATACAAAACAATAGTCTAAATAATGTATCGGCTTGGTCCTACTCTGTTTTAGCACTTTTCGAACACACCTTACGTCGTAAGTCAGGGAGCTTTCCAGATACCAGGATACTTGTGAAGCAGAGACGGACTCGTTCCGAAGACGTTCTTTTAAGGACAGCGCGCGACGTGTGTCGTCACGGGGGTTTTCACTTCGCTACCGATTTCTGACAGCAGAGTCGACGTTCCGTCCGTTTCGTCGTCTCGGTGTGCTGTTTTTGACTTCTTCCAGACTCGCCCGCTTTGGTTCAAGTTAAACTTCCGTCCATCCTTCTGCAAACATGTATAACGTGATGCAGAAATGGATTTTGGATTGACTTTTACAGAAAAGTCTGCTTTCTGCAGGTCCAGGGTGGTGTTTGTTGTTTTCGATTTTCCTTATTTCCCCCTTTTTTTTTTTTTTTTTTTTTTTTTTTGCTGGTTTCACTGGTTAATAGTCAAGTGTGTCACTTTGAGAGCTTTCTTTCANTTTTTTTTTTTTTTTTTTTTTTTTGCTGGTTTCATCCATCATTAACCGGTGCAGAGCTGATGCCTCTAAGTTCTTCAGGGTCTTGCCCACCTCTACAGTTTTCTTTTGCAAATTGCCTCTGTTTTGACCTCTTCCCCGTACGGTTTTATAGTTTGTTTCCATCCCAGGTGACCTCGGGCCCAACAGTTTTCAAGACCCTATAAAACGGTGCTCTCCTGATTTGAGTATGGAAATAGGACCAGTTTCGGCATCTCTGAAGTTCGCTTTCACAACTATATCTGCTGCTGGGTGTTTGGATGTTCCCTCTGTGTCTATGTGTATCACTTTGCCGTTTTAAGAAGGGCATCTCCTACCTGACGTCTGTCTTTTCCGGCGACCATCCTGCCGCCTTTGTTTCCCGCACCGGCTAATTTGATCACATTTGTAATCGTCCTACGGAATTTTCCTCGCCCCGCACAACATTTTCCGCAGTTTGAGCGATAAGCCCCCCTGCCCCCCGTCGGCGTATGAATCATACCATTCTGCTGGAAGGCTGCGGCGAAGCCAAAAGCAGAGCTGATGTACTGTGGGTGGTGTTTGCCTCTAACGTTCAAACCGCTGATGCGGCTCATTCCCCTCCTTTCTGTTCTTCTGTAGAAAAAGAATCCTGCTGAAGTTCCACTTCTCTGTTAACCGCTGTTAACTGTCTTTTTCGTAAATGTACAGAGACTGAACATAAGCACATATATAAAAACGATCTCTCTCTCTCTCTCTCTCTATATATATATTATATATATATAGACGGAAAAGGTAATGTTACAAAGCAAGAAGCTCGAGGAATGTATGGAGATGTACAATGACACACCGGATAAATTCTTTCACCTTTTTCTACATTTTAAAATATTTTTTAAAGATGAAAAGGGGAAAGTCTATGGACAGCTTGAGAAATTTACTTCTGTAAACTCTGTTGCAAATAAATGTTTCTTCTTGTTTCGCATATGTTGTGATTTCACAGGGTAGAGAAAATGTTCATGCCCATGTTTTGGGTGCATTTGTTCCAAACCTGAAACCCTGACAGGAATGTTTATGTTCTTATCCTGTTTTAGGCCTTTGGTTTATGCCTAATTATCAGTTGTAAATACACAGAAGTGTAATATACGTTTAAACAAGCATACACACACACACACACACACACACACACACACACACACACACACACACGAGTCTGTGTTTCCGGTAGCAGTGGGACAATGCTGGGGGTGTACAGTAACTGCAGGGTTAGAGACAGGCAGCCACCCAGGGGACATTGCAGCAAGCTACTTGGTCCTCACCGCTGTGTGTCGCGGAGCGCGGTTCGCTCTCTCTGGCGACTGCGGGACATGATGACTGGTTGCCTTAACACTGAGGGCAACGCGAGTGTCCGCTTTGGACGGCGTCCTGAGGGCTGAGAGCGCAGCCCCCTCCTCCAGCGTCAGCACAGGCACAGCAATAGGGGCCGAAACACGGGCCACCGTCCCTCTGAGAACAGCGCCCAGCATTGTCGCTACTGGTTACCTGCTCGTTCCGCACCCAAGCATGAGGGCAAAGACAAAAACTGTGAAGCATCTTCTGTCTTTTGAACCCCTGTGCAATTTTATATTTCTGAGCGTTTGATTATGTTATTCTTTCATTGTTTGCGTTTTAATGAAGAGTTAATCTAGCGTTCCCTCCTAGCAATAGTCTTCCTATTAATGATATACTGTGTTCATGCATCCCATGACAAACGAAATTATAGTAATAATTATAATGTTATAATAAGTCTGCATAACAATACGAGTTTTTTTTTAATAAAAAGCATATATTAAAATGCAACCACATGCATTGCTCTGGTTTCAGTTCTGTTCTTTTTGTTTTCAGCTGGGATGACAGTCACTGAATACTGTAAGCCGTTTTCTACTGAGGAGCAGTATGTTTGTGCAGCACCCCCCCCCCACCCACCCACCACCCCTCTTTATTTTCAACCTCCGCTTTCTGTATTCTACTTGCGATGGGGTTGCCACGGCAACGTCACTGCTGTAACCGCACTGAGTCATGGGCTCGCTCAGGTGAGGACGTGGAGGTGCAAAAAGCAAAGTCATTCACACAGTTGTCTGAAATGATGTGGCCTGTTTGTCGTTCAGGTTCGCAAAACTCCATATACGACCTTACTTGTCTGTATTATAATAACAGTAAGAACAGGTAACAAGCTTTTCGGTTTTCAAATATTTATCTGCGTTTAGTAGGCAAAATCAGTACGATTTATTGTAGGGATGAAAAATTTCGTTTGTAGAGGTCTCACAATTTATTGTGTACATCCTAAAGCCTGTTTTGTGTGGCTTTTCATCTTTAGATATGATCTTTAAAAAATCAAACGTTAAAATAAAGGTCTGCAGTACGAATAGATGCCACAACCAAACTGTCACTGTTCTCTGGTTTACTTCTTGCACGCAACTTCTCCCTCCCGCATCCAACAGCAGTATTATTTTTACAGCGAAAGGCCACAGGTGGATCTGCTGTCACCATCTGAAGAGCAGACTCTTTGAGAATGTCTTCAGATTTAAACTTTTTGGCAAGGACTTCCTATTTATATCAAGATGCCAATTCATGTTCTAGGTGTCAACCCGTCGAGGAGGTAGAAAACCAAGATGGGGACCAAGGTATCTCAAATCAAGGTTTTTTCAATCCACTTTCATAAGGAAAAAGGCCTTTTTTTTGGTACACTTTCTGTTTTTGAGAGGACCGTAGGTCCGATCGTCTTCCGCAGAATATTAACAACCGCTCGGCCGTACGCATCCCTCACGTTCCCGGCCTCATCCTCTGACAGCACTCGTAATGTCTACGGACATAGTAAATCCATCCGGTTTGGGGGACCGGTCTAACATGCTAGTTGTAGGAGGACAACAAAATCCGTTGTCCAGGGAACCCAAGGCTGAAGCAGGACCGATGCGGTGTCACCCGGGTTAAATGACAATTAAAGATTAATTTCCGGATCTAAACTGACTTTTGCGGTACCTCGGCGTTACGCTGCTGTCTTCCTGAGTGCTGATGCAGCCTCACGGCCGCGGGAAGTGCAACTGGAAAGGAGAAAGGCAAATATATAAGCATAAGCACAATTTCACGCTTGAGAAGAAATCAGGCCAGCACAGAGGAAGCCTCTCCGTTCTATAAATAACAACCGCAAAATAAGGCAACAAGAGACACTGCTGTCCTGAGAGATGGTCCAGGGACGGCTTGTTGGAGGACCGTTCAGAACGTGGCCAAACAGCCACCGAGAGATTGCCAGGTGAACATAAGCATGCTTGACTGCATCCGAGTTTCCACATCGCTGGGGATTTCGTTTCAGCGCTCTCTCTCGGCCGCTGCTCCACTGGTTTCAGTGTGAAGCGTCTCGCCGCAGATTTACGTCAGGACCCATTCAAAGAGACAAGGGTGAGTAGGAGTTGTAGAGACGCGAACGAGTTATTTCCCGCACAGAACTTTCTAGAACAACACTGTTGGCTCATTGATACCCCGTGGAGCTGGTTGTTTACGATGTACGACATAAAGAATGGCTCTCGCATTGTGAAACCAGACAAGGTAGGTACTATTTTAGGTGGAACAACTAAAAAAAATCATAAATGACAAGCTGGAGATACCAGCCATCTCCTTCTCCACCTGAGTTAAATAATACAGCCTTTACCAGTAGAAAAGAGAGGAACTGGGAGAAACTATGAAAGCACACTGATCCTATGAACTGGGAACTGCTTCCCATTTTGGGACAAATGGTTTACTGCCTTATATAAATACATAGTATCTGAAGGTGGACAAAATTACAGAAACGGCATATTAAAATCAAGGGCCTACTAAGGTGTCCAATTTCGGTGCTGCAATGTGTGTAGTGGTATATTATCCCATTCTTCAAGACGAAAAACTTCCAGTTCTTTGGTGAATCTACACGGCACTCTAGAACTTCCCACGAAGGTTCAAGAGTGTGTAGATGTGGTAAATGGGAAGGTATTTGACTTCAGCTGGTGTGTATGAGGGAACAGTGTAAAATGGCCTCATGTCACTTGGCTATGATACAACCAAGCGGAGCAAACGTCAAACCTAATAACTGCCCATCGCATAATGGTTCCTCCACCATGTTTAACAGCTGGAAACAGGCATGGGGGGTTGAAGGTATCCTCTGGGTTTCTCCAAATGTAAACCGGTCAAAATGTAGGAAACGGGTTGAAAATGACTCAGTAGATTACATTTTTGCATTGCTCCAGGCTCCAGGTTACAGGGGAGCCAAGAGGGGAAAAACTAGGAAGATGGCGAGTCCTAAATGAATGGGAAAAACAACATCCAAGCCATCCAGACAGAGGCCCTGTCAGTCATCAGGTCCCCAGCTGCTATAGTAAGTTGGCAAAAAGAGGAAGTTGCCGACATCAGGACTCAAAAACTTCTTATAATGCATAGAACCTGCCCCCTAACTCTAACATCTAGACACTGTACAGCAGCTGGAAGGAAAAATGAAGAGACTTAGACTACTGTCCTGAATGAGATGTGAAAGATGAGCTGCTAGGGGAATATCTGAAGCAGGCAGGGGATGTGGATAACAGGGAAGCGCAGGAGGCGCCAGGCAGGATAAGCCTCTCCAAGGAACGTACCACCGACAGATGGCAGAGGTGGCCGACACAAGGGGATCCTACCAGTGGCTGGAAAAGGCAGGACTGAAGGACAGTACAGAGACAGTGATCATGGCAGCACAACACAAAGCCCTCAGTACCAGGTCAGTCAAAACAGGGGTACCATATCAAACAATACCCCCGGTGTAGACCGTGCAGGGAAGCTCCCGAGACAATCCAGCACCTAGTAGCGGCTGCAAGATGCAGGCAGGGAGACCGAATACCGAGAGGCACAACCAAGTGGCAGGGATCATACACAGGAACATCTGTAAGGTATACGGACTGAACACCCCCAAGTATAAATGGCGGCACCACAGAGAGCGGTGGAGAACGACAGAGCCAAGATCCCTGGGGGAGGTCCAGGTCCACGCAGATAAACAGGTACAGGGAGGAGAAAACAGCCGTGGTGATAGAGGTGGTGATTCCGAGTGACAGAAACATCAGGAATTTGAGAAGCTAGAGAAACAGCAGTATTTTGCTCTGACCGGCCCCTGTACGCTCCTGCCGGAATAACGTGGCCGTCTGATGGACATTTCAATATTATAAACATTGTGGATGTGGCAGACAGCCAGCAGGAGGATATACCCCTGGACCTGGCTCCAAGGTAACACACCTGAGTGGAGCTGAGTGAGTCTAAGGAGAGCACCTCTGTTCGCTCAAATTAGTTACCCGTGTATTTAAGTGTCGTCTCGCCTCGGCGCCCCACAATTACACGCTGCCTTTTAAAACCCAGTCTGACTTTTTTATCGCTGCATTTATAATTATCTCAGTCAGCGAGGAGTAACAAAAGTGAACAAGATGTGTTCCACATGGGCGGCAAGTACAACACAAAACCCAGCTGAGCTTCCTGGGGAAACATCTCCACTGAGACCAGGACTGCTGCTATAGGACAGTCCTAGTGAGACACATCGTCCGTGAGTACGGCCAAGCCGGTTGTAGCTGCTTTACTAATTTTCTTCCTATATTTCCTTCCCTTGTAAGAAAGGGTTTTGCCGACAGGTAAACCCAGAGACGGAAAAAAGCGAAACCGGCGGCAGAGGCCTTCCTTGCGGGCCTCCCCGGTAATGGAACCCAGCAACGCACAGAAAAGTGTTACCACCATCAAATGCGCCCCAAATGTCACAATACAGAAACCTGGACTGTGGATGCATTAGCGCCCTTTGTCACTTTCGCCTTAGGAAACCTCCGCTTACACCTAATGTAACATTTAAGGTACTTTAACGCACACTTTGAGACGGCGTCCCAGGAATGGCACGGAAATGGCGAATAAGTGTTCCAAACACTGGAAGTATGTTTTGACATCCAGGATCTTCGTGTTTGTTCCCTAATATACTGAAGAAAAACTCGTTCATTTTACAGCTATTAATAAAACGCCGCAACGACAACAGCAGGGGAACAATGGAAAGCCGCGGATGTGTAAACACCCCGTGTCATTATCGTGTCACTCAGATTAGCCGGGGGATTATTCTTCCGTCGCCGAGGGTGAATCACAAAGAGTTGTACGTCTCATGTGGAGCTGCCCTGCTGGACAGAATGTTAAGTGGGAACCACCCTAGATTGACATTAGAGGCAGTGCAGGCCACAGGGAGCCTGTGGGGGGTTCTTTCCATGGCAGAGCAGTTGCCACATCTGCTGGGAATAAATTAATGCTTCTGACCTCCTTTCCCACACTGAGTGGAAACAGTGATGCGGTATTTTTTTCCTTCTTTTCTTAAATCTCTCTCTCTTTTTTTTTTTTTTTGGAACAGCATTGTGAGCAGTGCACATATTAAACAACACACCCCAGGGATGATGCTCGAGTCGTCAGTATTCGGCGACCAAGTGCTGACACACGTGGAAAATGCTCAAATAAATCACGTCCCCTAGAGCAAACCCTCCAGCTCCGTGTTAGCAAAGAACATGTGGTCCTGAAAACAAAGACAAGCCGCTACGCGTTCGTACCCGCTGGACCTCAAGTAAGTTACTTCCGTGAACCTAAACCACATTTCGCTCCACGGTTAAGTTCCAACTGGCCTTTTGCTGCTGCAGCAGCCTCGACGTGGTCACCTTGATGTCCTCGTCTGGATTTGAGTGTTTTTCAGGTACCGGATGTAAATCACAGGACCCTTAAACAACAATCAGTTGTACAGATACAACAAACTGTTCCTTCCAGAATGTGCTATATCACCAAATGCAGAAGTTCAAAATACACAAGCTCTGAATTATGCTGCATGTATGAGAGGGCTGGTAAATGTAAATTCTTAGCTGGCGCTGGAAAACAAGCGAAAGTGTTAAACAAATGAGAATATTTGCTGACAGGAACGATCATGTTATCTTTTTATTTTGAACTACAGTCATTTGTAATGTTAAGCGCCACAGACTGAGTCTCATGGACCGTGAACTAGCAGCCTTTCGGGTGCAAATCTCAGAAAACTACTCCGGAAATCGCTCCGCAACTATTGCACCCCTTAGAAATAATTTAAAAAGCGACCTTTGTAGTTTATTATTTTTACGTTTATCCAGCTTTGTGGCAAAAGTGCAGTTACGGCTGGACTGTGCGCTATTTCAGCTCGATCAAATACGTGATCGCAGCAAATATTAGAATTTGTAGTGTAAATTTTCTGGTTATTAAATTACATAAATGTAGCCTGTAGTTCAGATGTGGGAATTGAACGACGTTATAACATCAAATATTGTAGAATATTTGTCTGATCATTATCTCACCAAATTGCTCCTGTTGTGAAAACAACGTTACAAAAGAGGGAAAAAGCGGATTTTTCCTTATTGGCTGTTGAAGGGAGCAGCGCAACTCACTGCATGCGGGGGAAACACCCGCAATTCCTCTTTGCCGCTCCCGGCTAAACAGTCCGTGGACTAATAAGCCGCAGCCGAGCTGCCCCTCCACTCGGGGGAAGGAATGCGGGAAATTTCACGCACGTCCACTCGTTCTGCTGTGTTACGTTATCCTGCAGAGAGCGGTGTTTCCCGCAGCGAGACTCGCGCGCGCGGAGGCTTTTCCGGCCCCGCTGCCTGCGTAGCGGGGCTCGTGGACGCGGGGAGCGCGCGCGGCGCCGGCCACCGTCTTTTACGCTCCCGGTTTTGTTTACCGCCGCACTTCCGCCCTGTTCTTTCTTTCGTCCAAAACAAACGAGACTAAAGGCTTGTGGTTTCGCTGGTATCAAACAGACGTACAGTAACGCTTCGTTTAGATGACACTCTAAAAGGAGGGACAAACGACAACGTCTGGTCGTGTTTATAATACGGAATAGTTTTGTTATTCGCACGCACTCATTCAGCGGACGCTGCTTGGTGTTTAAAGTTAAAACGACATTATTACTATCTTGAGATTTGTGTTTTAGTTACGCCCCATTTAAAGCCACAGTGTGCGGTATGTTTTTAGCGGAAGGTGCGATTAAGTTGAATTTAACAGACGTAACGGGAGTAAGTGAGTCAGCAGTTGGCGTTAATAAGGAACGATCAGGATGGCTGGGCGTCCGGAGGATTTTGAGAGCAGAATAAACAAAGACCGTCGGGCTGAAGGGGGGCGAGCGCAACCTAACTGACCTCCCGCTCGGACACAGGGGGGCGGGACAGGGCGGCTGGCTAAGGTGCTGATTGGCTGCTGATTGGCTCGCGCAGTGAATCGCCGTTACTCCGGACGCGCCTCTTCTTCGCGGCTCCATTCTGAGGAAACAGCGAAAAAAGCTGAAAAGACAGAAAAGCAAGTTTGTGTGCGAGAGCGCTGTCTCAAGTGGCGGACAGAAGGGGCGAAATTGGGTGGATTCTGGCGGAGGGAGGAGGGAGGAGGGAAGAGGGCGGAGGGAGGGAGAGGGGGGTCTTCTGGGTGAGAAGAGGAAAGTGGGACCGAAGCCACGGAGGAGCGGGCAGACAGGAGCGATCCTGGCCCTTTAAATCGCACATCTCTCCGCGAGGTGAGTAGCCAAATACCGCTCCTTCTCTTATTCCGCGAGCAGATGTTTAAACGCAGCCTTTTCCGACCGAAATGTTTATTCGGGTTAAGGTTGCTCGTGAAGGCGGGCAGCGCGGTGGCGTTGAAGGGACGTGTTTGTGCGTTTTAATGCTCGTTCCCGCCGTTTGCTCGCCTGGAGGGCAGCAGCGCGTGAGCCGCGGGTACTCGGTACTCGTGTGTGGACTGGGAGACGGCGCGTCACCGTGGAGGTGAACTAATAACGCACGAGACCCCCCCCCCCGCCGCCTTACTTTTGACAGCCTGTCCGTCAGTCGCGCGTGGGTCTGTGTGATCGATCTTGCAGGGTGTCGTGGACGCGCGCGAATGTTCTTTTTCCGTGTGTGTGTGTGTGTGTTGCCTGTGGTGGGGGAACGTGGACGCATCGTAGGTTGGCACTGAAGCACAGCTGGGTCCTTAAACAGTCAGTAGGCCAGCGGAGACCGGCACAATATGTGACCGTTCTGGGGGGGCTTCGCTGTGGCCTTCAGACACACACACACACACACACACACACACACAGAAAAGCATGGAGCCGCTGCGCTTCAGCCAGACACTCAGTAGCAACTGTCGTGAAGGAGCAGCCTCTTGTCTCCGTCTTCTAAAAGTCCTGCATTTTTTATTATCGTTATTAATAATAATAATAATAATAATAATAACAACAATGATGATGATGATGATGATAGACGCCAGAGAACCACCTCCTATTGATGCTTCTTTTGGCCATGGTTTGTGTGCCCGATGGTAGATGTGTTACCACATATGTTGAGCACTATCTTTGTGTGTGTGTGTGTGTGTGTGTGTGTGTTGGGTGCAGAATCAACATGCTGCTCTGAAAGACAGCAGATGCTCTGTGCACTTTGTTACCATTATTTACCTGTGCAGGTACAGCATGTCTAACCCCCCCCAAACACACACACACCTGTGCCTGGCTGACAGGGAGTCACCATGGAATCACGCTCCTCTTGAAACACAACCTGTGTGTCATTTGCACGTTTCAGGTGCGCACACACGTTTTATTAAAAATTACAAACACTTCCTCAACAGGTACGTGAAATAGTGCTGCTCATCCTAGACTGTAGGTGCTGCACAGCCTGACGTCTGAACACAACTTTCTCTGTTTCTCTGAGCCGACTCTCAACGTGAAGGAAACCGAGTTGAAATTGTATCTGGAATTTCCGTGTTCCCGTTTGCGAGAAACCGACGGTATTTTCACAGTAAACGTCAAAAGATTCGACGGTGGGGTTGAACTGAATATAAAATGAAACTCGCGCAGCTTTCTTTTGGTATCGTTTGCAGGGTCGGCTCTTCTGCTTTATCGCGTTCACACACGTGCAGTGAAGTGGGCAAGATTTAAGCACGTTCTTGCATTTCCGAGCGAAAGTGAAGAGTAGCAACCAAATGAAGAGGTGGGTTTGGGCCTGTAGGTCGCTGATCCGGCCAGCGGTCTGGTTGATGACCTCTGGGTACGGAAGCTCTCCTTCAGGTGGCCGGGCCTCCGGTGCAGTCTGCACGCACACCTATAAGCTACCGGCGTGGGGCTCCATTTCCAGCTGGCTGGCTTCTAAACCCATTAAGGGCAATGAGGCATGCGATGTCCTGCATTCCTTTGATAATTTTTGGGCCGCGGTTCAGTTTTTGCCCCCGACCGTCAACGCTTTCGGCTCCTGAGAACCGCAGCGTCAGCTAAGTTACTAATCTCTGGTTCACGTCCCTTTGTGTAAACTGTTCGTCGAGAGCCTCCCGCGAATACGAACGGATTAACTCCGATAATCTTGTTAACTCATCTGCCGTAGATGTGCCTGTCTGGACATTATGCGCCGCGGGTCTGTCATTGTTTCTCTTACTGGACATATTACACCTTTTTTTTTAAATTGAATTTGTATCTTTGCGTTTTTAGTTAAAGATGCGAATGATGTGTGTGTGATTTGTATTACTCGAAGTCAGACTTCAAGAAATAAATGGTCTTTGGGTGTGAGGGTTTGTTTCTAATTTAATGCTTTGGCAGGTGGAGTCGGGTTGTATTAAAAATGACGACTAAAATATAACTTTGTGTTTACAGCCAGTTCTCAGGATGCGGTTCCCAAGGGACGGGGTGGCTTTTTCATCGCTCACCTATCAGAATACATCTGAAAAGCTCTTCTGATTCGGTTTTTGACAAAGTTTGCCGAACTCACGTGTGTACAATTGTTCCGCTTTGTGGAGGTCCTGTAAAAGCTGTTCTAGTGAGGATGATGTAAAATGAGGTAAAAACACCTTTGCCGGTCGTGACTAGCGGTGCAGACGTTTAACGGGGGGTGTGTCTCCACACTGGGGGCTGTCAGCAGTGCGAGGCCTCCTGCAGTGTCACTTACAATATTATCGATTTGTTTCTTATCTCACGCTTTCTTCCACGGTGTTGTAGAGTATTTAAAACATTTAGACAACTGGGCATTTTTACTGGAGCAACTGAGCATAAGTGCCCTTCTCAAGGGTGCTACGGTAGAGGCAGTCCTGCACCGCCGTGCTGGTTGCAGCCCATTTGTACTTCAGCAGCATTCACACGAATGTTATGGTTTGTATAGCAGCGTTCGTTGCTCCACGTGCCTTTGCAGAAGTTTGACAGCTGTCTTTGGAGCTTTTATTCCGCGTGCCATTGGGTGTTGCACGGGCTCAGACTGTAGATGTTTGCCTTGTGTCTCTCCAACCCCGCCCTCCCAGGTGGAGGGCTGCAGAACCCGGCCGAAACGGCACCGTGCCTCCGACTGCTGGAGAGTTCACGCTCATCGGTTGCCATGGCTGCCGTGACTGTTTGAGGTGGCGAGCGTAATGCAGCTCAGCAGATATTTTACCGCCGTGCAGAAGGTGGCGTCACCCTCTGCTGCCCACGAGGAGGGTTTGTTACAACCCCATGCCGGGACTTGGGTGGCAATGTGTAGGGCGGTTGTTTACTTTCAGGCGTAGCACAGTACAGGCCATCTTTTANATGGCTCCTCAGCTCCTTCTCGCTTTTCGGGAACGATTAGATGCTTTGCCTGTGTGAGGAGATTTTTTTTTTTTTTTTTTTTTTTTTTTTTTTTTTTTTCCTTTAAAAAACCTTTTTTACCCCCCCCCCCCCCCAGCCGGTGGTAACGCGTCTGTTTCTGCATTGCAATTGTGAAATGCAAGTGACCAAAACAGGAAATATACAAATATGTGGATATATGAATGTGTCGTCGTCCTGCTGTGTGGCTGGAAACAGCTGAAGTAGATTTAACATCCGTGGCAAAATAACAAAATACACCTCCGTGTACAGCTTGGGTTTGAGTTGGACGCTGAGATGGAGATTTGCTATTTTGGGGGTTTTATTTATTAATTTTTTTTGTGATGCAGTTGTCCGTTTTATTTCAGTTACTGGAACATCGAGCAGGATCACGATTATGCAAATATAGCGATTGATAGGAATAAAGAACACGCTGCTTGATGTTCCTCGCGTAATTTTATCCTTTCCAGTCTCAGCTAAATCAACGTGTGCAGAAGACAAGAAGGTCCTGTGTTATTCATCTGTTCATATTGACTGATCGATTTTTTTTTTTTTTTTAAGCTGCAACTACAAGCACAAATATTTTCTTAAAATCAATTTTTTAGTTACAAAGTTATTTAAAAATAATAAGTAGAGACTTTGAATTTGTGTCCATAATTTAGCTTATTGAAGGGTTATTCCATCCCACCTGCACAGTGAAACTGTATCGTGAACTCGGTGTGTTGACTAGTTGCATTTATGATGCGTACGAATGAACAAGGAAAATCTTGGCATTTCCATTATTAAACCATCTGCCTCGGACTGTTGCTGGATCACTATTCTTTTGAAGAATAACTGGGAAGACACGCTGGTTTCAGCCAGTCCAATAAAAACCTCTGGTCCCGATACTAAAGTTGGCATCATCGGTGGCTTCAAAGGCCTTCTGTTCACATGCTGCTCGGGGGGTTTTTCCGCCTGTGTCTTTGTTCCGGACCTGACGTTCTCTTCCGGTGCTCTACCTGTTGTGCTCACCTCAAAACGGACGTATTTCGCTGTGTTCCAAGGAGTGTGTGTTGTGGAAATGTATGCACAGGTTTATATATAAAATGATTTGTCCGAACGATACTGTATCTTGTTTTACCAGCCAAGGAACGTCTCTGACTCGTAAGATAACCTGTTGGTTTGATAGGACTGAGAAAAATGTATGTTTAGGATGGTGAAGACGGTCAAGTAAGGCTCACATGCGCATGTATACTTCTGGTGTGAGGGAATTTCCTCCAACTTCTGACTAGTCGTTACGGAAAACCCTGCTGTTTGTGGACGGATGCAGGGCATCAAGACTGACAACATGCCAGCCCAGATGGGGAAATTCATTTGTCTTCCTCACACAGCACGGTAAAAATAACCCGCCAGGTTGGTTAACATGACTAGCTCTTTCCCACATTTGCATCATGGGATGTGCTTCATCACTTCAGTCCCACATTTATTCCGTACATTTTATTTTGCCCTTATAGACGGCTGCATGTTTCGCCGGAACGTTTCCAGCTGAGCGTCCAGCTCGGGGGTTCAGCAGCGTCGTCCCTCTTGGGAAACGAACTCGCAACCTTCAGGAACGTGGTTGCTGCTCACGTGCGCCCGACTTTGCTCTCTTTTGCTCTGTGCTGCCGCGTTTTTAATAGCAGGACGGCTGCAAATGTCAGCACGAGTCTCCAAATGTCTGCTTATCCTCTGGCGACCTGCAGCAGATTGGAGAGGGTCTGTCGTACAGTCGAGGGTCATCTGTTGTGAGACGGTGCTCAAGTTGTCTCTGCAGTCATTTTGTTTCCCACTTTTGACTCCGAATGCATATCTGTGGCACTAAAGCGTGACGGCTGAAGGAATCTGATTATATTTGTGACGTAAAGCGGTTTGGGGTTTCATCTGGACAGCTTTCTGTATCTGGCTGTACCATGTTGTGGCTCAATATGGTCAAAGGAATGTCTTTGGGGACCTGGGGACATTTTCTGTGTTAAACTGTCATGCCACCGCCGTTTTTTTTTTTTTTTGTAATACAGTGCTTAAAATATATGTTTGAACGGGTCAGGTTTTAGAAGCAGCGTGCATCCCAGTTTTAAAATGAAATCCATGCCTGCAAACCCAAAGTCTGTACTTAGATTTTCTCACCCCTTAATTTTTCCTCTTAATTCTGTTGCTGTGGCAACCTCACCCCATGTGGTGGGGTTCAAGTTCTTCGGCTGTGCGCTCTGCCCCGTCGGTTGCTTTCTTTACAAACTCCACATCGTTGGCCCCCCTTTCCCTCCACTTTCCTCCTTAACTTCCTTGTTGTTTTTTTTTTTTTTTTTTGTGCAGCCTGTTGTTACATCATCAGGTGTCACGCAAGTAAATATCTACCAGAACCCCTAAAACATGTGAACGTTACATCCTCCAAATGGCTCCTGACAACTTCATGTCTGTTTTATTTCCTTTTTTCCACCCCGACTCAATGCTTTGTACAGAAGCCTTTCAGCCGCCGTGAGACTCGTCCGCTGGATTTGTCCGAGCTGTAGCATATTTAGATTTTTTGGGGGGGGGGTTGCCCATTTTTCTATGCAAATTTGCTCCGAATGTACGAATTTAGACAGCGTGTGTCAGTGGGCCGTGTTTTTTTCAGGTCATACCACGGTTTTCTTGTTTGACTTTGCAACACAGCACTATAAGTGATAACATAGCCCTTCTGAAGGCACTATCAATATTTAAATATTTGGTTGTGTAACCAAACTGATTGCATCTCTGCAGACTCACCGCGTCCTCTCACTTGCACTTGTGTTACTGTACGGTTTTGGACGCAGGATGACAGTAATAGATTTTAGTGACTTTGCTTCTTAGCCCTGTGCCGCGGGCCTGGAGGAGCCGTGCCACCGGAGCGAGGGGAAGGTGGCGCCGCCCACTGCGCTACGCACTGCTGAGCTGCCATCTCCGAAGAAGGCCGAGGAGTGACGACGTGCCGCGGCCAAGCGCGTTGTTCAGAGGGGAGACGGCCTTCCTCTCTGTGGGCTCTTCGTGCTGCGCTCGCAGAAATGACCGTTTCTTTTGTGCTCCCCTCATATAGTTTGCCTTGTTGCCATGGTGCTGTTTGTGATGCGCAGTTTTTTCCAGCACGGCGATGCTGGACTTATAAAAAAAAAAAAAAAAAAAAAAGTGCACACGTTCTGCATTCCGCAGCAGCTTTGTGAATCAGAATGCGGCGAGCTTTCGTCCGTGTGCTGGTGCAGCTCTTGTTTATGCACCGAGCAGCGGCACGAGGCCAGGTTGATTTATGTCGCTGGCGATGAAGATAAAGAAGCAGACGCAAGCATGTTTGAGAGAAGCGGGCCGCTTGGCGGGGAGGCAGGGAGGCCGTCCAAGGACCCATGTATTATTAACAAGACGGGCTCACGGCACAAATGACCGACACAAATCGCTCTCCTTTTTGCTGGAAGTACCTGTAGTTACCTGGCTTTTTAAATGTTGCTCGGACGCTCTGCGTGTGAATAGCAGCGATGCGGACTTTAGGAGAGCAGCTTGAGAAAGCTGGAGAGTATAAATCCACGATCTTTGTTCTTCCTCGTATTTTCAGCAGTTGTAGCTGAGAAACGCCACCGTCTCGGTTATGCTTGAGCGGACGTGGACGACCTGCAGTTTGGGTTAAAAAGACCCACTTTGTTTTCGGATGTCTTTTCTCCCACTTTGACTCACTTCACATTAATAATTTCTGTCTACGTTTAATGCTTTTTCTGTCTTGCCCCGTTTGGCCGTTTTCCAGCCTGATATTGGACGCTATGAGGAAAGTCTTGTCTTAGTGCACAGTGAGGAGCTGCTCAATTCTGTAGCAATGAAAGTATTAGGCCTAAAACCAATTTCTTAAACAAAAAACTTAGCATTTTGTCTGAAACAATTCCCAGCAGCGTTAAGCCGGTTTCATTTGTTTTTTAATGATTTGGGCCGCATTTAAATTGCTTCAGCTTGATAAAATTGATGATAAATACAACGGAGGAATGTGCGGTAATGTGTAACTTACCGAGTCCCCATTTGCCAAGTACTTTGATCAAGTTGAAACTATTTTTTAATGTAGTTGTTTGTTCGTTTTGTTAAACGAATATAATTAACGTCAGTTAATAGAGTAAAAAAAGTTGTACTTTCTCATCGTTTAATTTCACTTTGATTTATTTCTTTTTATTTTTTGTTGCACCCACAGGGAGAACATATTGACGTTAATACATTTTTAAAGATTTATTTCTGATTCCAGCAACCAGGCGCCACCTGGTGGATGCAACGCGGTTTTATTTTTACTGCGTATTTCGCAGTTTTTTTAAAAAAATTTTTGTTTCGCTGTCATCTGTCTATTTATCTCCCTGACTAGTTTGCCGAAAACAAACATTCATTACCGTTGCCACGTCCTGCGAAGTCATAAACTGGTAATTTACAGTTAGTAAATGGTAAATGATCTGTCTCAGTACTGGGTTATAACTGACTTGGTCGGATTAAGGGTTTATTATGTGATGCTCACATGGATTGAGATCTTACATATTAATCTTCCAGCACAAGGACTCTGAATATCCTGACATTTAAGCGTGAGCTGTAAGGCGTGGGGCCTCTTGTTTATCACCATATTGCATCCACAACCCTGACAGTCCCACATGCTGGGCTGTCTATTTTCAGCACGTGAGAGAACCTTCCAGACCTGCTCACGCAGCCTCCTTCCTCCCCGATGGCGGCCGCCTTTCCTTCAACAGCACTTGTCAGCTTCTGCACTTTCATGTCATGTGGCTTCAGGTCGCTCCAGGGGGTGGGAATGTGGGGAATCTTGGGAAAATATTCCTAAACTCTGGTGCGCCCAAAGTGACACGCATCAGTATCGGCCAGTTCCTGAACAAGAAGCTTGGATGGTAAACGTTTCTTTTTTTTTCATTTTTATACTGAAATGGCACATTTCAAATGTACCATTTAATTCTCTCCCACTATTTAAGCATTTTAGAGAAGTGAGGTGTTGAGTTTGTCTGCTGTGCTTATTTATTATCCACTGCTAATGTGTTAATCTGTGATATTTAACGGTAAAATGCAGCGCATGGAGCTTTCATGTCCTGCAAAGGATTTTGATGTGTTAATGGAAATGCTGAAAGAGATGGGGAATTGATTTGAGTTTTAAATACGGGCAGTTAAACAAGTGATGTAGATCACCATCCGATGAAGGAAGTAAGTCAAGGTAGCGGGAGCTCAAGTGGAGGGATGATGCACGCGGCCCAAAAAAGACGTCAGGACACCTGTCCGGTTAATGACTGTCGAATGTGTCAGAGGTGTTTCAAATGCTGGTTACCAGTCAGTCAACATTAAGGATGAGTTAGTGACCAATGAAAGCATTACTTGCACAAAGGCTAACTTGTGTTGCTTTTTCGCTCAGGGTATCCGAGTGCCACGAGGAAAACAATGGGCAAAATGCAAATGAGGGAGGAAGGAAGGGGACGTGCCGATTCCACCAGAAAGTTTTGATTTGCATTTAAATGTCTGGTTTTTTGAAAATAGTTTTAATTTGCTTGTGAATGTATCTATTTATACCTATTTTCAAACAGAAGGTTTTAATTTGCATTTTAATACATGTGTAAATGTAGGTGGGTTTATGCAGCTGTCTCTCAGTATGCCCATGCTTGCAGAACACGTTTTCACTGGAACACGGTTTGATTTTCAATACCATTTTGCCCCGATCTGCTTGACACAACACGTCTGGGCCAAAAAGGTGGATCGGAAAATCGGGGGGGGTTACGTGTTCCTGGAATGTGGTCGTATCTGTTCGGCACTGTTCTACATCAGTAAATAGTTTTATATAGTGCTCTTCTATATGGGTGAATACTGTAATTTAGGGTGTTGCTCTACACGGGGGGAATACAGTAAGGACGTAAGTTATTACTGATCGGGTTTTGTTTGTGCCAGAAAGCTGTATGTAACTGTGAGTAAACCGTGTTTTATTTGTTTCAGACGCATCGTAGTGGCGAATCGGTTTGAAAACTATAATGCGCACAAAGTGTTGTTTCTTTCCGGTCTTTACTGGAGCACCTCTTGTCCTTCACAGTGCAGTTGGAATATGAACAGTTGAGAGCAGATAATGTTTTGTTTTACTAGCATTACTACCAATGAAACAGAATTAGTGTTTTCGCTTAACAATTAGGCTCAACACGATTCGATATGTACGTAAAATGGGAATAAAAACAAACATGGCTTGTCCCCTTTTGCGCTTAAAAGTTTTAAAAAGTGGTCAGAAGTAGAAATGAAAGCGCAATGACCCCTCGCCTCAACGTGACCGAGACCAGACGTCTGCCTGCAACCTGTTTGTTTACAAACCCAAAGCCACAGTCAATAAAAACGAATAATACGTGTGTCTTGGTTTAGTCCGGTTTGGTTTGGTTAAACGGCTGTAGTAGATTTTTTAAACATACTTGGAAGTTAGTTCCACGTCGATTTAAAAATATTTTTTATCTAATTAATTAATATCTTAACATTCGGGTGCATTTTACTACCAGCTATTGGCAGGGCACAGAAGTACAGGTCGGTTTCACGGTACAACTGGCTGATATTTTAGAAAGTAGACCGGTGTAGATTTTGCCATTTATTCTTTTTACTTCTGACAATAATCACACGTTTAGCCAGTGTTTTGTTGCACATGTCACTGGAGTGAGAGGATCCAAGTAAGAAAGAGCAGCTTGAAACCACCCTGTGGTCAGTGCTTCGTAGGCCTCAGTGCAGCCCATCACCCTAACAGCAATATTAGTGTTTTGCTATAATATTCCTATAATAGTTCTGTTCCTAACTAAAAATGTACCGATCAAAAGTCAAGTAATCGAGTGATGATATTAAGCACCCAGGGCCTGGACATTGGGGACTTTGTCCCTTGAGGCCTGTGCATTGTGGTAACTCCAGTGTAAAACATCCACGCTAATCTGAATACCTGCAGCCTCAGAATGAACTAATGCTGGTATCAGTCTGTACTCGTGCGACCTGTGGGTTATAATGTAAGGTCCATATATATGGTCCTTATCTAAAAGGTCCAGGAACGAAGCGCTTAACGTGGAACGCAGCACTTTTGTGGTATCGTTCCTCTGGTTGTTACGGATCCCATGCAACATCTTAAACCCAAAGTCATCTTGGTGCAAGTGCTGACAACACTGTCCTTTTTCCAGCTCTTGTGCTTCAATAAATGCGATACCTGTGTTGCAAAAATGAAAACTAAGTGCAGCTCTTTATACCATTCATTTCACCGCATGTTTTTCCCTGCGGACGGTAACAATGAAGGCCGTCCCTCCTCCTGATGTTCCCATTGTCGTTTGTTTGACGCGTTCATTGTTTGCTAGCTCTTGTTTAAAGTCGATAGAGAGAATCTCAGTTTCTGTCAGTTTTTTTGTTAGAAGTCGCTTGTTTCCTTTTGTGTTTCAAACAGAACATGTTCTCCACTGTGACTGGAGCACAATGGAACATGTATTTTACTGCAAGAAATATGTCTGAATGCATATCAGAAATGCTCCGAAGAGCTATTTTTGTGCTTTAATCCAAGCGGTAAGAATGAAGGCGGGAGCCACAGCCGTAAGAGGAGATAAAACCTGAGCCAGAATGTGCTCGCCTGGGGAGGGTGGACTTCTAGGTTTTCAGTGGTGGTCTGACTTTGTGAAGACCTCTGTCCTCAACTTCTAGCACGTTGTGTGCAATAAACTCCGTCCTTTTGTTGATGCTGTACGTTCATTTTTGCTTGACTTTTGTGCCACTTCTTGTGGCTACCCATGCTAGGTGTGTGTGTGTGTGTGTGTGTGTGTGTGTGTGTGTGTGTGTAGAAACACCCCAGCAGGTGGCGCTGTGGTTAGAGCCACTGCCTTCCACACAATGGAGTTGGATTTGAGTCTGGCTCCTACTGCTGTACTCTTGAGCAAAGTTCTTGCCCCAGATGGCTGCAGTATAAAGTGAAAAGCAGGAATGATGGACTCGGCGATGCACTGAAGGTCATCGCCACCGGGGGGGGCCGTTGCTGTGTGAATGACTGTGTTCCACGGAGGGCCCGTTGCAGCACTTCTTTATTGTTCCTCATTGAACACACTGCTGTTCACGTCTGGTCAAACGGTCACGGCGCCAGCGCTGTCCGGAAGCGGAGGAGCGCTTTCCTCCGTTTGCTCCTCGTAGCCCCTCGCTGCGTGTGCCCGTTGCGCCAGGTAGGCGCTCGCTCGTAACTCGTGCTCCGGGGTAGGAACCGATGCTGTCCTATTTTTGTCATCCGCTATTTATAACCGTGACAGTGAAATAATGATCAATTGTCTGAGCAGGTGCTGATGCGTCTGCTGTAATTTGAGGTAAATTTGTGGAAAAGAGAAGTGACTTTCACTGGCAGCATCGACAGGCTTTCACTACTCTTTTATTGTAAAAGTGCAAAAATAAACAGCTTTTTGGAAACGTTAGAGATGCAGAAATATTAGAGATAAAAACACCTTGTTCGCACTGAGCTGCTGTGGGGCGGAAATGCGTGTTTTCAGGGTGATTTGTGCATTTGAGGTTTTATTTTCCAGTGAGAAGCTGCAAAAATAGCCCAGGCTGCTTTAAGCTGAACTGGAATTGAATTCTGCGTGAAGATGATCCCCGAACAACTGGTAGCCCCAAGGCCTTGACTGCATTTCCGAATGTTGTCCGCATTCCTGCTGTCTGGTATCGAAGTCTTGGGGCCGTTTGGGCCAAAGCAGAGAAAGATGTTCCCTCCGCGGGTCCTGCCCAGGAGAACAGTACATTTGCTGTAAGATGGACAAGGAGGCTGGAGGTTGGAAAAGAAAATGGACTCGTGCACTTGGCTTATCATCATATTATAGCTCTGGAACATTTTAACCATTGCTGCTGTTCTATACTAACTTGTTTAGATCAAAATCCGGCAAAATAAACCAAGTTACTCGTTCTTTTTAACCGTATAAGGCTTTATACACCAGGTAAACTGCAGGTGGTTGTAGCGGACGACCGGATTTCTCGGTGATGCGTCAGATATTTAAATGACCCTGCGGTGATCAGAAGAAGAGCACTTGAAAAGGTGCCCTCTTACAGGAGCAGCTGGTGTTTGTCTCCAACGTGCTCCATGTGAGCAGTGACTGGATCAAGCCGTGCTTGACATGCGGTCAAGGGGGGGCGGTACGCAGGTACGGGGCCACCGGCCGGAGTAAAGGCCGCCGTGCTTACCTGGTAATCCGTGGACGGTGAAATGAGCAGTCCGTCGACGATTCTGCAGATCAACTCATTTGTGGACATGTTAACCGCACTAGTTTCTGGTGTCACAGGTACACGGCAGGATCTCAGCGGTTTCTGCAAAGCTGTTTGAAGAAGACAGTAACGTCGCCGCGTTTCAGCCGCAGTTGCGCGGCGTGTTATCGGCGCCCATCTTTTGTGTCGCTTTAGACGATACCTGCAGTTCGTCCGTTAAAGTCGTATATCGGCTGGGTTTTGCCTCTGAAACGCAAAAGTTACCCATGTTTTAATGTAACTGTTTATTGTGTCAAGCAAGCGAGAGTCACTCTGGACAAAACTGTTAACTAAGTGCTGGTGAATACAGTGTTTCCTCAACTTGGACTCACTGGGAGGTGCTGTCCAATTTACCAGATGTCTGTTAAACCCAAACGTCCATCAGATAGTCTGAAAGAAACCAAAAGTGTGTAAAATAACAGATTTTGAACATATCAGTGGGGCTGTCGTTGGGAAGTTATTAATATTTACATGTAGTTTAGTATGTCTAGGGAATATAAATCATCTTGTACAAAAATGTTGGCTAAATGTCAGGTAATATTGGTATGTTGTCCCGACGCTCTGTTTTAGTGACTCGACGTTTTCTCTCCGACACTCCTGTTGAGAAAGACCAACTGCGTGTGTTGCCCGGTCTGCTGGGGGGATCCGCCGCGGCTCTCGGTGTCGGCAGTGCGGCATCCTAGCCGGGCACGTTAGCTGTTGCGGTGCAGAAGTCTTGCTTGCGTCGAACCCCAGCGAAATGACTCGCAGTGCATCTCGGAGTGAACGGGCACCACAAAACTTGCACGTTTCTTCTTCAGCCCCCCGAATGCGTGCAGCCTCAAGGCCCCAGTAAGAGGCAGTGCCTTTAACCAAGGTTCACGATCTCCTGCGAGGTGAAGAGGTTCTCCTTACCGGTTCTCTGGGGGTGCAAATGCAGGTGTGGAGTGGTATGCTTAAGGGGTCTTCTGCCTGCCCGGCTGCACCAGACCTTCGCTTCTGATCGGGTCTAGGTGCTGGGCGGGAGCCTCGGTTTCTACCGAACTTGTGTGTTTTTTTTTTTTTTTCCTCTTTCTATTTGATTCATTTTATTTTTTTCATGTATTTGTCTAAAGAAAAATCTTTAGTGCTGTGCTGAGAAGACAGACAAGTATTTCTTCAGTGTTAAATTCATATGCAGACTGTCATGCACAACTCATGAATTATTTGTGCAGTATTATAAATATTTCAGTATGGTGGTGTAACGTTTTCGTTGTAAAAGTACATTTTTTGAGCAGTTGTTACTTTTTTTAATGATGTTTGCAGGAAATGATGTGACTAAAAACTGGAGTCGCTCTAGTTGGTCTTTTCTCATGTTTTGTGATTAGTGTTCTTTCCTGGAATCTGTGCTGCTTTTACGACCAGGACCTCTAAGGAGTGTTAAAGAGCTTTTAGTTTGGTCTTTATTGTATTAGATGAAACACGAATCTGCCCTCCGGTGAAAATTTATGGTTTCCTGACATCTCCATCATTAACACAGAGCAAAATACACTTTGCCAGCTGCTAAGACCCTTAGATTTGTCATGAACCAAGTCAGGTTTGTGAGCTCTTTCTGGGAAAGTTGTAGGGCTCATTATCAATTCTTCCGTTTGTGTTGCACGCGCTCTTTTGTTGAATTATTTTTTTAAACATTTACAAACCCAGGTGAAAATTGTGGTTTGAATTTTTATTTGTCAGTGCTTGTCTGCGTGCTGCTCCATAATCTGTTCCCTTCACCGCAAAAGAGCGAACAGAGGGTCGCCCATCTCTACCTGAGGGTACACAGGGATGCTGGAGAAGAATAAGGTGGTGTATAAACTGCCCTGGGTTTGTTCTGGTAAAATGCGTGGTGTTTGTTATGTGGTGAAGATGAACTGCTAAAATTTAGCTTCTGAGTGAGCAGCTTAATTTTTGAAAAGCGTTTATTGCCTCCACGCTATCGATGCGTGCTACTTGTTTAAATGCATTCAGTGTGACTACATGTACTATACTAGTATACTACTAGGTCAAATAAAAGACGAGCATTTAGTGGTTCTTTGTCGACTGGTGGAAAATCAGACACCTGGCTGCAGGTGCGGCTGAAAGCTATGCTCACCTGGTAATCCGTGGACGAGGTGAAATGTCTACGATGAACATGTGTAAGGTAACTTGCTGGCTGCAAATTGGGTTAAGACGTTTATTGGCTGGGTTGTCTGATGTGTGAAAGTTTTGCAGGACTGACAATACAACTAGATTCCTTCAAATGACACCCCCTCCCCACCCACATGCACACATACAGTGTCCAGTTGCTTGGTTATTTCATTTTAGGCACTGAAGCTCTTGGCTATGAAAATTTGCAGCGGCGTCAAGAAGACTAGATGTTTGTTCAAGTAAATAATCCTACATGTGCAGGATGACAGGGTGATTCTGCTTATTTGTTTCCATCAGCAAGCCCCCCCCCCCCCCCCCCCCCCCCCCCCCCCCCCCCCCCCCCCCCCC
>UFQX01000904.1:42413-87650 GCA_900497675.1 Arapaima gigas | reverse complement strand
CGCAAGCCCCCCCCCCCCCCCCCCCGTGCATAATTTTCAAGTACTTTATGATCTATTATTCGGGTTATAGAAATTCCCCCAGAGTCCGCCTTTGTCATGTGGACGCTCTCGTTCTTACCTTATTCCTCTTTTTTTTTTTTTTCTATTGTTGTCTGAAATTTTACCATGAAGAATCTGTATCTTCCACGGGAGTCGCACACCTTCTCCTAAAAGCAGCAGAGGGCAGCTGACGTGCAGCGCTCCAGCCCAGCGTCCTTCATATCCATCCATCCAGTCAAACAGATTAGGGCCACGTGCAGTAAGCACTCGAGCTACATCCATGCTCACTATCCCACCTTCCCAGCAGAGGCTAGTTCGTACTTGACCCATAAACATCACAACTGTGCACAGAAACCAAAATCTGTGTCAGAATAAAATGCTCTTTTTCATGCTTATCTTTTGTGAAAAGTTTTCCAAAAAAGTTCTGCCCTTTGCAGGGCCACACCTTTGTAGAGCTGCCAGTGTACTGCAAGGCTCCGTTTTTGGGCTCGTGGTTTTTCTACTACATTATGGGCCTTAGCTAAATTTTAAAACAAACCCCTGTGATTTTTTATTTATTTATTTTTTTTTTAAATTCTCATTGCACCGATTTAGTCCCTGAGGGGTACAGTATACTTCTGTACTCCTTTTCAGCCCTGTCTGAAAACATATCTGCTCCCTTCATTTGTCTCCTCCGAAATTCAGTTTGCTGTTCGCGCATCCTATCTGCTTGATAAGTGGTGAAGTGCTGTTCAGCCCCTCCTGAACCTCTATTGTCATCTCTAGCAAATCGACAGCGGCTGCACACAAGGTAATTTATCATAGAAATTTTTAAAATGTTTTATTTTTGTGAACGTAAAGCTTGATTTACTGTTTGCATTTTCTTTTAGCAGGAACTCCTGAGCGACTGGGGCGAGTTCAGCCTCCGTTTTTTTTGTACGCCGTGAATAAAAACATTGGCAGTCTTTCCACGGGAGGTGGAGTCTTTGTCGGAAAAATACGTTTGTGCTGTCAGAGAAAACGGTTGCTTTGCGAGGGGGGAGCGGAGAGGGGTCCCCTGCATCATCCGTACACCATGACACAACTGTTATGTGTCCCAGCATTGGTGTTTCTTCTAGTCATGACTGAGGAGGGCAGAGAGCCAGGTGGGTGTGTTGTAAAGCGATTTGTGTGTAATGCAAGGCAGCTGTTGAACAGCCATGGCGTCACCGCCGTCGGTTCTTTGCTGACAGTCCAGGCAGCTTGAAGACCACGTTTGCTTTTTTTTTTGATCGCTACGGGAGGGGTCAACAGTTGCAAACACGTCATTTGACATGCGTGCAAAGAACCACCCTTTTTTTGTTGTTTTTTTTTAAATTTTTTTTTTGTCCCCCCTCCACCTCAATAGCCTGCAGACTTCACCCCCCCCCCATCTCATCTTCATGTTCTTCTGATTCCGCCTGCAGCCCTGTAGTCGTCTGAGGAGGACCGATACATGCGTATGTCACCAAAGGAACGCGACCAATTTTGTGCTCCTTGGACCATCTCACCAAAGACATTTAGCGTGGCACAGCGTAGGTCCGAATCCCAATCCGTCTGCAGGTATATCCCCGAAGAGGTCCCCCTTGTCCCTTTTGACCTCCACCCCCTCGTGGCACCGAGCATCGTGCTCCCGCCAGGGCAACCGTTCGGTCTCCGGTTCGCACCTTTCTCGGCGATGGCGGCCTGACCCTGCAGCCGTTCACCGCAGGGGTCGTGAATCACGCGCTCGACGAACGCGAGGCCTGCAGCCGATGCATCCTGGCCGTGTGGAGACGTGATGCGGTGTAATTTGGAACTGGATCAGACCGAAGCTTTGGCTTCTCCCTGTTTTATTGCCACTTTGAAGATGTCTGCAGTCAGTGAGGCAAAGCATCAATCATAACACAAGTGTAACTAGGGTTAAAGTTGGCTTACAGGTGCTCTGTCATACTCTACCTGGCCGTGTGTTTGTTGTTCCACTGACTCGGGCAGTTGCTGTGCACTCGCTGTTGGACGTCGTTCAAGGACACCGACATGTTGTTGTGTGCCGTTCACAGTGTGCTGCCGTGCCCTTCCCGCCTGTGGCGGCGTACACAAACCTTTCACAGACTCTTAAAGGTACAATTGCCCTTTTTTTTTGTTTTTTTCCCCCAAAAATTAGTTTTCTCCTCCAGCAGAGGGGTCCCACACCAGTGCTCTCTCTCGCAGTGGGGAGCGTTTCGCTTCACGCCGGCTGGTCTCCCGAGGGCCGCGCGTCTTTCTCAAAATGAGGGACAGAAATGAGTGTAGCCCTGCGGAACGCGCCTTCCCAGCAGGGCCCTGCGGTGCACATCACCCAAACTCGGTGTAGCAACCAGCTTACTGCCAGCGTGTTCCCAGAAGAGAGCCGCTGTTTACTAACGCACCTCCTTTTGTTTCCTCAAACTGTTTTCAGTTGGGAAAGAGTGCAATGTCTGTGAAAGGCCTATGAGAACAGGTTGCACATTCATTTTTTTTTTTTTTTTTTTTTTTCCCCCATTTCTGCTTTAATGGTTGCAAAATACATCTTGCTGCCCTTTTTTTTTTTTTTTTTCTTCCCCCTGCTTTTATAAGATCTGGTTGACTGTGGGCAGGAGAACTAGGAGGTTTTTTTCTTGCTTTGGAGACCTCGGTGTGCTGTTGGCCTTTGTCCTGGAAAGAGCACAGTTCCCAGAGCCGGGCTAAAGCTCTCTCTCGCCACACCGCTGGCACACGTCACGCCCGTCCTGTGTTTTCTAGCACCTGAGCGAAGACGGCGATGGGACATCTCCGGACGGTTCTGTGACATTCAGCACGAGACCAATTCCTTTGGTTCACGAGCAGAACTTTGGTCTCGGTGTTTTCGATGGCATTTTGAGCCGTGTTGAGTTGACACTTTGTCAACCGTTTTTAACACTGTTGTGCCACCAAAACCAGAACTTGCACTTTTTACAAAAAAAAAAAAACGATTAGTTGTAACACTGACTGAAAATGGGAACAAAAAATAGGCCTGGCTTCAACAACTGTGGTGACTGTGCAGGCTAGATATGGAGGTTCCTGGGAAACGTGGAGCCTTGCCAGCTAATTCCGCTGGTCATACGAACCGGGGTGGGCGTGGAAAACAGGAGCGGTTCTGGAAAAACCCTGTTCAACAGCCCGACTCCCCACGGTAAACAGAAACTTCACTGTGCTGCACCACCTCTCCTCCCTGCAGAAAGGAAATACCTTCCAACATTCTTCATTATTCCTATAATTCTTTCATTGCTGCTATTTTTAATGTCGACCCTTCCTTACGCGAGCGTCGCTCGAGGGTGGTCGTGTGTCTGGGGTGGAGGACGTGTTTACTGATTTTTCGAGCTTTGACGTCAGGGAGGCCTGGCTCACATGGAAAGTTGAAAACAGGGAGGTTTTCTCCTGCCGTTGCGTGTAAAGTGGATGTGGAAACTGTTTCCACTGACGTTCCCTTTTTTTTTTTTTTTTTTGATGGTGCTTTCTTTAGTCCAACTTTCAAATGGAGGAATTTGGTGTTTTGCAGGGTACATGTCCACCCAATTTTATTTCTCATGGGAAAATTCAGCTAACCTGACATTTTATCATGTGATTCTAGTCCCATAATTCTAATGTGGAACAGAACAGAAAATTTTGGCGCCCTGTTTTTTGCGGAAAGGGCCGCAGGGGGACAGATTGTGCCTGTGTTGTGATTTGGCAAAGCCGGCGGTGTCCCCAGGTCCGTGGCCCTTGAGCAGCTTCCCCCGTAAGCGGCGGTTCTGCCTCCCGTCATCCCGAGTGACCTCCCCCCCCACATCCCGATATACCGGAATGGTTATTGGCAAACAACCCCCGCCCCCCCCCCCCCCCCNAGTGACCTCCCCCCCCACATCCCGATATACCGGAATGGTTATTGGCAAACAACCCCCCCCCCCCCCCCCCCCTTGTTTCCCCAAGGGGCCCACAGAGTACTGTACCCGCCGCTGACTGGAAGATGGCAGTAGAGTGACCACACCATCTCCGAAAGCTGCCCTGCGATTGGCTCTCCGCAGCAGCACACCGCAGCGTGATTGGCTGGACCCGTCATCAGCCCACACCGCGGCGGAGCGGCGCTGCTGGGAACTGCAGTGAAATCACAGCACCTGACGTGTTGTAGTAACTCAAGGGCACGAGACACCAGTTTACCGGTCGGGTCCCGCAAAGGATTGCTGACGAAATGCCGTGAACTGCCGGTCACTGCCGTGCCCTGTGTTCCGCTCGGTTCTCGGGTGGGGTAAAGTGCAGAGCTTGCCGGCATTGGGCCGAGGCCTCGAAGCAAGGCTCGCTCAAAGGGTGGGTGGGGAAAGGCCCGCTTGCATGTGTCAGTTTTTCAGAAATTATTTGTTTGTTTCAATCAGTGATTGATATGTTTTCTCTTTTTAAACAAAAGCGAGCGGAGACAGAAAGTAAGCCTCCCACACAGTCGTATTTCTCAGCACCTGCATTTGAGGAAACCGAAACTAGACCGAAGACCAAAAGTTTGGAGGTGCAGAACTTTGAGGAACCGCTGCTGAGCAGCTGAGTGAGACACTTGCCATGAATGATATAAATATTGTTCTGCGTGACTGTGTCAGGGTAGAACTGCGGGCTCCACGAGGTGTTGAAAGATCAACAGTGCGAGTTGAGGCACTGAAAGCCTCCACAAGGTGGCGGCACAAGAACACGCGTGCGAGTCCGCCCTTGTTTTTCAGCCCTTTGTTCGTACCTCCAGGAGCTGGACAGGCAGTCTAGACTGGTTGAGGCGCCCTCAGATAGATGTAACAGCGCAGGAATCTGGTCGACTCTGACTCACAGGCGGACCGAGACAGTGTTGGGTCTCGACGGAAAAACGAGCTTCAGGAAACTACCTTCCACGAGAGGCCCAGGGCTGCTGCCGTCGGGATTCCAAACACGTTGATAAATATGCTTTGATTCTTCTGTACTAGATTCCTCAGAAAGCTGGAGCCTGTGAGTTTTCCTGTGCAAAACTGTTTATCAGTTTTAGACAGACATGCAAGCAGTGCAGGCTGGTCCCTTCACCTCGACACTAGACGGGCTGTTTGTGATAAGTGAAGGCATCTTGTCCATTGCAGTCCTTGTTCTGAAAGACACTGCACATATCAGGGTTGTGTTGACTTCTTTGTCTGGCCTGCGTGTCCAGAACAGCTTCAGATCAGGAGTAGAAGCTCTCAGCACCTCCAGCGAGGAATTCGAGGAAACGGCTTCATGAGTAAACAGCAGAGAACAGCATGTTTACGTCTCAGTTCCAGGAAGGACCAGCTTCCCTCCCAACACGCGCGTGCGCGTGCACACACACACACACACTCCCGGCCGCTCCTAACAGCGGTGACTCGGGACCTGACCCCCGTGCGTGTGACAGGAGCCTGAGCTTTGGAACAGGTGCCGCATTCCAAACCAGGTCCTGTAACGGTGCTCACCAGCCAATGAGCTGCTGAGTCACCGAGAAGCACAGGGATTCACCCCGACAACTTCCGACGTGAGTCACGCAGCACACTCACCGGTTTTCTCACAGCTGCGTGTCGCGAGAGGATATCGTTCCCTCCCTTTTTCGTTAGCGAGTAACCTGCCAGCACAACAAAGCCGCTCTTCAGTCAGCACAGCACAACTCGACGTTAGATGAGAACAATCTGTTTCTTCTGAATACGTTGCGTTTTTTGCATCGTGTTTATGTTGCATGTTGAGAATAATATGCCCCAGATGAAAGTGCTTTTGACAGCGTGGCCTGTTTTGGGGGACTTGGGAGGGTTTCTCTGTGTGGCCCTCCCAGCCAGTGCAGTGTGTTCTTACGCTGTTCCTACACAGGACTTGGTAAGGTAGCACACTTTCAGAACCCCAGCGAACAGGCTGCTTTTTCTCTTCTTGGCTGCACCGAGTTTTGCCGCACTTTGAGTCCTCGCGTGCAGTAAGCATGACCCGGACTCCATAAGCATCTTGAAGCGACGATCACCTTGAATTCGGGCTGCACGGTGACGCGACACCTAGCCCATGCGGTCACACACACAGGTTCGTTCCCCGTCCCCGTACGGTGTGTGTGTGTGTGTGTGTGGCGTTTGCATGTCTGTACGGGATGGTTCCTGGACCCCGTGACCCTGATTCGGGAGTGTTGTATATTCCCTGTCTGCCAGCTGCATCTCCTAACACATCCATCACAATTCAGGTTTCTATCGCCCACACCACCGCACCCCCTGTCTCTACCTCTTCATCTCGTACACAGGCACACACACACAAACACTCGCACGCACACACTCGCCAGTTGGCCTTGTCCACGTTCCTTTTTGCGGCTCTCAAATTTCTTGTTAGTCTTTAAGGGATCGTGAGTAAGGGGTGCAGCGGTGTCCCTCGGCCCTCCTCCTCCTCCTCCTCCTCCTCCTCCCTGTACTGCACTCACCCTCGCACGCCGCCTCCTACACACGCACGCTGTGAGTGTGTTTGTGTGAATGTGCGTGCCTTTTTGTTTCTGCAGGCCAGCTCTGCGCACCCCCCCTCTCTCCTCCTCCTCCTCTCACCATGTGTGTCTCCTCAAAGAGAGGGCGCGGATGGATGTGCGCGTCATGACGCGCTTTCTCCACTGACCTTTTTGTCCCAGCTCGCGGCAAAGCTGCTGCGTTAGATAACCACGCCATGGGAGGGACGCACTTGTGTTACAAGCCCCCCCCTGCCCAAGCCAGATCGCTTACTCAGTGCTTTGAGCGCCAGTATTCAGGCACATCAAGCTCACAGCTCTCCCTCAGATGCTGATCTAGTTTCTTTCTCGCTCAAGATGGCTTTCCTGACAACGGGCTCTGTTGCTCGAATGTAAAGTTTTTCACAGTATTAGAAAAAGGTGGACGTACGCCCGTACATCCGTTGCCACCAAATTGGTGGTTCAATGAAGTGGTTGCAGCAGTGCTGGCCTTGCAGCTCTCCTAGTGTTAGCAAGGTGGTTTAACCTGAAGGCAAAGAGAGCAGCAGAAAACTCGCTTTCAGTCTGTGAGGGCAACAGAAACTAACAGTCCCAATTGTGTGCTGTGCCCACTGGTTTCTCAGAAGTCTTCACATTGTGGGTTTATAATAAGTAAAATGGAGAGGCCTTCTTATTAATCATGTGTCAGAGAGGTTGTCTGATGCTTTATCCATTTGTTTTATTCTTGTGGGTTTTTTTTCCTCCTACATTTCAAAAATAATGGTTAAAAATAATAGTATGGGCAACTCCTTCAATAACAGACTCAGAAAATTGTGTTTAAGTCCCTGTATTCAAATACTGCGATGACCTGCACTGGTTTAAATGTTTTGTTATAGACTAACTGCAATAGTGACGACGCACAGCGCTTAACTGGACTATTATCTGCAACATTTTGTGATGGTGAGGCTTTTTATGTTATAAATATGAAAATGTTGGAGTGATGAAGTACAGTGGATTTTTGGGGTTTATGTTTCAAAAAAAATATGCTGGGCTTCTACCTATTTATGTATAAGGAATTAACTCTTGCACGGGGTGTGTGTGTGTGTGTGTGTGTGAGTGTGAGTGAGGTATAGTAACCCCTCGGTATCCAAATCTGTTTGTCCTGGAATATGCATTGGATGTTGAATCCATTCCTATCATTTTAAATAGGAAAAAAAAAACAATGTGCCCCCTCTGCCGTCAACCCATGACTTCAGCATGATAAACACTGTGAAAACCAGTAACCTATTAGAAAACACTTAATGTCGTCATTAGTTTTCATGTTTATAGCACGTTTCACATGTTAGTTGCTGCGTCTCACACGGAGGCGAGGGGCACGTGTCCGGGGTCCGCAGCCCAAGTTCAGTCTCATCATATATGGAATAAAAGGAATGAAGAGGTGTCAGAGTAACCCGGCACCTCTGTATCTTTGACACAACAGCCAGCGTTTAAATAAAGTGGTTTATTTAAACAATGGAATTTGGAGTAAATGCAAACCCAAACGTGTTCGGACAAAGCAAAGCTATCAGAAACAGCTGGAAAGACTCCAGTGCAGGCAGGCACGCAGATCTTGGTATACAGTACAGTATATTACAATGCATACAGTGTTTTTATTACAGGGCACTGTCAGTATTCATGTGTTTGTTATATGTTTATTTTAACTTTTAAAATATTTTTGTTGTATGTGTTTGCTTTTTTTTTTTATTACGGGTGAACTTTGGATAAAAATTTGTTATAGCAAAAGTTCCCATTTGGATACCAATATTTAGGTACTAAAATTCAAGAGCCGTTGTAGCGAAAATTTGGATACAGGCAGTTGAGATGCCGAAGGGTTGCTGTTGGTAATGTACTGTACACGTGTAGGCAGCTGGCAGCATTGCAGTTGAAGCTGCTACCTTTGGAGCTGGAGGACCAAGGTTCGAATCCGACCCCCTGCTGCAGTTGCCTGCATTGATACAGTAAGGGTAAATGGGTAAATCACTGAAAGTTACTTTGGAGCAAAGAGTCAACTATGTGAACAAATGGGGAAGTTATACTTGACCATGTTCGTGTATTCTGTATGTGTGAGTCCTGGACTTTTCCAGAATGTAACTGCTTTGAGATAGCAGTCCAAAGTGGGTGGGGGGGGGGGTGCACATGGTGGCCAGCAGGCCCCTAAACGCTGAAGAGCTGCAGTACTTGGCCCATGCGGTGGTGCTGTGGATGCCAGCTGGGTTCCTTTCTGAATTGCCTGTATTTTTTTGCTAGTTTAAGAGTTTTCTAACAATAGCCCCTGATTCACACGGCGGAATTTCACCAACCGCACCCTCACGTGCGAGAGGATAATGTCTAAGGATGTAAGGGTGGTAAAGTGAGCTTGGTTTGTAGACCTGTCGTAAGACTCCCATATTTACCCTGGAGTGTGTACTGCGTTGCCACTGCGAGAGCAGTTCTGATTTAGAACGGCCTGGTCTGCTTGAGCTGTGTTGTGGAGATATAACCCTGCGAGGAACAGGAGTGCCGGGGTTATTATGTTCAGTATGTTACAGTCGGAAGCTGTGGAGCAAGAATTGGCAGTTCGCTAATGCGACAATGTTGATGTCACTTGGAAGTATCTTGTGTCACTCCTGGCAGCAGGTTTCTGAGGCTGAGGAGGGAACTTTCATGAGCAGAGTTTCTGCCCAGGCCCGCTGGGATCCCGAACTGTGCCCTGCATTTTTGCTTTACGTCCTTCGAGCCCGTGTGAACGATTTTGAGCGTCACTCGCTTGAACTTGGTCCCATGGTTTTCCCTTGACCATTACATTACATCTATAGAGCTTCGGTTTGGTGGTGTTTTGCTAAAATAGGAGAAAACCGTTGCTCTAAAGCTCTGTCTCAAGAGGCAGAGCAGCACAGTCTGTTAACAATTTGGAAACACTTGGAAAGCTGTTGGTTTTTCACAGTGCCTTCGCCCAGCAGGTTGCAAACATCCATCCACGTGTTCACCTGTGGAGTAAGCGCTGCACGTCCTCCAAACATGGCCACCTCGATGCACGGCGAAGCCAGGGGCGTGACCTCGAACCTCTCCGGATCAGTGAGGCCATCCAGCTGTGCGGTGTGGTCTGTCTTTAGGCCAGATACAGAAAGGCCAGATACAGAAACAAAAATAACTGTTTGATGTTAAACTGAACATATATTATTCACTCAAAGTATATTTTGACTCGACATATTTGTGTAGTGATTTACTCAAATAATGGAAAGACTTTTTTTAAATTTTTTTTTTTTTACATGGTCACATTTTTTCCGCAGTTCAAATTCCTGTTGAGTGACCTATTGTGTGCTGAGTGGAATCACATGGGATATTTTTGTGGTAGGTAGCGTCTGGGCAAAACAGAAGCTTGCTGGAAATTTGCCCAGCATTGCTGACATTCCTCTTCATTTAAAGCAATTCTCTTTAATAAGAACGTAACATGTGGTGAAGGGTGGTGCAACCTGATCGACGTTTGAAAAGCTGCTCTTTAAGACCCAGCTAACAAGGAATGCTTGATGGAATAAACTTCATGCTGGATTAATGGTGAGACTCGGCATCTAAATCCTGTGCTAAAAATACATTGTAGTGAGTTCAGTCCCAGAGAAATCTACTCCGTGCAGCATGAAGCAATACGTTCATTTGACAGAGATGTAAGAAAGATAAAAGAGTTTATTTTCCAAATAAATACACGCATCCCTCATATAACTGGATTAATTTGTTCCATGACATCACCCCATTAGGGAAATTCCTGTTGTGAGGGGGTAAAATTATTATAATGTCTCATGGGGAGAAAAATTTGTTTGCGAACAAAGCAGGTCAACTAATGTTCGGTAAAATACCACAATAAAAGGTATTTGTATGCACGACAGTAACGCTAATATTTTTTAATAATATTTGTGGCAAAACCAGTAAACAGGTAAACCCTGTTTTACACACCTGACGTGTTCCTGAAAGCAGTATGTAAATTGAAATTGCTCATACCGGGATCCTGTTTTACATTATTTTAAATGGGGAAAAATAATAATTTGTTCCAAACCCATCTGAAAATCCCCAAACCAACTTTCCCAAATATCAGTGAAAGACTGAAAAACACCTTGCAGCACCACGCACCACACGGGGCATCGTGTCACACCGCGTAAACACAGGGCATCGACCTGCGCGCAGTCCAGCTCTTCTGGTAGTCACATTGAGGAAAAATAAGACGGTTTAGAATCTGCAGACAAGGCAATTCACTGTGACAAACTGCTACTGCGCTCACGAGTGAAGAGAACCGATGCCGATTCATCTTCACCTCCGTTTTTCCGCAAGCTTTTCACCTTATTTTTTAAAATTAAAACGGAGACCTTGCACAAGCGTGTCTAATTGAAGCGAATAAGAGAGGAAACTGTAAGGATAATGAAAAGGAACCTCCGTTACATCTTGTCGTACTCCGGTGTTGTGTCACGCGGCCGTACGATGGAGGAACGACACGCGAGCTTTGGTTTTTCTCGATTTCATGCAGATAAATTTCTGGCGCTGCATGGTGACTGCATTAAAACAGGGTGTCTGTCGCGCAAGCCGGAAGCTGCTATTAAACGTTCAGCTGCGTTATAGTGAAATGACGTACACCGAGGCTGTGTTTACCTCTGTGATTTACCTGTACGTATATGTTCTTCACGGCTTTTTACCGTACGAGTCCACGTTACGCAAGAGCTGAGTGCGAATACGTTTTCCTTGGAGTTGCAGAACAAACTGGCTGCAGTTGTTTTGTTTTCACATAAGGTAGAGTGACAGTATTAAATAAATCACAGCGTGAATTAAGACAGTGATAGAATACTGGCAGGCAGCGGTCTCAATGTGACAGGCACAGTCGTGGCTTTGTTTTCAAGGCACCAAGAAACACACTGCAGTCGTAGGGCAGCAACGTCCATCTATACCTCGGGTGAGAACTTGTGTTGAGTAGTTAGTGTTTCTTGTACTGCAGTGTATTTTACCAGCAGTCATTCATTCCCAAACTGTCCCGCACAACTCGCAGGAGGTCCGAGGGGCCCTGGAGCAGGAGCAGGAGTTCAGCGTTATGAGATGTTGAAGTAACCAGAGGTAGTAACCAGTAACCAGAAGTAACCGGCCACGTCCACCTCTTTGTTAGATAAACAGGTTTATCTAAAAAACGAAACGTGGAGTAAAGGCGGTGACACGGCTCACTTTCAGACGAAGCGAAACCAGCGGAAACGGCTAGGATGCCAGTGCAGGCGCACATGCATCTCACTTGGGATAAATGTGCAGCAGTGTACATACATACAGTATTTTTATTACCGTGCACAGTATGGTACTGTATGGTATTTATTTGTTTTTTTTTTCTTTTTTCAAGGGACTGCTGTATTGTCCATTGTGTCTACATGGGCTTGTACTCTGGATTCCTGAGCTGTACTCCACTGTGGTTGTGTGTGCACCGCACCTACCAGGCTGTAACCAGGGAACACGGTGCCACGGCTCTGGCCTGGCGCTGGGGCAGGTCACACCCTGCCGCTGCTGCCAGAAGGCTCCTTGCCCCCTGGGGTTGACTAGAGGCCAGCATGTATCTGAGCTGGGGTGTTGTTTTCACCTGGGTGCTAAGCACTAAGTTGGCACCCAGCTAGCTATGAGCCTGGGTTGAACCCAAACGCCTTTAGCTTCGTACAGCACGTCCTTTATTTGGAGAGGCATTATTAAATGTAATAATAGTAAAAGTGGGTGTAGAATACAGGAAGGGGTTTGGCGGGTCATGCTAAGTTTACAGCAGACACAGTATAGTATTAGTCTACTTTGTGCCTGTGCATGTTTTAGCAGCAGTTTCTGAGCACAGGGGAAATGTCCCCCCCCCCTTGTGACAGTTTGTCCTGGGAGATATGGTGCCACCTGTAGGAAACAATGACTTTTACCCCACTTTGCTGTACCTCCCCAAGCAGTTGCTGCTTACTGATCCCCCCCCCCCATCCCCAACCACTTGCTGAAGCCCCAGACTTACACTTCATGCCTCCCACTGCTGTCCCAGCACTTTCATTCCACAAACATGATACGCAGGGGTGGAATAGCGGTTGGCTCACATTCAGGCCCAAAGTATTGTGTTCAGTCAACAGTGTTTGATTTTTAAAAAAAAGTTTTTTTTTTTTCAAAATGCAAGCCCCCCCCAATTTTTAAGTTTTAAAAATCTGGCTTCCTGCTTTGACATAGAGACTGTGGACTGATATTAATAGAATGTGTACATGAAGGAACGTTTCTTTACACAGTAGTTTTGGTGGCTGCGGTCGTGTTTTCCTGAATGGATACAAATTTCGTGGCCGGGTATGGCTTTTGAGAATTTGGCTGAGACCCACAGTGGTTGGCCGTGTGCACAATAAGGACATGTCACATGACCTGTACATGTACTGTGTCCTCCACACTCCAACCGACAAACATAACAGGCGTACCTTGGTTCTCATTGTAACTTTTCTCCTTCCAGACTGCTCATGTTTAACATGGGACTTTGCGTGGCAGGAGGTCAGGTTAGAGGCGTGCTTTTCCTTTTTTGTGTGACCAGAGGGCACTCTTTAACACAACATAGCTCCATTGTAGGTCCTCAATGAGGTCTCTTGTTTCTCTAAAGCAGAAAAACATTCAGTTAACACCCACGTTACAAAAGCCTTTTATAGGCACCTGCGTGAATTGCGCTGCCACTGCCTCGGCCCACTGTTCCGCCATCGTTCTGTAAGGTGTCCGGCAGCTAATGAGAAGAGCAGGGCGGCCGGCCTGAAAAACTCTCCAGCACCGGGCTGTAATGGCCTCCATCAGTTAGGTCAACAAGAACCTGCGTACGTTCCCAGGCTGTCAGCTCATTTTCCCTGAGACGGAGGGCTGGGTTCCCACACTCCGGACCCCCTGTCGTCCTCATGCCCTCATGGTTTACTGTCCTCCCTCCCTCAGTTCCCCCCTCATAAGGTCAGTGTCTCACACTCCTTTCGTGCTGTTTTCCTGCCCTTTCGTACTCACCTTTCTCTAAAATTTAACGTTTTTACTGACACACAGCAGACTTTCTCACACACAAGCGCACACACAAAACCATCTTGTCCGCATGCTCTGTCACACCCGGAGAGATGCGCTTGCACACAGCGTGTGCGTGTGTGTATTGAAGGTAAGGTGACAGCGAGGGAGTCCAAAGTACCCCGCTGTGCCCCCCCCCCCCCGCTTCGGCTCTCCCCGGCTCTCTTCGTGCCCCTTCTGCAAGGTGTAAACCCCAGGGGGTTGTGAAGGCTGAGACGCCTGTTACGTTTGACACCTGACCCTTGGGCGAAGGCACTGTTCCCATGGTGGCCACCCAGAATTCCCAACATCAGCTGACCTCTCCTGGTAACAGAGTATAAGGAAATGTGCAGGGAGGTCATGGGGTCACGTACAGTGTCATCGTTCCGGTTCGCACTGCGTACGGAAAGTCTTCAGTGCCGTGCTGCGGTATGTAGTCTGACATTCGGGTCGCACCCTGGATGTATTTAATTAAAAACCGCATGAAAGATTTGCGAACAGGACATATGGAAAGCTTTACCCCCGCTGTTCCAGCAGCAGTTGCTGTTCAACAAACTTTACTGTGATCACAGGGCAGAACAATTTTAACAGGTGGACTCAAGTTTCTTTTTCGTTTAACTCGGTTGAAAACACTTTTAATAAAGAGTTCAAACACAGTTTTGCTCACCAAACTAACGGCGATCTAACAGAAGGGAGACGGTCGACCGGTTTGCTCACTCCCCTTACGTACCTATTCTCTTGAGCCTTGGGCTGTTAGAAAGCGGCTCGAACTGAACCTGGCTGTTGTGCGTTTCTAAACTGTGGGTTCAGGCCACTTTTTGCTGTTGTCTGACGTGGAAAGTCATAAAAAAACACGAGTGGAGGGGGGAGAGTGGACGCTGTTTGTGGAGTGGTTATGCAGGCCATGAGAAATACTGTAAGTCTGCAAGTGTCTATCCTTGGGCTGAGTCACTGTGGTCCTGGGCCTGTTCCATAGGCATGGGCCACTGGGCTGCACAGCATGCACCCACACGGGACACCGGTCCAGCACAGCACCATGAGAAACACTTGTTGAAAAATGTTGTTTGGAGTCCTTGGACAGCGTTGCCTCACGTCACGGCATGCCAGTCGTGTGTTTGGTGCCGTGATTTAAGGAGCCCGGGGCCTGTGTGCTCTTGGGAATAAGTGTCCGCTTGCATCAGGCCCTGACCCTTTGCTCTGTCTCAGCACGTGAAAGTTCTGTGTGGTTTGAGGCAAACCTTCACCCTGTTGCACAGCGATACTCCTCTTTTGCTGACGTTGACCCTGACTGCCTTCTCTCCTGCAGTACAGACCCCTGCTCAGAGAACAAGACTTCACCCACAGTTCCTGCCGATGAAACTTTGCTGAATCACACACAGCAAAAGTTGCGTCTGAAGACAGGGTCATCGATGGCCTTCATCGATATCTTTGCTTTTCTGTGCTTGGTTTTAGATGCTGAGTATCCAGTGAGTGGGGTACTTTACCTGGGGTGCGGCCTTGTCACTGTAGCTGAAGTCACCGTGATTTTCCAGAAGTTTACAAAAAGCACAGTGCCTCTTCAAACAGTTGATGATGTATTGCGACTGTTTTTTCATGACTATGAATTTCTGGCACCCGTGCAGTCATCACTAATAATGTCAAATGCAAACATTTTGTCAGGAAAAACCTGTTAGCCGTCTGCCTTCAAGGGCACTAGTAGTTTCCCTACGCATAAGATGGCCTTTAAAAGCCACAGAGAAAACAAACAGGAGGGGGAAAAAAAAACAGTCAGCATTCATTTGACTGCTTCTTGTTCAAAAATGTCAGCCTTTGGTTTTGTGTTTTGATCATTTTTGCACAGGTGTTGCAGATTTCATCTGGGTGAAACCATTGCGTTTTGTATCCAAACCTCCGGGTATTTGTGTACAGCTCTGCTGCAAGACCTTAAAACACAGTATGACTTAGGCGTCAAGGTAGAGAAGTCTGCTGTGTACATTACTTAGTGATATATGGAGTGAGAAAGAGGAGCCATTCCTGTTTTAATACAAACTCACTGCACACAGTCAGGCTTAACATGCCACACTTCCGTAACTAAACCACATGGACCACAACAAGGATGGATGAAATTACAATGGCTCCGACCGGTAAATTCCGTTTTCCGTTCCTAAAAATGCTATGCAAATCAAAATTGCGTATTATTTCTTGTTTTAAACGGAGGAAAAAAAACTATGCATTGACAGCCCATCTGAAAACCGACAAGCCAACTTTCCCAAATATCCCTAAAACGCTCTAAAATGCCTTAGTAGCACGTGAAGTATCGTGCCGCTTTATTTAGCAGATCAAAATGCAGACCCTCCACAAATACATAGAAACAAAGCAAACATGAGAAACTGTTAGCAAAGTATGCCCCTTATAGACTGCTGTACTAAACAATATTACATCACAAGGTCCAGAAACAAGCAACTTGGATGACACGTGACTTAGAATCTATTCATTTCTCGCAGACAGACTTCTGGCTCTGCACTATAGTTAGGGTTTTTTTGCGCAAACCCGGAGCTGGTATTAAAAATTTAACTGCGTTACAGCAAAATTGCGTGAGCCAAGGCTGCGTATTCCAGGGTTTACCTGTATTTTCAGGGCGCTGTCTTCTTTTCAATAACTGTTCCGTATATCGATTCATTCACCAACACATGGTGTTATTCCTGTATATATTTTGCCTTGTCAGTGTATTGCATGAAGTTGATCTTGGCAACTGGACATTTAAGGGTCAACTTTAGTGACGGTGCATTTTCCGGAGAGGGCTTAACCTATTGAAACCTGTATGGTGTAGTAAATAATAATTTGCTCTTTCTTCCCTAGTCATAAACGGCGTAAAGAGTAGCACTCCTCTTGACCGGTTCCGAGTGCGAAATCTCAGTCACCACTGTGCTTCTCTCCAGCTCTTTGTGGAAGCGTCATTCCAAGTCGGGTTGCATTTTAGTCAGTTACACTGATAATTAAAATTTCACCAGTGTTGGCATTACCTCCAAGTGACCTCCGTGTGTGCGGAGACAAACGGGAGCTGCTGTTTCCCAGGCTCAGAGACGTAAACAACGGTCCCGCTCCCTGGTGTGAGTGAGGTGTGAAATGTTGAACTTTAAGGATGGGGGTTGGAGCCCTTCACACCTGTGCAGAGAGGGTCAGAAGCTTGTATTTATTTATTTACTTCTTGATATGCGTGTTGAAACTCTTTTTCATCGGGGAAGTGCTTTGGCAACCCCCAAATGTAAATTTGCTGTTCTTGCACCAGGTTTTACCTTTTATTACATCTGTCCTTTTTTTTTTTTTTCCCGAAAGCACCATAAGGTGTGTCAGTCTTCCAAGCCCGACTCTATCGGCTGGTCACAGCCGAGAAAGGGATTAAAAAAAAAAAACAAATAGTTGCTTCCAGAACAATCCCATAATTGTGTAGGGGAAATTTCATGTCTAGACGAGCGATTCGGGGTTTAAGTGTATCTTAGTTCTGGCCGAAATGTTGAGTCCATTTTTATCTGAAAAGCCTTCTGTGCTGTCAGCAGTTGTGTGGCAGCTGGGGCCACGTGCATGTCTCGCATCATTATTGGACACTGTAGGTGTTACCAGTAAGCTATGGCATATTTTTACAAACGTTAACTTTGCGGATGCTTCTTATACACAAAACCTGCTTGATCATGCTTTTTCCATCTACTTTCTCCATTCTCACTTTGCCCACTGATCTCCTACCTCCAGCTGGCAATGGAGGTGCAGAAAGGGGTTTTTTTAAGGATTCACTGAACTAGTTTGTGAGGTGAACCTGACCACTGCTTGACTGTTCCCCTCGTATTTTAGTTTTATTGGCTCACTTGCAGGCAAAAGCAGTTACACTCAACCTTATTCCTCGTAAAATGTAGCTAAATATGAAACGTTGCTTCGACCCGGTAACCCTTTATAATGGTTATATTTCCACACATCTCATGTCGGAGATGAAACGTGCGTCTGATGTCCTGCAAGCGGCCCCGGGGACGGCGTCTGGGGGGCCGTTGGGCTGTCTTGTGTCCGCCAACCCCGCCGTGCTGAAAGAGCGAGGGGGTCGGGGCCGTCTGGGGGCGGCCGCGTGCAGTGCGCCAAAGCCCCTGGATGAACGTCTGAGGGGAGCGCAGGGTCGCGCCGCGCTGAGACGGGCTGTGACTCACGCAGCGTTTTCACACAGCCGCAGTGCAGCACAATGACAGACACCCCCCTTCACCTCCACCATTGCCGCTGCCACCTCCCATCGTGGGTCCGAGCTCGGCTCACCCCCAGTGCGTGTCCCAGTGAACCGGTCCGTCTTTGTCAGACTGTCTGCGTGTCCCACTTTCCTCTCTCTGTCTCACACTGGGGCTGGAGGAGACGTACTGTTTTTGTGCAGGTGAACTTCTCTGCTTTGTGCTCCTCCACTCTTCCCGGTCTGGGCTTCATTTTTATGGAATGCAATTTTTTTTTTTTTTTTTTTTTAGAGATGTGCCCATTGATTTTGCTGCCCTCTCTTCAAAGCCTTGTCTGATCACTGGCCACGAGTTTACAGGCTTGAAGATTGTTGAACTATTTGTGAAACATTTCTCGTAAGTGCATCAAAGCCTGGACTTTACTCTGATTCACTTGTTTCCAGGAAAGTGGTGTACAGATACAGTGATATCGACCATTGCCTCAAGCAGGCTGAATTGGTGGACCCTGAGAAGGGACACTATCCCTGTGGCTTACCACGGTACTCCCCTGGTTAGAGAATTTATATCTTCTTTGGAGTTGTGTTTTGAATTGTGAATAAACATGTTCTGTGGTAAACAGCGGTATTTGCTGTCAATCTTTACCTAAGAATTTTGTCACCAATTTGTGTATCATAACCTTTGGCTTGGTTTGTAGAATAAAGAACACTATCTGTACCAGTAAATATGGAGGAGCTCTGTGATGCTTTGGAGTTGCTTGCCTGCCACTGGCACTGGGTGCCTTGAATCTGTGCAGGACACTCAGAAGAGAAACATGTAGCTCAATGTCAGAAAGCTGGTCTCAGTTGCAGGTCATGGGTCCTCCAGCAGGACAATGACTTGAAACAAATTTCAAAAAGCACTCAGAACAGATGAGAAAAAAACACTCAATGGTTCCAGAATGCCCTGATATGAGTCCTGACCTGAATCGCATAGAACATTTGTGGAATGAACTGAAACTTGCAGATGGGAGAAGCTCCCATCGAACCTGAGAGAACTGAATCGGGTTGCTCAAGGAGAGTGGACCAGACTACCAGTGGAGACATGTAGAAACCTCATGCACAGCTACAGAAAGAGCGAGATTGCAGTTACAATCTCCAAAGACTGTGCTACCAAGTATGAGGTTAGGGGTCCCAGGATTTTCGTCCATTTGTTTTATTATTCAAAATAATATGTTAATTCATTAATCAAAAGCAGAGTTTCAGTTCTGTTAAATGTGAAATAAGGAATTGTGGATACCAAATATTTTTGTCAGCTTCAGCTTATTTCAAGGAATTTTTTTTTGTGTGTGTGGAAAGAGTGGAAGGGTACCGATACTTTCGGCTGCATTTTTCGATTTTTTTTTTTTCCTAACCATAAAGGGTCCTCTTCTTGAGAAAATAATTTCAGCTGTGAATGGGCAGTGCTTTCAGTTACGATATAATAGCTGTGCACTATGCTTTTGAATGTTTAGCCGTTAGATAAGTTATGCGATTAAGTTTATAGCACTGAAGTGTAGTGGCAGCGCAGGCAGCAGTTCTTGCTGTCGGGGTTTCATTCCAGCTCCAGGACTGTTTTGGTTTGCATGTCCTTTCCTTGTATGTATGGGCTTTCACCAGGTACTTTGGGTTAATCCTCCCTTCAGTCTGAAGCACCCTGGTGACTGAGCAGCAGGCAGATGCGTGGGAGAGTCCCGTAGAGGGACGGGGTCCAGACCGCCGTGTTCCCCTGGTTTATGAGCCGCGCTTCCCAGTGCAGACACTGGATCAGCATGACCCTAATAGATGGCCGGTTAAATACATTGCAAGAAAGTGTAAGAAAAACTGTGGGTTGACTGAGAGTAAACAAGGAGATGATGATGCAGACTCTTTCGAGTTACCCAGGATTTCTCATAGATTGTATTTAAAAGAAATTAAGAGTTGTCTCATGCTGAAGGGGATTCCCACTAAAGACAAGGAGCTCAGAGAATCCTCTTTGCTTTCACTTTTTGACTCAGTTGTGTCAAAACCAAAGTTCTTCTGAAAAAAACCTTCTGCGTGAGGTTAAAAGTGGCCTTCAGTTGTTTGCCCTTTCTTGCAAATACTCAGATGACACTGATCAGGGAGTTTTCAAACTTTCTGGAAGACCTGCAGTCTGAATCATAATTTTATAAAATGAGTATTCAATCTGAGAGCTGCACAATAAATGTCATATTTATACATTACTGCCCCACTGTTGTGCTTCTCATATTCCTCACAGCTACTGAAGCTTTTTTTTTTTGTTTTTTAGTGAGATTTCTCATAGATAGGAGCTAAAACTTGTTCAACTCTCCATCACGCCGGTTTGGATTTTGTTTGCAGTGGCCAATTCGTTTAGAGGAAAAGATGCGAACAGGCAGATGATCCACACCTGTAAGAACGCGCACCTGTGTGCCCGCCGAGCGTTGGGATGTGTTGAGATTGCGTTTGCTTGTCTTCACCACCCGTGGCTCGGTTGCTGTTTTTTTTTTGCACATTCCTTTGTCTGAGATGACCTGTGGGAGGGAAGTGCTGCACTTGGGCTACCATCAGCCTCCCGCGTCTCCTGTTCTATTCCCACCGGGACTAGAGCAGGAAGCCCCCTCACCCCCTTTTCCACTTCGTTGGTTCCCTCTCTTTCTTGTCGTTTTCCCTCTTCCTGGCTGTGTCGTTCCTCGGTCGTGACACCATCTTCTTTCTCAACCCAGCAGACCTCTTTGACACGTTTCCCGAGCGCTTAACAGAACTCATTGTGCATGTTTGTCCAGAACGTAATGCCAGCAAATACTCACAGTTAGAAGCATTTCCACTGCTTTTATATGTCCTCTGCAGTATATTTGGATTTAGCTTGGAGTTCACTGAAAATTCATTGTGCTTGAAAAGAACATCCATACACAGCAGCTGCGAGCAACTGTTGCAGTTTGGAAAATCTAGAAGACAAACTGCTGTTTATACTATATTTTCTGTAGTTTCACGTTTAAGGTTCTTTGACTTTGTATTCGATTTGCTCCAGCTGTAGATACGCTGGTACATATAGTTCATTGGTTTATATATTTTCAGTCTCACGTCTGTTTAGAAATAGCATTTTCAAATGTACGATCTCAAAATGATTGTCCGTCCGTACAGACACGGGGGAAACGTGCAAAAACTACACAAAGTCGGAAAACATCTTTCGATCTTATTTACTGCAGTCTTCCCGTCCACGTATGCGTGGATCCATTCAAATATGAGCAACCGTACTGTATTAAGGTCTTCATAAAATTGTTACAATAAATTTACATCACATTAGTGATTTTGTGCATTAAAATATTTTTGTGAAAAATACTGAATATTTGCCTGATTATAAACTTTTGACTGACTTAAATTTCACTGCGCAAAGTCTGTTGTCACATAGTCCGCTAAAGCCAGGATCTATGTTTACCTTTTTCTTGCAGACTTATTGGAATTAACGTTAAAACTGGGTTTCCTTTTCCCATGCTTTGTTTCAAATTTATTACCTTAAAGCTTTTTTATATTTAATTATTGTAGTTACTGTAATATTTTAGGATCCTTCATACTGTACACAAATTCTAAAAGGCACCTCCACCCTCATTTAATGCATTTAAGGGGGAATGTTTGGACTGTTTTTGCATTTATACATTGCAGTTTTTTTTTGGTTCTGGCCCAAAAAAAAGGAAGTTGAAGGAAGGAATGAGGTTGCTGCAGACAATGGAGACAAAGGGCCCTAATAATGAAATGATGTCACAAGGGGAAAGAAAGAAAAGACGTCACTGAGCAATGGCAGGCCAAAGGGTGTTGAACTGGAATGTGGGACAAAACGGAACAAGAGGAAGAGGAGTCCAGAGTTGGACACTATGCTTTTGCGTGGGTGACTAGCAGACTCGGCTGGGCTGAGTATGTTGCTTGTTTGCTCTGCTCAAGCACTTGGCAAAAATATCCACAGAATGCAAGTCCATGGAGCCCAGTCTCTGATAGTTGTCTGGAACTTCTTTGGAAATTCTGTTAAGCTTCATGGGACGCTGGAGCTGTCACAGTGGTCTCTGTTGTCCTTGAATGGACACACACTTGAGTCTGAAAGCTGTTAAACAAGGATCAGGGTTATCGAAATATCTTGAGGTTCTCATTGCTGATGCAGACCTTTGTTGCCCCTCTTACTGTATAATATCCCCACAGATCCTACAGCATTAAAAAAATCTCACTTCCAGGCCGAACCCACTGCGACATCTTTAAACAAATACTGACAACTGAAACTTGTCCGAAATACGGTGTTGTAACTTGAAACTTATAACAAACTTTTAACTACTTAACTTGGCTGAAGGAATTTTTTCCCCCTCTTGCCAGTTTATGTATGTCTTTAATCATATCTTATTTTCTGAGACGCATGTGTACTCTGGGGAAAATATTCCACTTTGGCAACAAATTTGTTTGAAAGGGATTTTGTACCCGCAGGTATTGTAAGATTTATACACTTTAAATTGGGGGGGAACAGGTTTTTCCAGTGTCCGGGATGGCGAGTCCTGTTCAACTGCCCAGAAGCACCGGCGTTGGTTTCTTTGGCATCTTAAGTAAAGAAGCAAAGCACAATGTTGATTTACTTACTTAGCTTAAGTGCCTTACAGGAAAAGTCAAAACTGCATGTGTGTTTATTCCATATACATTGTAATTAAAACTGCTGTGTACTGACATTCACACGTGCCGGGTGGGTGGCAGCTGGAGAGCTGAGCCGCAGAGCAATTTCCCCACACCGGTGACATCAGAGAGGGCCTTTGTGTCGGCTTGCTGACATCATCACTGTCACTTTCGAATCAGAAGTGGGCTGCTGTGTGTCAGATGCGGGGCCTGATTAGACAAAGACCTCCACTCACCCCCCACCCCCCCACCCCACATACTTTCCGAGGCCCCTGACCTCCCTCTAGCTGTAGCTGCGTAAAAGCCTTCACTTTGGGGACCCCCAAGGTGGCGCATCTGTGAGTCAGGTGCAGCCTGCTGTTGGCGTGGAAACAGATGCGTCCACCGTAGGATGAGATGAGCCTGAGGGAGTACTACAGTGGGATTCATCGCACTGTGGATCAGGCTGTGCAGAGAGCTGACTGGCTCAGCAGAGCCAGGTCACATGTCAGAATACTTGTCAGTGTTTCTGGGAGTTTCTGCTGGTGCAGAATAGGCAAAGCTGAAATAGTGACACACTTGGGTCACCGAGTTGGAACTGAGATAGTGGACTGGGGGTAAATGTCAGCAAGTTTCTCCTCCACCTAAATGGGTAAAAGGGCAGCTCACTGAAATAACCCGCACGCAGACAAGGCCGCTCCGGCCGTGTTCAGCGGTGCTGAATCTCAATTCCTCTGTCACGGGTTTCGTAATCCATAAATAAAAATAAACCCCGTACGCATTAGATGCCGCAGCCCTTCTAGAAATGTCTGAAGGCACGCATTGTTTCCCTGGAAACAGTGCTCTCGTTCTTCTGCTCATGTTTAAAAAAAAAAGTGTGGATATTTGTGAGGTGGGGATGCTGTGCTGTGGTGAATGATGAGCTGTCACTGTGAAGAATTTGTCTCGCACACAAATGCAGGCGCTCGAAAGAGGTCACCCGAGCCTTGTGGGATTTCTCCCTCCCGTCCCCCGCGCTCTCTCTGGGGCTGTGTGTGGCTTTTTGCTCCTTAACTCTCGTGCTATATCTTCTTTCAGTGACCTCGCCATATGTGTTCATAAGTAAATCGTGCTATTATTACCTGTATTTGAATACCAGGGCTATGCAGTGTGCATGAATGTCAAGTTGTCCTTTTGTCCCTCACACCTTTGCGTGCCCTCGTCGAAATGCGTGGCTACACCTGCTGTGGGTCCTGCCTTGTTTCCAGGGGGGCAGCAACCACTGCCCTAACCGCCGCACTGCTGCCGGCGGGCCGTATCTGCGTTTACCTGTAAACTACCGGCGAGGTGGAAAGGAAGAAACGCAGGGTCTCAGAGTCAAAGTAGCTTTGTGCAAAGTGACGAGACACATCAGGAGTGAATTGCACAATAAGAACAGTTGTTTTGTCAGGTGGCCACATTTGCTTGACGTGGTATGAAAATGGGTAAAACCTGGGACAGAGGATGCTTCGTTTTGCCCCTTTTTGGACTTTTGAAGGGTCAGAATACGGACCTCGTGGCTGAAAATTGCGAGTCGTGCTGAAAGAGCCTCACGCTTTGATGCAGAAGAAGCTGCAGGTGTAAGTGTGCGGGTTCTCGTCCTTTTCTCTAGCAGCGGAGAAGGGCAGCGCGCTGCAAGGACGGCGCTGTGGCCGAAGGAGGCGCACGGCACTCGCTTGTGTCTTTGCGGTCCTCGTGAGGTGAAAAGCCAGGGGGAAGCTGCGGGGGCGGGCATTGGGGGTGTTTGCTCTGACAGTGACGCCACACGCAGCAGAGGGGGATTGCCTGATAAGTGGGCGGAAGAATAACAGCCCATGGGCTGCACCGTAGAGGAACCAGCCGCTGTGGTCTGTTCCGACGTCTTGCGTTCGCATCATCTACTAACGTGTCCCCCTCACTGGGACTTTTGACAAAGCACCGCAGAGAGGAATTCCTTAGCTGTGGTTTTTTGTCTCATGTACAGTAGAGCATTTACAGGGAGGAAAGGTCAGTGGGTTTTTTTCTTTCACTTTTTTGCCCTTTAATTATAAACAGGGCTTCTTCTGCCCTCTTTTACCCTCACTTAAATGGATGCAGAAAGCACGGTAAAATTTAATAAACATGATAATAAACAATTTTAATTTGCCGCTGTACATTTGGAACGGCATATTTTAATTTAGTAAGACCTCAGTTCTGTTAAGAGTTGAATAATAAGGGCATCACATCAAAAATCGGGTTGCTTTGCGTTTACACGTGACAGATCGTGGTTACTCTGCTTCGGCCATCTCTTGTTGAAGTGGAATAGCAGTTGTTGAAGTTACAGGTATGTGCAGCCGGTGTGCAAAGGGTCAGCTTTCCTGTGTGCCCAGGGGGACGTGCCAGCCACGTGGCACCCATCATGAGGTGCCTCCCACCAACCCCAAAGCTCGCAGGGCTGCGCGACGTGCCTCCTTGACGGGCAGCTCGCCGTGTCATCTTGTGCCTTCCCCTATCCGCCTGAGCCAAGGCCAGCTAGGCCGGCCGATGACCCGCTATCAGTAAGTCGCACGTCAAAAACTTGTGGACAACCAGCATCTGCGACAGGTCAAGGCCCCTGAGGTCCAGAGCCATCTGCGTCTGCAGAAGCACCGTCCATGCTGGGCTGGTATCAGTTTTTCTTCTGCCTCTCATTTGCAGCCCTATTTCCAGCCGTCTGTATCTAGACGACTGCGCAAGGCTGCAACAAGCATACATTTTTAAACTCCTGACCTTCTGGTTGTTTCCTCCATGTTACAGGAGAGGTGGCTTTATTTTTACTCCGCTTGTCATTTCCATGCTGTCACTACAGTTGTAAGCATCACTGTACCGGAAATCATATATGTTCCTCCTGGAACCTCCCACTTCCTGCTGTCGTTCCTCCTCTGCCCATATATGGTCGTGGAGATGAGTGCAGTGCGCAATGCAGTCGGCCTGTTTCGTCACGGAGTCTCCGTCCCACATCCTCCTCCACGATCTCGCGCTTTCTCTCGCGCTCTCTCTCACTCTTTCGCTCTCGGTCTTTCTCTCCCGCTCGCTCTCTCTCTCACCCTCTCGCTGCTTTTGTTTTTTTGTCCCCCCCTCCATACTTCTGTTGCTTTTGTGTCCTGGGATGCCAGTTGTGCACTGACTGCACTGACTGCACTGGCAGGTACAGTAAACAGGGATCTGGAGAAAGGACCCGCAGTTTTGTGCAGTGATTATACGCTGAGTCAATAATCCCCCATACAATAAGATAAACAGCTCTGATTCACACACTTTCATTTAACCGATACTGATATGAATCCACATGCTTTATTAATAAATATACGATGGAAACAGACAATGAGAGTGTTTGCTGTAGTTAGAGAAGTGCAGGTCTTGAAACCCAGTCTTGTGAAAATATAAGTTTTGTTATTGTGAGCTGTGTTGTGCCAGTGTGTTTTAGGTGTGAATCCGCGAGGCTTTACCAAACACCTCCCACCCCTCCACTCCCCTCCCCTGCTCCTCTGTGTGTGGGTGCAGCCATTGTTCAGAGGGAGTGGAGAGTTTCAGTGGGCTTGTTCAGCTCGCAGTGTGAGGAGGGAACGTCTGTAGCTCTCAGCAATCCCACGTGCGCCTCCGCCGGCTCCTCCAGTGCCTCTCAGAATCGTTCTCCTGCTTCTTGTATGAATTTCCATCATCACAGCACTTCAAGCATCTGAAGTGGTGCTTCTTGCACGATGTTTAGTTTGAGTAACATGCGTCAAAGGTAAATCACAGCCACGTACATACCTTCCTCATTTCTGCAATGTTACTAAGGTGGGATTCTGTTTTTTCCCTCCAGTAAAAGGGTGCACTCAGCTGGGTTCCGACCAAACCTGACTCATGCCCGAAGGGTAACAGGATGCATTTAACCTGGATTGCTTAAATCGGAGGCCGCGTGTGGGCCCGGGTTTGCTGCTGTGGAATCAGTTAGCTGTGTACCTGAAGGAGTACATTACTGCATTTGTACATGTGAAGTGCTGAGAGAGGTGATGATTTCAGTTGGAAGAGGGTTGCTGCCGACTGTACCCTGGCTCAGTGAACTCCATGTGCAGAAGGAGTGCCAACTCTGCCCACACACAGCCCAGCCCACCCTGCTGCAGTCAGCAAGACGTTACTCAACAACCAGGCCTTGTGCTGCACTCAGATACGTGTGGTGCAGGAACAATGGACAGTTTGACTGGCTGCACTGAGACTATGAGCTAAGGAGGGGGGTGTTACCTTCACACCGAACACTGTACTTTCTGTCACAGCAACACGGCCCTGCTTCTGCATGGATCTGCCCTGATGTGCTCGCAGGGAAACGTGCACTGAAATGTGGAAGTGATGATGGAAATGCGATAGATCCAGTGCCGAAGCAGGCAAGTCTTCTTTTTCGTCAACTGCCGAAATGTAGAAATGAGACGCAGGGAGCAGCGGGAGCTTGAGTGCAGTACACACTGAGCAAAAAGGAAGTGCATTGTCTGGCCTGCTCTGTATAAACGTCATATGGAGAGCCAAGGTTGGATCTGATAAGAAGCAACAGGACAGCACTGAGTCACCGTGCTGCCCTAAAACGTGTGTGTTTTCTTACTGTTACAACATAATTAGCTGGTTCAAAAAAAAACCAAAAAAAAAAACCAAACATTAAACTTGACCTGGTATATTTCTGCAAATTTAAGCACTGCCCATTCATTTTCTCAAGGAAGACTCAACCTTATGTAGCTGAAACACCTTTTGTCATATCACATTTTAGCCTTTTAGAGCTCACAAAGTTGTGACAGTGAGCGATCCCTATCGTCCCCATTTGGGGGACATACCTAAAAAGGGACATTGTTTGAGGCCCACAGAGGGCCATTGTAGCGGTGCAGAGAGGGTACTGCTATCTGAAAAACGTTGTTCCCAGAGCTGCGGCTATGCAAGCAGGAGGCGTTCTGCTGTGAAAATAAACCACTAATGGAGAGCAGGGGACAGGAGCTGCCAAACCCCGTTTCTCCCACAGGATCAGTCGTAGCAGAGCCGAAACTCACGGGGTTTTTCTGAGCGAACAATCGAATATCACATCGGGACACGTTAACGTTTCTGCTCGGCTCGTGTCGAGAGCTGCAGACGTGGTGCCTGGTGTTTGCGGCTGTTAGAAGGCATGTGGAAACTTCCCAGTACCACCTTTTCCCCCCTCCCGTTTGCAGCATTGCGTCAGTTGTGTTGTATCAGAGCATGTACTGTACCAGTTATGTGGTTGCTTGCTCTCAACGTTTGCTTAGGATTAACATACTTCCTCTTTGTTTTATCACTCTTGCAGGAGCTGTTGGAAGCACCAAAATAAAAGGCTAAAGGACATATCCTGTAACGCTGATGTAAGTACTGTACGTGTGCATCTTCCCCTGAACTCAGTAGGTGTCAGGTTGCTCGCTGACTCCGGTCTCAGGTGGACCGGGCTGAGATGGACAAACTGTGCGTACGCTGAGGTCATTCCGGACCTTTCTGGAGTCATACATTCAGGTTTCTTCTATAACTCTTGCAAACCTTGCATGCTTGAGAACTGCCCAAGGCTATTCCGTCTAAAAGCTGCGTGTGTGTATATGTGGGTGTGGGTTTGTACATGTTCCTGATTCCAATTATCAAGCTCAAAAAGAAAAGATCCTGTTCCTTTTGTCAGCCTGGAAGTCGTCCAACCGGGACAGCACACACAGTACAGAGCCGCACTACAAATAAAGGCACAAATAAAATAAACACGCATATTTCTGCCAGGCCTGCTGTGTCTCCTCTTATCTTGCAGGGCTCCTACCTGTCTGAGCCTTGCGCTAAGTCGGCCGATCAGGACAGATTACAGCCTGGGCTGGGGGAGCACAGAAATAGCTGTGACACACGTTGTCCTGCAAGCACAGCCGTAGTATAGCATAGGTCTGCTGCGGGTCTCACATGGCGTTCGCTCACTCATGCAAAGCCCTGCTTACTCGGGCTGCAGCACATGTGGTCTCAGAAGAGCGCTGACCAGAAAGTTCTCAGATTCACTTCCCTGAAGGAGTTGCATTACGCCTAAAACTGAGTACTTTCAGCACATATCATGTCACATAAATGTCTGCAAGTGCAACAAAGGATGCAAAGGTGCAGCAGAGTTTTGAGACCAGACCAGTACTGTTCTGCATTCAGGTGGTTTCATTAGACATTTTCGGCTGAGGGACAGTAAAAAGGCCATCCCACGGTTCTACCTGTTCTAACCCACCCAGAACCAGGAGCTCCTGCTACCCTCGTGTCATCAGAACAATGCATGTCCCTCCAGGCCTATCAAACAGGATAGAGCATAAATACTGGTCCTGCATGTCAGAACAGAGTCGTCGTGGAGAGTTACTGGACCTTCTGGAAAGTCCAGCCTTTATCAGTGCAGTAAGGGCTCCCATCAGACACAGCCCCTCACCTGCCGGCGTGCCTTTGTGCTGTGACATTCACTGCAGCTGCGTCCTTCTTGGAGCTGCCGCAAGACAGCTGTGAGAATCCACTGCAGCGGGAAAACCATACAGTCATAATTCAAGCGAAAACAACAACGAAAAACTGCAAACGCATTTTTTTTTCTGTTCCCAAACAAAGCAAGCAGACAAATATTATGTACTTGAGTACCCTCGCTGTAGTCTATTTATGGCTTCTCTACTGTCAGCAACCATTCATAATTTCATAACTAAAGCAACACTGTGTTTGTCTCGTTCGCAGGAACAGTGTTTCATACTGTCAGTTAATGCTATATAACTGTTGACCTGTCGTTTGCTCAGTGTTTCTTCCCATATAAGACTGTAAAAGCAGCGTTTACAGAAGAGTGGGCCTCCCCGGCCCCTCGATGCGTGAGCTCCCCTGGTTTCTCAGCATCGGTTGCCAGCTTCAGCCCCCCCCCACCCTCCACCGCCTCAGGCCAAGGACCACTCTCACAGTACCCCCCAACTGGAGGCACCAGAGCAGGAAAGGCGGGGGTGATCTTACCTGTTCTACCCGTCACGCTGGCTCTTGCTCCGGATGAACAGGTCTCCACTTCAAAAACATGCGCAGCTCCTGGAGTTTCTGTCGAGAGTTCATAGCCTTTGGAGGCCTTCCTTTTCAGACTGCAGTCACCACACAAAGAACAGAGGAGGGTATTTAAAAAGCTTGGTTACTAAGACTCAGCAGACATTTTTTGGGAGGAGCGCCCTGTACTGCAGCTGCAGACAGAGCCATTATTGTTATTGGGATTTGCCACTTGTATTGTTATCAGTGATGGTTGCTTTGAACGATTGTTTGTCTTTTTTGTTCTTTTTCAGATGCATTTGTTTAGATATGTGGATTAAGTAGCTGGTTGGTTTTTTTTTTTTTGTTTTTTTTTTTTTTTTTTAAACCTTCACACTACTAGTGCNGGTTTTTTTTTTTTTTTTTTTTTTTTTTTTTTTTTTTTAAACCTTCACACTACTAGTGCCTTGCAAGTATGAAGTTTGTTACATGCTGACACATTTGCAGAGGAGGACGTAAATGTGGTATAAGTTGAGATGAAGAGGGAGCTGCCGCTCTGAGGAGACACATGCATTTAGATGCAAAGCCACAATAGAAGGAATGAGCTAGAATTGAACCCCAAACAGGGCTCCACAGTGAAGTCCTCAGCCGGGATGTTCAGCTTGAACCGTGAATTCCCTCTCCCCTCTTTGCTCTGCTGCTCTACGGCTGTCCTGAGCCAGAGTCCGTGTGATGATTCCAGCGTTTAGACACGTTTTTCCCAACTTCCTGCACCCCTCCTTTTGCTTCCGTGAGCGTGAGGCTTTTTTCTTCCAAGAAAACCCAAAAGAAAAGAATGCCTCCATGAGACTTGCCTGCAGCCCGTTGCACCGACCACACTGGTTATCCCATGTTTTTGGATGAGAGTAAGAAAGGGAGACTTTTCCCAGGAGAACTGTGCACACCCCCTCAGGATTGGGAAGAGCTGGTTTCGGTGCTCTGTGAAAACAAAGCGGTTTTCATGTCTGCTCATGTTTTTTTTTTTTTTTTTTTAAGAGGAAAACAGACTGTCTCCCAGGCTTCGTGTGTCTTTCCCCCAGTCTCCAGGCAGCCTCTGGGAGGGTTTTCACTCATTTGTGTGCGAAGTGTGTGGGAGCAGGCAGGATGCCTAAGATCACATGACAGCGGTGCTGTGAGAGAGACCGAGATGGAGACAAGGAGGCAGGGAGAGTCAGGAAGAGTCCTGGGAAAGGGGCTGGTCAGGAGCTATAACTCTATACACTGCACTTCTGTCCCACTGCCAGGCCCTGCAGGACCAAATCACAGTTCACAACAGTTTCTCAAGTCATTTTCCACCACACTTGTCCCATTAGCAGCACCACACAGCACCGAAAACTCCCGTGGCTCTGCGTTCATTTTTGCTTTCCTAGGAACCTTAAAAAAAAAATATATATATATATATATGCGTGTGTGTGTGTATATAATGTATCTATTATATATATGTATGTGTGTGTATATTATTTATACACAAACACACATTTATTTATTTATTTATTTATTTATTTATTTATTTATTCATTGATTCATTCATTCATTCATTCACTCCTGCAGTTCACGAGTTAAGGAACCCATTGACTTGCCTTTAATAGGTGTCATCTGTTAACATGTGGGAAATAAGTTTAAACAGTGCTCAACCACTGCTCACAGATATAAGCTCTATTCTTAGAATCTGCTGCAAAACAACGATAAGGCAGTTTTTTGTTTTTTTTTTTTTTTTTTCCAACCCCATTATCTGTTCCATGAATGAAGTCAAGTTGTTCTTTCCAGTCTGTACCAGGACTATCTGACCCAGCCAGCCCCACACTTAACCAGGAGAGAATATGGGCTGCCATTTTTGACAGGAACAAAATTTGAAAAAGGCTGTGGAAGAAATTTAATTTACAGCTGGAAGTTGTTCAGATTTTTTCAGTGTTTGCTCAGTCTTTGCCTCCAGACAGGAGTGTAATTTAAACAAGTTGACAACTCTGCGTTTGGGGGGCTACAGCACCGATGGATTCACTTCCCTCAGTGGAGCCTCCTCATTTGCATGTGATGACACTTTGCGTGTTTGGTTTTCCGTCCTTTAAAGGGTGTGTATTACAGGTGCTCCGCTAAAAGCAGGTGAACATCCTCTCAGGTAGTGGGAGCGATCCTGCTACCCGTCCTGCCTTTTTTCCCCCTTCTGACGATGCCCTGAGTCTCTCCAGCCCCAAACATTTTCCCACCGTGTCATAGCAAAAAAAAAAAAAAAAAAAAAAAAAAGACGTGCTGGAGAACTTGAACACCATCCGAAGCCTGTGGGGGTCACGACGTGTCTAGGTTAGCCGTCTCCTCGGAATGTCGCGCTCCAGTTGCAGAAGTGCTTTAAAAACCCTCAGAACCAGACAAAAGTCGTCAGTTTTTTTTTTTCGAACCCTTGAGAAAGAAAGTACAGGGAGTATAATTATTGTGCTTGGTCGTCCAAGTTCGCTGCCACAGTCCCCTGCAATTACGCACAGCCTGGGAAGACCTACAGCCGTGGACTGGCTCCCAAATCTGCCAGACGCTGGATGGATGGGACGCCCAGGCGCAGCGTGTATGTTCTCACTTCGCTGACAATATCGCTAGTGAAGCCTGGGGGAAGGTGCTGTAGTCTTTGGCAGGCCTGTAAGTGACTCTATTGTCAGTGTCCTTCAAAGCATTTTGACCTTCCTGCAGTAGTAAAATCGTCTGCTTTCATCCTGACAATGCACAATATGCTCCAGTTCTCATATGCGGTCTCCACCCCACCCCCCACCGGCAGCTTTTTCCCACTTGTCTGACCCGACTGTGGTGTGCCCGGGACACTTTTTCCCCAGTCCCCCCCCCCCCCCCCAAATCCTCTCATGTTTTCTACCGCTCATTAAAATTTCTCTTACCCTCTCTGAGGTGCACGCACACCCCCCAGGAATGAATTCCATTAACTGACATGCTAATTTGTCNCCCCCCCCCCCCCCGGTCGGCCTGTTCCCAGACGAGCTCGGAGCTTGCTGACTCCGAGTGGGATTTTTGCAGGCTTTCTGGAGGCCAGGCAGCACGTTTGCAGCGTGAAGTCATGGCTCGCTCTGTGTGTGTCTGAATGCGGCCCAACTCGCCCCACAGAAACGGGTGCACGAAGTGCAACGCTCGACCCTGGAGGGTTCCAGCGCCCTCCCTGCTCGCGATCCACGTGCTGCTTCTGCCGTAGCTTTGAAGCTGCTCTGTAATTTTTTTTTTTTTTTTTTTTTTTTTTTTGCTGAATAAAATCCCTCTTATTCCGATTTCTCCAGTTCACCCAGTTCGACTCGTCAGACGGCCGCTCCGTTTTTTTGTAACCTTGCACTTTTGTGATACGGTTTGGTATGCAGGAACTGTTTATGTTGCGTGTGTCTGTAGCGGCCGTTGCTGTGTTCATTCCAAAGATGCTTTCATTTGAATGCCTCACTTCTTTTTTCTTGTAACATATGGCCACCATGACCCGGCTCAGCATTAAGCGGTTAACAAAAATGTGTGTGTGGATGCATATTTCATTGTACTTGTGGCAAAGCAACCTTCTGCAGCACCGGTACCCAGCAAGAGGGCACGTGACTCGCACGATCACAACACACGGCCTCTTAGCAGAACCTTATCGGAGAGGATGAAATAACAGAAACTTAAATTTCACGTTGACCCTGAATGAAAGAGAAAGAGATGCTAAAAGAAACTGATTTGATTTGCCTGTGGCAGGTCTTTTGCAATGGCAAACAATCCCATTATCTGGTGACTACTTCTCTTTCCTATAAATGCAGATAACAGTGCAGCAAAGCTCATCTTCCTCCTCCTCCTCCTCCTCCCATTTCCTTCAGCTGAGGCAGTCGCTTTCACTGACATTGCCTGCTGATCTTAAGCTCAAGCTGCCGTGATCTCATACACACACACAGTTGCTCACAAGCTGCATGAGATCATCTGACTGTCAAGAAAGCACCGCTCTCCCCTATGGGCTTGTGACTGCTGCACCAGTCACTGCTTCCCGGAAAAAGGTCCGGCGAGGGTGAGCTGGCAGAGCGCTCCGTGTGGCCAGTAAGAGAGGGCTTGGACCCATTGTCTGTGTTGGACTGCTGACGTCAGCCTGTATTTTCTCCTCCTGAGCTCAGGGCTGGAGAGAAGTGGGTAAAGCGCCAGTGCTGATGCACGGTCACAGAAGGGTCGCTGAATGTGCTCATGTGACAGGGCTGGAACCGGGTGCAGACGGGCTTGTTATCGACTGTTCGGCTGTAGCAGGACTCGGTGTTCACTTTAACTTTCCCTCTCGTGTTTGCTTATCCAGTCTGGGAATAACATCTTCAAAGCGCCTTTTGAGCTTCAAATGTAGATCCTCAAGTGCAGTGATTTATTGTGAACATACTTACGCTTGGTTGCTCTTTTGTCAGGTTCTCTCCGGTGCAGTTTACACGTGAAGGTGACGTGGCGATGCAGATGACGCAGGTGTATTTAGGGAGTACGGTTTGATGAGAATTTATAGATCGGGTGGAGCTGTGCTCAGAAGTTGGTAACAGAATTTTGAACTTGGGCTGGACTTTGGTAGCCAGTGAAACAGAGACCAAAATTAGTATGACTTGTGAATGTTTGGCAATGTTTTGGGCAAATGGGATACACAAAAGCACAAAATTATGAGGTGACATAATACCTGCACAGATACAGGTGTAGTTATTCTTCCTTCTTCTGGTGCCTTTGACCAAGGTGGTGCAGAATTTTAGGTTTGTCCATGAAATAATGTACCTTGATTCATCGGTTTATACAGCAGGGTATTCTTACTGTATCCTTTCGGGGAGGAGGAGGAATCAGTGAAGTTCAGATTGTAAGAACCCGGGCCTCAGCGCTGGCCGAACCCAAACGTCCGAATGCGACACGGTATTAAACTTTTACACCTTCAGAGGAGCCGACTCGACTCCCTTTTCTAGTGCCGTAGCCATATGGCGACTGTGTCAAGCTGATGAAGCTGTTTATGATGAGAAAGTATAAATTAATAATGGAAGTAGTCAGTCGTGGTCTTGAGTCAGATGAATAAATGCTGAGGGATTTTCCCCAGCAACAGGGGCCTTAGCTCTGGTTTTGAACCAGCTATTTATAACTGAAATGAGTTTGGAATAAACGTGTTTTTCACAGCATTGCATGAAATAGCAGGAAAACAAGCTAGGTTTTGGAGAATCACCAGAAAGGTCCGTGATCACGTCGTGGTTTTTTGGTCGCAAGTAGCTGATATCTGCATGTTGTGAAGAGCGTGTCAGCTTCTGACTCAGAGGGGAAGGGGGGGGATGCTTGTTCATTTCTTTTTCTCTGAACACATTTGTACATTTGCCAGACCACTGATGTTCTAAGTGTTTTTCTCTGTGGCTAACAGTCAAGGACAAAGGCAAGGGTACGTTTAATCGAAGAAGTCCCCGGGAACTGAAGTATTCCTTTACCTGTAAGGAAAGGCAGCCTTTCCGAGCTGTAACACCTGGTTTCCTGTTGGCAGTGCTAATTTCCTCATTCTAACGCCCTTATTGGCAGGTGTCTATAGCAACGGACTGTGCGGCAGAATAAGCCAGGTCATTGTTACGGGAGGTGATCCGGTGTCGGGGTAACCTGCTGCTCTGGGTCATATTCATTCATATGTGCTCAAGTATGAGTTACAGCTTCTCTGGCCCGATGATGGGACTTGTTCAAAACAGTTCACTCGCTCATCCTTGTTTCCATTTCATCTCTACCGTTAGCTTGTGACTTTAAAGATGCGAGTCACTGGTCTCCTGCCCTTTCTACTCAGAACTGAATAATATCAGAATGTGAAATGAACTCGCTCGCTTTGTTCTCAGTTTGTGTCAGAATTCAAGAGAATCATTACGGATGTCACGTTTGATAAGAGCAGTCCTGTAGCCGGGTGTCCGCGTTCCTCGCTGTTCACCGGAGCGCCGCTGCCTTTGTGCGCTTCGACTTGCTGCCCGCAGCCCGTCGGTACCGAGCGCTCGAGGTGTCGGGGGTGCAGGTCGCGGCATTGCCGGGGAATTTGGTTGTCAGGGTTCGGCTTGAGGGTGGGGACCCCAGGAGTGACTCTAACCCCTAGTGCACTACTACAGGTATCCACACAGATATCGCTGTCGAAGACACGAACCCCTGTTCGCGCTTAACTGTGCAGCTCACATATTACAGACAACCACGTTCTACCTCACATGTTGCCATGTCAGTCATGACACGCATGTGACCGTGTTGTGACATTACAGCCATTATTTAAGCACGTCACAGTATTGGAGTCAGCAAGAGAAGGAGCAGCTTTTACTAAGCGGACAGTGTCGGCTCAAGCTGGGCTGCACAATTTTCCAGAAAGTTAGAATAAAAGATTTGAAATAACCATTTCTCTTCAAAAGTCTGTTTGTTCCTATGGTAGCAAAATTAATACATAAAAATTTGTTTATATTGTTAAAAAGAGGTTCGTCTGGGAATGACTCCCACAAAAGAAGTTGCATAGTAATTCAGGGCTGTTAAATGAAAGAGAAATTCAATTTCGTTCCTCATCCGTCCTACTACCTAAAGCTGAAACGTGTCTTCCCATTTTCAAAATATTTCAAGCTTTTCGTCGCCTGCATTGCACTTTTGTCTGTGAACTGAGATTCGGTGGCCGTTCACAGAAAAGGTGGATTTGTTGGCTTTGCAGAATTGACCTGGTGGGTCGACGTGGGCTTTGCTGCCGAAAGTGTAGATAGGATTAACACCCCCCGCCCGAGGGCGCAGGCGGCTGGGTTGCAGGAGGGTCAGTGATGTGGAATGAACGGTAAGGTTGAGTAGAGCGGGCCAGGAGCGCGGGGGGCTCCTGCATATCACAGGGAGTTAATTGCAGGAAACGCCTATCTTCTCAAACAAGCAGAATTCCACTACGAGCAGAAGAAGCTGTCTTTTTCTCAGCCTGGCTCCACACAGCCACACCACATGCAGCCCTGTGACAAGGAGCTGGGGTGTGGTGGATGTGGCCGGGAGTGGTGCTGCGTGTTCGTGTGAATTTTTTCAACACCCGTAGGGGAGGAGTGGTTCGAACCATGTGTTTTTTTTTTTTTTGTTTTTTTTTTTAAACGGATAAGTGGGACTACTTAATTTGCTCTTTGATGGGGAAAAATAAAAATCAGCCGTCTCCGGGGAGCAAGACGGGTTCTGTGGCGCCACGGAAGCGGGCCTCCTTCCCCCTTACTCTCACCTCACTCAAACAGTGCACAGGAGTCATCGGGTGCTTTGCACACAAGCTGGAGTGTCCACAGACGCTGCCCACGCACAGCCAATTGTTTGTGCAGTTTGTATACGTTTCAGACCTTTACTTTTTCCCCCTCGTGCTGTCGGGGCCGTTTTGATTTGTTAGCCGCGTGTGGAGTCATTCGAGGAATCGGCGTACGTGTCGCACGATAAGCTGAAAGGGAGCAAAGGCTTTATCTCAGCCGCCCCTTTGGTACATAAACCACTTCTTAGTTTTCCACTCTCATTTTCCACCTGTCTTTTTTTTTTTTTTTCTCCCCACGGTTTAGAACGTTCCAGCAATATCTCTCTCTCCCATGCTGGACATTGTCGGAGTTGGAGTCGAGAGTCGAGGAACCGGGACCACCAGTTTGCTAATTTGTGGTAACACGGCTTCCAGGGGTCCCCTGTGTGCACCTCCCCCACTTTTTCCAGCCGTTTGCGTCGTCGATTTGCATAACCAGCCCAAGTTTTCCGAAACGGGGAAGTTTACTGATTTGTATTCTAATCTTTTATCTCACTCTTGCCTTGGGCGTAGTGTTTTTCCATCTTCCGATGCCCAGATGGCGTGTTCTCTACGGACCGCGCCAGGTAGAGATCGGGGTCCTTTCAGAGTCTTGCCGGGTGAGGATCAGGGCCTCCCCTGGCTGTGTTAACTGACAGGTGGGCCTGACGCTAACCAGTCAGCTGTGGGTGGTATACTGTAATGCCTTGAGCTTTCTAGCCCGTTCTGTGTGTTCCCACCCTCCCCCAAAGCCTGCTGTTCTGCCCAGAAGCGTTAAAACAGAGCCTGGTGACAAACCGCTCTTTGCTCCTCTCTCAGCTGTGGCCTGATGTTTGTAGGCTGATTTACTGCGCTTCGGACAAAGGTTGGGCGGACACATTCCACAGGACTGTTATGTTATAGGGGCCAATGTAACATGTGGGGAAAATTCCAAGAAATGTAGTATATGTGATAAAGAGGACAGAACACAGATGAGGCTGGTGCATTTATACACTGAGCTGGGAAGAATGTCACGGTTTAAACTCCACTACTAAACAGTAGGGTTGCTTATGCATTGAGGAAGACGGCAGAAAAAACTAAAACCACAACCCGGTGATTGTCGCAAATACTGAACATACCTTTACCGGGATTATTGGTTGTACGTGCATAGTTATCTGGCAACGGGCGGTCTTTGTGTAACAGCACATTTAAACAAGCTCGGCCGAGTTTGAGGATTATTACAAGCGATTATACAAACGGTACGGAAATGTCCGAGCGCAAATGCAATACAAGCAAGTTCTTTGTACGTTTACCGCAAGGCGGCGTAACGCAAGCGGTGTCGTTTGCGAACCTTCCGACAAACCGAGGTTTGAGTCGTGAGCCGTCTGTGATTGTAGGAAGAGATCCGGATTCTCAGAACTTGATCAGAGCAGACCGCTTCCCCACATACCTCCTAGCATCTTCTTAGGCCCTTGCAAAATGCTGCGTGTCCCTGCTGGTGGTTCTGCTGGCTTTACAGTGTAAAAGGTAGCATTATCTTGCGTGACGGTGGCGTGTGCTGCGTGTGCACGAGCAGGGAACGAGAGAGAAATGGAATACGGCGGAAGGCATCGATGTATGAGCTTGCAGTGTCCCACAGTAAAGCAGAAGTTCCCCCAGATCATCTAGTGTCCTTTCTACTGAACCACAGAGACTAAGATCAGGAAGAAGAGGTAACCAGAGCCCTCGCCACCGTTCATGCCACTAGATGGTCGCACTGCGGAGCCAAGCCAAGCCAAGCCACCCACACTGAGGGGAGTGTCCTACACGCCTCCTGCTGTGGAAGTGATCTCCCCAGGCAGCAGACGCCACTGACCGCTGGGTCAGAGACACAGCTGCTTACCTATAGAACAAATATCTCACGGCAACGGTCAGCTGTCTCTGGGACGAACCCCAGAAAGGCGGAAAGGCAAGAAACACCGGGTGACAAGAATGCGATGGCTTAAGCGCTGGTGACCTGGTGCCGTGTTCGGAACACAATTTTCTGCAAGCCGCTGACCGTCCGGTCAGGTTGACGGTACATGCAACTCAGGACGGGAGTTTGTTAATGAAAGAGGAAGTACACAAAGTTCCGTTTTCATAACCATCTTTGGTAAAAATAAAGTCGAGACGCTTCCAACCACCCGCTTAGTTTCACGTTGTCTGCAGGAGGCCGGTCCTGCCGGGAGTGTTACGCTGTTGTACAGTAACTGAGTAAAATCACAGGGTTCGGGGTGAGTGGTTGCTGACAGCGAGTTCGCGTGACAGTCGGAGCGGCACTGACTGCTCCGGTTTCTCCGTTTCTGCTTTTTAACCTTTGCAGTTTTTCGAATAAGCAGAACATCGCTTTGTTTTGTTAACAGAAGATGTGCAAGAGCTCGAGTGTGTTTTAGTAATCGATGTCAGTGTAAATACCGGGCCTTCAGACACCCAGAACCGAGTCCTAAGCCGTATTTTCCTCCGAGCAAGTTCCCCGCGCGTTGCCATCCAACACCTTTAATAATTTTCAACATCAGCATCTTATTCGCTTTAAATTTTTTTGTAAAAGTTTTTGTTTTGTTAAGGATATCTTATTGACCATAAACGCGCTTGTATCGTCCTGTAGTTGTTTTTCTTTTTTTAGTAATTGAGTGAAACGAAATATTGATAAAATTTTTCTTTGTACAAAGTAGATGCGAAGAGATTTATCCATGTGGACGGACCGCGTCTTTAAACGCACATCCCTACCTGCTTACGTGGAGAACTTGTGTGTTTTCGGGGCCGCTTTGGTTCCTCGAACGCTCTACTCTGTGTCGAGGCCCCTGGCAGTTCTCACATATACAAAGCCCTTTTTCAGGAACTCGGCATTTCTAGGAAAGCCCTGGAATCTGGGTGAGGGGTGACGAGAGTTCAGGGGCTTTCGGTGTCTTTCTGTGTTGCGTTATGTATATGAGGCTCAAACTCTGTTTGAGTTCTGCTTGCTTGCCGGAGGATTCCAAACGTTTCTGCGCACGTACGTGGAGATGCACGGCAGTTACTGCAGGCCCTTGTTGCTTAGGTCAGGCGTGTCGGTGGTCAGCCACAAAAAAACGAAGCGACCAACTGCATCTAACGTTTTTGCTTGTTTTTTTGAATCGATCTTTGTTGCGCACTAAGTTGCACGGTTGGTCTGTACAAATGTTGAGTTGCTTTAGCTCGACTCGGATCCTTTAGTTGACGGTAGAGTCAGAGGGGGGTCGTTTCCCATGCAGGCTAAATCTGTAGAGCGGCCTCGGACAGGGCGTAGTTGTGGATCAGCTGTCGGTCGCGAGCACGCGTGACAAATCCGTCAATCGTACCTTTCACCCCTGTTTGAACTTTATTTTTGATCGTTTTAAAAATGTTACTATGGTACAGAGGACAACATGTTTGGCCCGTAGTTAAAGACAGTGTCCGTTCCCACCTCATGTGTTGTGCCAGTTCTGCACGCACTGATGTGCTTTGGCAGAACATCTGAATACCTCCAAAAGTTCACTTCTGCTCCTATGTTAGGCAGCCGATGTGAAGCCCCTGTTGTAGCACATTAGTCCATTTTGTCAACTTTAATTTGAAGGCCTTGGTTTCACGGAAGGTTTTCCTTCTTAACCCGGGATTTTATTTGCATATTTATAGAGTGGATTTATGAAAATATTTTGCTATCAGTTTATTTAACAGGGACCTGCTGCACTACTCCTGTACTAATGGTGGTTCCGGAGTCACTGATCTACTCACGTTTTCTCTCTCCGATGAGGCCTTTTGTTCTCCTGAAAGCACAAACTGATGCGTTACATAATGGTCGAGCATTCGAAATGGGAGTTAAAAGGCCTTTGTGTTCAGTTTGCCTGCACACATTTTTAAATGTTTTATTTCTTGGTTAACATTCAGAAAGTGTCTGACGTCACCGTGGTACAACCAGGTAAATGATAACAGGCGGTTGATGACAAAAGCGTTATTCTGTTGCAAAACGTACGTTTTATATTTGCATACTAACACAAGCAAAAGTTGTACAGTGATTTTAAGGACTCCCCTGGTTACAGAAAGATTTTGGTGATTCAGAAATGCGATATAAGCTAATAAATAGCTAAAAATTTGGACTTACAAGTCGATTATCCGCGGTCGATTGTTGAGCGTGGGGTTTCAGTGGTCCAGTGGTTCTCTCATTCACATCCACACGCTATAGGTTCGAGTCACTACTTGACCTGAAAGACCCCTCTTTGGACAGGGCCACGTTCAAATATTCGACATCCTGACCCACAGCCCAGGAGTCGTGAGCCACCAGCGCTGCCCGCCGTGCCACTGTGGTGCCCCCGATGAGAAATCTCATGCTTTTCTAATTCCAGCTAAACTGCGTCTAACAGATCGGGGGCCTTTGCAGAGAAACTGAAGGAAGCCTAGCGATAACGGAACGATTAAGATATCGGTGTTTTTAAAGTGTATTTTTAACTTTGAACATTATTGCGCTTATGGGAAAAAAAATCAGCAAAGAGGGCCTGAACTTGTGTTGTGAACGCACACTGGAGACTGAAACTGTGAACGCGGCGCCGGACAAGCCCCGCAGCGGCCTGCAGCAGAGCACCGCCTGCTAGCATGTGGCTCGGTGAGGGCTCAGCGGGGTCAGTGCTGCGCGCTGTTTGGCTCCACTTGTCACAGTCTGCTGAATGTGGGCCAGCTGTGAGACGGCCCTGCTCGCCGGCGCGTCACTCTCTTCACCACCTGCACCTCTGTGCCGTTTCTTCTCTGGCTGCACACACTACGCCGGGGGCAGAGGGACACCAGTACCTGACCCCCTGTCTCTTCTGAGCCATGCTTGTCCTGCTGTGACAAAGTGCTCTGTGGATCCCCACGCAGGCCCTAACAACCCTCAGCTGTTTTGTATTTCCCACAAACGCAAATCTCGCACACCTTCCGGCCACGGGGGCCCGGAGTGTTTTGCCCTCGCGAGGATAGCGGGCCACATCTCTCTCTGTTGACATCCTGAGCAGGTGGCCGCTCTCCAGCATGACCCGTGTTTGTCGCTGCCACTCTTGACAAGATGAGACCTGGTCACCAGCTGGCACTCGGCCTCCCTTTGAGTCTTTTTATAGCGCCTACAGGTTGTCAGGGGCACATTTTCTGGTGGTCTCACTGTAAACACACACCGCTGTGCAAAATGGGATCAAAATTTAGTTTCTGTTTGTTTTTAATTCCAGAACTGCAGGCAAAGAGACACGTGTGTCTGTTAAAGCCTTTGCATTTGCAGATGTGAAGAGCTCTTGTGTTGTGTGTACCGGAGTTGTTTGTCTCCCTTTGTGTTCAGCAAGTGTTTACGGTGTCGACTCTGGTGTGTTGCCACTTGCTGTCCGCTGCCAAGAGGTGCAGGGGCTCGGTGTTATGACAGACATTGCGCCTGTCTCGAGCCACGCTAAGTCTGGGTTTTGACTGCTCTTCAGGGTAAACAAGGTGTTTTCCCCCCAAAGGGAATGCAATAAGAGCGTGAGGTTGGCTGGAAAGAGCCGGAACGAGATACGGCTCCTGACTCTGCCCACACTTTCCCTTTCCGACGCGTTGGAATCTCCCTGCCGGGTCCGCTGCCGAGTTACGTGAAGCGGTTTAATGAATTAGGACAATCGCTTAAGTCCCAAACTCGTGGCCCAGAGCCCTGCGTGCAGGAAGGAACTCCCCATCTGGAAGCTACCAGCCGTGAACAGAAGGCCGTGCAGGAGGTGGAGCTGAAGGAGACCCAGACAGGACTGTTGTTAGTACCGGCGTTTTTTTTTTCCATACATAGACAATGAGGATCATGACCTGTACAAAGCAGGAGGTTTGAGGAAACTTCTGTAGAAGAAACCCTGTAGGGCTATTCGGGCAGATTTTATAGTTTCTGGGAGAACATGAGATGTTCCGATGTGTTTGTGTACAGTCAAATTTTTAAGGTCCATGTGCTTTAGATACGTGTTTTGTGGCAGCCGTGGGGGGAAAAAGGGCCAGAGTCGTCGAGTATGGATGCGATGGCCTTTGTCTGCAGTTTGTCAACAGGAGCAGCAGAGCGCTGGCCCAGTTACTCACAAATAGGCCACAGACGTGCCAATCCGTCCCCGCGGCCTGAAGCTGACCCCCCACTGACTCAGCGTGACTGTAGGTTCAGGCCGTCGGAACACTGAATCAACTCAACAGACCAACGTGAGCTGTCAGGACGCGGTTCCCGACACACAAGTTTTGCATACGCTCTACGTTTTTGTCATTCTAAGGAGGAAACACTTTAACCCTCTGGTCAGCGGCGTTGCCACAACCTGGGCACGTCTGCGGCGCGGCTGAGGTGCGCTACCTGGCACGCCGGTCCCCGTCCGCCCTTCACGGCTCGAAGGAGCAGTTGCAGGTTTCTCGCGTGTGGACCGTGAGTCTGGGAGGATTTTGCGTGCGGGTTGGGGGGGATGTTTGGGCTCACCTTGTGTTTCAGGCAGGAACAATGTGCGGAACGCTGCTTCGCTTGAAACGACACTGGTTTTCCAGAATGTGGCAGCAGTCGTTCCAGGCAGGCAGACAGACAAGAAAGTGTTCCAAGGAACAGGGTGTAATGATAATCCCATTGTGGAGATCGCTTCCAGGCAGGCTGCTTGGCGGCAAACCCCTCCGCGTTGCAAATGACCCCCCCCCCCGGGGCAGTTCTCCACTCAAGCTCGGCCCTGCTGACCTACATGGGAAAACAGGGCGGTGTGTGTGTGTGTGTGTGTTTACTGATGGAGGTCTAATAGACACGCACTTTTCCCTTGGCAACTATTTGAGATATCAAAGGATTATTATTGTTGTTTGCCCTAATATTTGTCAGTTTTCTTGCCTACTCTGAAACAAGTAAGGTACGTTCTGATTCTGCTCTGGCTCTAACTTGTTTCATTCCTGTCTCCGAGGACAGCCAGTTACCGCAGTTTGAAGTGTGCTCTGCCGGAGCTGGATGCACAGTGTGTGTCTCGTGTGGGAAAACTGTTTGTCCCCAGCAAGAATCCCAGCTCTGTCAACATTTTCGCATGTAGTGAGGAGGGTCTTTGCATTTTGGAAGGGACTCTTCCGCAGCTTTTAGTCACGCTTCCCAGCCTAATAAAAACAGGGTGAAATGCGGCACGGCAACTCAACACAACTCAGACATCACCTCACCCCCCCCCAAAGCCACCCAGATGCAGCCTTTACTCATCTTCACTCTTCCCGTCTCCAGATGTTCATTTCAGCTGGCCGGCTCTGTTTCACACGTGTGCGATCGACACCTTAGAAGTAGCTGCCCTTACATGGCACTTCTGTCTTATTATTTTGTGTAATTCTGTGCTGAGCGTGAGGTCGGTTTGGACGGATGTACGTTCCTATTTTCTGTGGAACCAAAGTGTGTTGTGAAGTTCTGCTATTAGCAAGTGCCTAGAAGGGATTTGTTTTCCAGTTGAGTCACACGTAGAAGATCTGAACCCTCACTGAGCAGCCGCTGCTGCTGCTTGCCCCCCTGCTGCTTGGTGACAGCAGGTTGGTTTGACTTGTTGCCATGTATTATGTACCATGTACTATTAGCTCCATGAGAGGCTTTGTTTCCTAATGGCTGCATGTTGGAGTGTTATAATGTGCTCATTGTGTGCATGCGTGGAAATGCCTTTTTATAGCCTTTGGAATCCAGTTACGGTTTGATCCATATAATGACATCTTCACAGAACGACGGTCTTCACTAGGACAACAACAAATTAAGTACTGAACACGAAAGCCACAGCAAATTCGTTCTTTCCCGCAGCTGTTATTTTCTTCCTTTGTGTGGATTTCAAAAGTGGACCGTTTGACTTCTGACATCACTTGTCAAGTGATTTCAAATACAGAAGAATGTGTTTTTTTAAAAAAAAAAAAAAAAAAAAAAAAACTCTTTCTATTTGCCCTGTGCTATTTTTACCAAAACGCAATCGATTCCTGACCCCCCGGCACACAGAGGCGGACATTTATTCGGCTGCTTGTCTCTGTACGACGGGCAGGAACAGTGCTACCAAACGCAGAAAATGAGCCGTCATTATTTCTTGAATTTCAGATCATAGACTCTTCTGTTCACTGATTGTCTGCTTTTTTGTTGTTGTTTTTCTTTCTTTCTTTCTGCCGTTCATGCAGCGTTCTTGCTTTCCCTTTTCGAACCGGCCAGCGAGCTGATGGCAAAGAATGTCGACGACTAACAACATAGCGCAGGCCCGGAAACTGGTGGAGCAGCTGCGGATCGAGGCGGGGATCGAGCGCATCAAGGTACAGTGTACTGACCTGGTGAGGAGCCCCCCCCCGTTTCCAGCAGCTGTGCCCGGAGAGGATCCGAGCGGCACGCCCTGCAAATAACTGTCCGTTTGGTTCGGTTTTTCCACGCAGGACCGTGCGCTCGCTCGCACCCGTGCTCCGTCTTCACGCGTTGTTTTCTGACTTACTGTTCCCACTCGGGGAACCCCTCCGTGCCTCACCTTTCCTCCAGCCCACCTTGTCGTCTCCTCCTTCACCTTCTGCTTTTGTGCGTCTCTTTCCGAAGGTGTCGAAGGCGGCGGCCGACCTGATGAACTACTGTGAGCAGCACGCCCGCAGCGACCCCCTGCTTGTGGGAGTCCCAGCTTCGGAGAACCCCTTTAAGGACAAAAAGCCTTGCATCATCCTATAGCTTTGCGACCAAATTGCCTCGCCCCCCCCCCACCCCACCCACCCCCCGCTTCTCCTGTACCCCCTCGCTCTACATACTTTTCCACCCCCCCCCCCCCCCCCCCCCCCCCCCCCCCCCCCCCC